>QLTV01003432.1:472884-502951 GCA_003457575.1 Thermophis baileyi
AGTAGGGATAGAGGAGTCAGGCTGAAGCCATTTTCTTGGGATCTTTGGCCTGCGACACTTTATATTAGTTTAAAAATGTATTCCTTGCTGTGGGAATTTGGGAGGGGCAGTTGCATGAGGGATGTCTGCATGTAGCCACAACAAATTCCTTCTAGATTGTCAAGGTCATCCTTTGTCCTGCACCTGAACAGAAGAAGGTGGAGTTCCAACCAAGCACCAGAGGATGAAGCAATGAAGATTGGTTCATGTGATGAACTTGGGGGTGTGGGGACAAAGGCTTGAACTTTCAACTGGGTGGAGAAACCCCGAAGGCTTCAGATTCGGGATTTCTCCCAGCCGTGCTGACATGGCTCTGTTAATAAATTGGAACTTAGAAGAATCCTTTGCCTCGGACTCTGATTTAATTCCAGATGCTATTCGGAACCCTGACAGAGACATTATGGAGACATGGCTGAATAAAACATTTGCCAGGGCTTATTCATGGACTGTTTATATGCAAGTGGGAGTAAGGCTCTGTGGCTGCATGGAAGGAAGTCCTACAAATAAACCACATTTTCAAAACTTGATGTGAATCCAGATTCTTACTGCCAAAGGGCCTAGATTTCTGAACTCAATATGCCAATCCTAATTTATTGTGCAAATGCATTTCTTTGGGGTTTTTTTAGTTGTACTTTGCAAAGAAGAGGAAACCCAAACCCAGACATTATGTTAAATCCTCATTGATTAGTTTTGGTACCAACTCCAGCTATGCCCATCAAATCTATCTGCATGAGAGTAACAAAGAATCAACATGGATGCCCTGTATGTTTTCCAGAAATTTGTGGCGCTAAAGTATTACATCTTATTTTTGCAAAATGCAAACACATCAGCGGTGGGTTGCTCCCGGTTTGGCCCAGTTCTGCGAACCGGTAGCGGCGGCGGTGGGAGGCTCTGCCCACCCGCCCGGGACGCTTCTGTGCAGAAGTGTCACGTGTGCGTGCAAGCGGG
This sequence comes from Thermophis baileyi, assembly GCA_003457575.1. NCBI lineage: Eukaryota > Metazoa > Chordata > Lepidosauria > Squamata > Dipsadidae > Thermophis > Thermophis baileyi. The sequence goes on from QLTV01003432.1 coordinate 473,872, forward strand.
TAGCAATGGGTTTTAGAACCCACTACTGAAACACATCCTTCTCTGGTCTCGATTCATCTGAGAAAGCAGTTGGTTAAGCTTCAAGCTGATAACACCCGACACGAATATAAACAGCCTTATCATTAGCTTGGAATGTGTGCTTATGAAAGTTTCCCAAACTTTATTTTTGTTGTGGGTTTTATAACTAAAGCATGTGGAAGTATAATTGCATGGAAATATTTAGATATTGATGCTAAGCTTATATTCCAGCTTGATGGGCATTCTTACTTCTTCGAATAGTTTCAAATTAAAGATCCTGATAATCAAATATTTTCCAGTGAACTAAATATATTCCTTAATATTGCAAACTTAATAGATATTTCCACCTAGAGTTTCACAGCAGAGGGCAATGCAATGAACCCAAATTTTCTTCCGGCATATCTCCTAATTATCACCAGGGATGCTTTCCCAAGGACAGGCTGTTCTGTTCTATTTTGATTTTTACACCAAAGCTGTCACCATGGTATCTTCACTTCCTAACGACTTATCTATCCTTCTTGGTAACAAGTTCTTCTTCTTCATCATCACCAACAAGTAAAACAATGGGCCAGAACACATGGCTAAAGAACAAAGCCAAATGGAGAGAACTACTCATAACTTTCTTTTCTATTTAAGATAGTTTTCAACCATAACCTCCCCCCCATAATAATAAAAATACAATGGGCAAGCACTGTGGCAAAAAGTCTGCTATGTGAATGAAAGCTGCTATCGTTGTAGTTGTAGCAGAGGTGGGTTTCAGCAGGTTCTGACCAGTTCTGGAGAACTGGTAGCGGAAATTTTGAGTAGTTCAGAGAACCGGTAAATACCACCTCTGACTGGCCCCGCCCCCATCTATTCTCTGCCTCCCGAGTCCCAACTGATCGGGAGGAAATGGGGATTTTGCAGTAACCTTCCCCTGGAGTGGGGAGGGAATGGAGATTTTACAGTATCCTTCCCCTGTCACACCCACCAAGCCACGCCCGCCATGCCATGCCATGCCCACCAAGCCACGCCCACAGAACCGGTAGTAAAAATTTTTGAAACCCACCACTGAGTTGTAGCTAAGATCTTGAGCTACAAATGGAAAGACACAGGTCCTAGGCTACTCTCAGCCTTAGGGATTCTCTTGGACTCTTATCTCCTGCTTGGGTGCCCTATAACCTCTTGGGATTCTTTGACTAGTTCACCAATTATAGCACATTCTGGATTAAAAGGCCTTAGCAACATAACTCTTGCCTTCATCACCTTGAGGTTGGACTACAGCAACACACATTGATTGGGGTTGACTTTGAAGATGACTTGGAAAATGAAGTTGGTTCAGAATCTGGATGCCTCTGGCAAAGCAGAGTACGACACCTGTTTTGTGGTTGCTAAGTCAATTTCCAATATGTTTCTAAGTACAGTTCAAAGTGCTTGTGTTAACTTACAAAACTCTTTATTGTTTTGGGGATCATCTTCACTGAACCGAATCCACTCTTAGCTTCTGTGTTCAATCCATTCACTGAGAAAACTTGGGTCTCTCAGAAGATGAGGAGTGTCAGAGCCTGGAAAAAAGTTTACTTGATGATTGACCCTTATCTATGGAATAGTGTACTGTCAGACATTCGGTTGTCCCCAACACCAATTTCTACAAAGGCCGTGAAGAATATTTCATTGCATCAGTTACTTGTGATTTAGGATGATTTATCAATGGACTATTTTACTTTTGGATACTTTGTCTAATGCTTTCATTTTAATTGAATGTCAGTATTTTTTTTAAAAAAAATAGTTAAAATTCTTTGAACTATGTTGTCTAGATTTATGTGGACTGATTGTGCTCTTTTTTTCTTCAAGTGCTTTTATGGATAGTGAATCATGAAATCACCAGTGTCTTGTGAATTGGGGGCTTATAAATTGTATAATAAATAAATAATAGATTCAAGGATGGATGTTTGCCATTAAATTTATTGAACGGACCATGATTAAGTAATGGGATGACTTACTCTCAGATGTCCAGTCAGCCCCTACACCAATTTTTTTTATTTTGCTTCACCAGTCTCTTGTGACTTAAGATTTGCTTAATAACTTGCTTAATGCATGTATGCAATTTCCTACATTTCACCCATTATATAATGTCCAGAAAATGCAAGATACATCACAAACCTACATGAAAATTTATCTTATGGAGATCCTAAGGAGAAATTCTTGAAGATGGACACCAATTCCTATAAGTTCATCTTTCTATTTTTTTTTTTTTTGGTAATTATTAAATAATTATATTACCTTTGTATTTGCTTTCTTCAGGAATGAAAGATCTTCCCATTTTTATCCAAAAAAGAAAGGAGATTCATGAGATTTTTGAGAAATATTAAAGCTATGAGATAAATAATTTTTAAATTTTTCTGAATAAATTAATAAATAAATCTGACCTCCTCAGACGAGCTCTATTCCTGCCAAACCTGCATATACTATAGTTCTGGGTAATGGATAGTCATCACTATACCAGGAGAGGAGACTATGTTAGATTCCAAATATATTAATTTTCAATAAATTAATCCATGTCATTACAGATGCTGTAAGAACAAATGCCTTTCCCACAAAAATCACTTGATATATGAGGCTGCAATAACTAAACACTTGAAAGAGGGGAAACAGAGCTAATGAGGTCCCAGAAAGTAATTGCATCTTTATCCCTAAAATATTTGGTTTGTCTTGGTGAAAAAAAAAAGTTTTTAGCAGTGATCACAATTTTACTCAGAAACTCAGGAAGATGATTATTTATTTATTTAAAAGAAGCTTACGGTCGCTCACCTTAAAGACAACTGTGGGTGGCTCACAACAACAAATGATAAGAAAAACATTGCTTTTTAGGTGAAAAGGTTATCAGGAGCTTTTAGTTTTTGTTATACTGAGAGGTGTGAACGAGAGGTGGGTTCTGGATCCGTTTGCTGCCAGTTCACTCAGGGTTGCGCCGTGCACGTGTGCGTGCTTCGCGTGTGTGTGCCCGCTTTGCGCGCGCGCGCCCCTGCAGCAATCAAAAAATAACTTCTGGGCATGCGCAGAAGCAAAATCCAAGATGGCGGCGCCCACGGAACACACCGAAAGAACCGGTTCTGTGATGTCATCAGCGGTTTACTAATGGTTCTAAAGAACTGGTTAGAACCAGTAGGAACCCACCTCTGGTGTGAACCCAGGCATTTCCTATTTACAACAGATGTTGGCTTAATACAATGTCCAGCCAAGGTGTGTTTACTTACATGGCTTCAGGACATTCTTGGCTGCATCTGATGCAAACATTTGTCCAATGTTCCAAGATGAGAAGATCCTGAAAAACAAGGACATCCTGATTTTGCAAGATCACCATCTGGACAAACAGTCAATCATTGTCCTAAGAATAAGCGATAGAAGTTCAGCTATAACTTCCTGCCATTTTTTCACAGTTAAGAAATGTATCTCAGTGAGAGTTGGAGCCATATTTTCACCCCTTTTCTCTCCCTAGTTCACTCCTGTTGTCTCCATAAGGTTATTTTTTTAAAAGGAAAACAGAAATGGTGTGTCTGGAACAGCCCCATTCACCTCTTTCTCTCATGTTTCTGTATGGTCATTCAGAAACAGAAGTTACTTTAGAACAGGGGTGTCAAACTCGCGGCGTCACGTTGTCATCACGTGACGTATCGCGACTTTTCCTCCCTTCGCTAAACCAGGGGTGGGCATGGCCAGCGTGTGGCACATCCAGCCCGTGGGCCACAAGTTTGACACCCCTGCTTTAGAATAACTCTTTCTTATAAGCTGAGACAAAATTGGATTTGCTTACAGGAGGTGCATATAAAAAGAAAAGTACGGTAATTTACTGAAATATCCTAAGTTAGGGAAATTATATTTGGCGCTTGCGCAAACCAAAAAAAGAGGAATTGTGGTTTATATAAAAGAGTGGCTAAATTCGACTTTGATATATGCAGACAAAGAAGGTAGGATATTAATGGTAAAAATAGCAAATGAACAAAAACGAATTTTATTAGTAGTAATCTATGCACCAAACAAAAATCAGAAAAAGTTTTACTCCAAATTGCAGAGGAAAATAATAGAATTAAAATGGGAAAATTTGTGTATAATAGGGGACTTTAATGCTATAGTAAATAACAAAAAAGATTATAAAAGTTCAAAAAAAAAAAAAAGAAAATTAGACGACAATTGCCAAGCATTTTTTCGGAAATGATAAAAGAATTGGATATATGTGATGCTTGGAGGAAGTTGAATCCGAAGGGAAGGCAATATACGTTTTTTTCGAACCCCCATAGATCATGGTCAAGAATAGATATGGCTTGGATGAATCCGGAATTAATAACAGAATTAGAAGAAATAGAGATTTTGCCAAATGCATGGGCCGACCATAACCCGGTAAAAATAAAATGGAAGGGAATGAGAAGGACAAAAGCCAGATGGACATTTAACCAAAGTATTCTAAAAGAAAAAGCTTACATACAAATGATGGAGAAAGAATTAGATTTCTTCTTCAAAGAAAACACAAAAGAACAAACATCAACCCAAAACGTGTGGGACACGATGAAAGCCTACGTGAGAGGGTTAACAATTGCATATATAGCAAAGAAAAATAAGGAAAAAAAAGAAAAAATTAGAAATCCTATACACAAAACTCAAAGAACAGGAACTTATAATGCAGAAAGAACCACAAAATAACAAAAATACAGAGGAAAGGGAAGTAATAAAACACAAGATTAATCTGATAACGCAAGAAGAAATGATTCGTAACCTTAAAGCAATGAAACAAAATTACTTTGAATTCGCAAATAAACCAGGGAGATGGTTGGCCCATAAATTAAAGAAAGAAAGAGCAAAAAGAAATATACAACAACTGCAAGATGAAAACGGAGATCTCCAACATAGATTAGAAGGGGGAAAAATTATTATCCAAAATTTCTTCAAAGCCCTATACAGTCAAGAGGAAATCAAAGAAGAAGATATTAAGAACTATTTGGATAAAAGAAATTTGCCAATCATGCCGGAGGAGGTAAGGATAAGGTTAAATGATAAAATAACATTGTTGGAATTAAAAGAGGCCACCAAAAAGCAAAAAAAATAATAAAACACCAGGGCCAGATGGGCTACCAGCAGAGGTATACAAAAAATTGCAGGAATCTTTGGAAGAAAAAATGTTAGAATTATATAATGAGGTCTTAGAATATGCCAAATTACCAAATTCATGGATAGAAGCCTATATAACTTTAATACCAAAAGAGGAAACAGATAACTATCAAATTAGAAATTATAGACTAATTTCGTTATTAAATTCGGATTATAAAATATTTGCGATGATTATAGCAGAAAGATTTAAAAAAATACTAAACCAAATCATTCACTCAGATCAAAATGGGTTTCTTCAAAACGCCAAATCAGGAACAATACAAGGATGATTATGAATGTGATAGAGTACTATGAGGTACATCCAGAGAAACAACTCGCTTTAATATTTGTAGATGCACAAAAGGCATTCGACAATCTGAATTGGAAATTCCTTATAACGCAATTAAAAATTATGACATTTGGCGATAAATTTATTAAAATGATTGAAGCAATATATACAACACAATTGGCTAAAATAATGGTGAATGGAGACATGACAGAAACAGTCAGTATAATGAAGGGTGTTAGACAAGGATGTCTGTTATCCCCCCTTTTATTCATACTATCTTTAGAGGTGCTGTTGACCCAGGTGAGAGAAAATCAGGAAATAAAAGGGCTCAAAATTAAGAAAGAAGAATATAAGACACAAGCCTTTGCCGACGACATGGTATTTATTATTGAAGAACCCCTTAACTCAGGAGTAAAATTATTACAAGAAATAGAGAAATTTGGCGAGGTTGCGGGGTTAAAAATGAATAAGGAAAAAACAAAGATAATAACAAAAAATCTTACACAACACCAAGATAGGAAACTGGAGGAGTTATTGGGAATCCAAATTGCAAAGAAAGTCAAATATTTAAGGATCTGGATGACAGCAAAGTACTCTTCAATAAAAGAAGACAACTACATTAAGCTAATGCAAAAAATACAAAAAGATTTGGAAAATTGGACCAAATTACAAATTTCTCTAATTGGAAGAATAGCTGCCATAAAGATGAATATATTACCAAAAATTCTTTTTTTATTTCAAACAGTCCCGATAAAATTAGGGAAATTTTTTTATACAGACTTAAATAGGATAATTTTGAAATTCATCTGGAACGGGAAGAAGGCCAGAATAAAAGCAAAATTGTTACAAGATAAGAGAAGTAGAGGAGGATTTGGACTCCCAAATTGGGAACTATATCATCAAGCGGCGGCTGCAACACCCCTGCTTTAGAATAACTCTTTCTTATAAGCTAAGACAAAATTGGATAAGGTTAAATGACCCAATAACAAGTTTGCATTATTTCCAAGTTCCAAGTATGGACAACCTATTTGATCTTCAAATATGGCCTAGTTTACATGAATGAAAGAGATTTTAGCAAAATACAAATTCCTTCACCTTTGCTTCATACAAAATAATCACAGCTCATATACACACACCATCTATGTCCTTATTTTGAGTGATTCCTGAGTTGGGGGCAGCTGAACACCATCAGGTCATTTGTCCTCAAGGCCATGAGCTGGGAAGTAGAATAAGATAAGGGTTCCTGCAAATGGAGAAACAAACTAACCATAAATGCCCAGACCAGATCTGCAGAATTTTTAAAGAATATAAGTTTTATTGCAGTTTCAAGGATGCAACAGCTGACACATGAAGAGTTCTGAAATCTCATTGGAATTTAGAAATCCAGAGCTGGATCCAACAAAAAGTTCTTTTGTAGACATGCGTCCAAAACACGAGGGCTGTATTGAATACAAGCAGAGATTAATTCTATTCTACCTGTTCCTCTGCCCTGCAACATGGCAAAAGAAATTTGTGGTGAACTATTTGTTTAGACTATTGCAACATCAGGTAATTTGCTACAGCAGTAACCACTGAAACAGAGGTACATTCCATCAGTTATGTTTGTTTACATTTAAGTCTAATATTTAATGGCAAATTATTATGCTAATTGGGCTGCCACTACCACTCTTGGAAATAAATGGCCTGATGACCTGGCTTGGCTTTGCAGTGCCCTAGCTCATTAATTTGAGAAGTGTGGGAGAGGGAGAGAGGGAGAGGGAGAGGGAGAGGGAGAGGGAGAGGGAGAGGGAAAGGGAGAGGGGGGGAGAGAGGGAGAGGGAGAGAGAGGGGGTATGAAATTACTAAGTTCGGCCACTGCAAAGTCAAGCCAGATAGCCTCCATCAGTCTGTCTGTCTATCTATCTATCTATCTATCTATCTATCTATCTATCTTCTCTCTCTCTCTCCATCCATCCATCCATCCATCCAATCTTTCATCTATCTATATATCTATCATCTCTATCTATCAGCTTTCTGTCTCTATCTCTATGTATCTATTTATAGCTATCATTTATATCTCTTATAAATAAAGATAAGATATCTATGTATCATCAATCACCTGTATCTCTGTCTCAGCCTTTGCAACTTGAAGATTGGGTTTTTGGCAAATGAGCTCTCTCTCTCTCTCTCTCTCTCATCTATCTATCTATCATCTATCTAATCTATCGTGGGACAAGGAGTCTGATGGATGGAAAGAGAGAAGCTATAAAAACAGCTGTTTTGGAGAGCACCAGAACTGCTTCTGAGCTAGTGTTTGTAGTATGTACTTTTAAAATTTAAAATCCCTTAATGGAATTTGAAGTGGCACCTATTTTACATATTGACACATTTCTAGATATTTATATGTTGATAAAAGGAAACAAAAAAGGGAAAGCAAATTTAACAGCACCTAAAATACTTAAAATGGAAAAAAGTAAACAAAGTAATAATACTTTTAAAAAGGGGAAAAATGACATGTCTCTCCCCTTTTTATACAATTGCTAATTTCCTATATTTGCTAGCATTTAGGCCTTGTTTAAAGCCAGACTGTATATTTTTATATTTGCCATACTGTGTGATGTGTTTTATTCATGGGAACCATTCTTGCTCAAATTTGGTCAAATTTCTATTGTATATGTTTATATACTATTCGTTTTGTATATGTATGCTCTTCAAATTTAAGTCCCCGATCAAAAAGATCACGTGAAGTGTTAATACCACTTTATAAATGCCTTGGTAACACCACACTTGGAATATTGCATCCAGTTTTGGTCACCACAATGTAAAAAAGATGTTGAGTTCAGAGAAGAGCGACAAAAATGATTAGGGGACTGGAGGCTAAAACATATAAAGAACAGTTGCTGGAATTGGGTATGTCTAGTTTAATGAAAAGAAGGACTGGGGTGACATGATATCAGTGTTCCGATATCCAAGGGGCTGCCACAAAGAAGAGTGGGGTGTCAACCTATTCTCCAAAGCACCTGAAGGCAGAACAAGAAGCAATGGACGGAAAGTAATAAGGAGAGAAACAACCTAGAACTAAGGAGAAATTTCCTGACAATTAGAACAAAATATCAGTGGAACGACTTGCCTTCAGAAGTTGTGGGTGCTCCAACACTGGATGTTTTTAAGAAGAGATTGAACAATCATTTCTCTGAAATGTATAGGCTTCCTGCTTGAGCAGAAGGTTGGACTGGAAGACCTCTACGGTCCCTTCAACATCTGTTATTTTGTTAAATATTGCTGAGTTCGTGTTTTTCTTCCAAAACTGAACAAAGTTTATTTTTACTGCTTTAAGCATATACCGGTATATCTCATTAAATTATGAAACTTCTTGTTAATATTTTTCTAAGATTATACCTAATAAGAGCAGTTGTTCTTTCCAATTGTTCATTTCCATTTTAATTTCCAAACTTTTCTGTATTATACTATGTATATCTTTCCAATACTTTTGACTTCTTTTACATGCCCAGCATAAATGATAAAATATTCCTTCTGCATCTTGGCATTTCCAACATCTATTACTGTATGATTTGTCCATCTCAGTTACTGTTGATGGAATTGCAAATCAATTATAAAACATTTTGAACTGTATTTCCTTTAATTTATTACTAGGTGTAAATTTTATAGATATAATCCATAGTTCTTCCTATTGCTGTATTCTTTCTTTGAATTTCTGCATCCATTTTGTCATAAAGCTTTTGGTTTGTTCTATCTTTGTATCATAGCTGAGTAAAAATATGCACACATTTCTAAAATTATGAGAATATAGACGTATAGAATATAGGTGTCAAACTCGATTTCATTGAGGGCCGCATCAGGGTTGTATTTGACCTAGGGGGGCTATGGTGGGCGTGGCCATGGTAAGTGTGGCCAGCTTGATGTAACTTGTGTCGTGGGCACTCTGTGGTGGCCCGAGAGCTCTGCCAGTGAAAACAGGCGCCCGAGCTCCGTTTTTGGCTGTGACGGTGTCCTGCAATACTCTGCCAGCTAAAATGGAGCTTGGGAGGGCCCTTTTTGCTGGCAGAGGCACCACAGGCCAGTCCTTTGCTGTTTCCAGGGCGGTCCCACGGGCCAGATCTAAGCACCCCGCGGGCTGGATCTGGCCCCCAGGCCTTGAGTTTGACACCCCTGATATAGACCAAGGTCCCTACTGATATCTTATCTCTATTTTATAGATTTTTAAGGGTATATATCCCAACACTTGAGAGAAATACTGGAAAAGACCTCTGATGCTGAAATGAGAGATGGGCTGCCAAAGCTGCCCCTGAAAATAAATGTGTGTGTGGCTATCTATAATCAGAGTGCTATTTCAGAGACTGGTTCCTTTCAAATTGCCAAGGCTTGAATTATGATTAAAGCCGGTGCGTGTCATCTAATAGGCTCCACATTTTACTCTATTTTCCATTACTGGGTTCTTATGTGACCTCAACCAAGGCCAACTTTCTGTACTCTGGGGAATTCAATAGCAATGCTGATCAAAAGGCGAGGTTTAATTTATCTGGCACTGGGATAATTAGAAATATTAATAAATACCACCCTTAGAGGAAGAATGAAAGATAACAGACATTATTTCAATATTTCGTGATATACTAGCCATTAAAGTGTACAAAAATTAAGATACAGCAGGGATGAACTAGTTTGGGGTAGGCAGTTAAGGCACTGGGCTAGAAAGCAGGAGAATGTGAGTTTTAGTCCTGACTTAGGGATGAAGCCAGCTGGGTGGCGCTGGGCCAGTCACTCTCTCTCAGCCCTAGGAAGGAGGCAATGGCAAACTACTTTCAAAATCTTGCCAAGAAAACTGCAGGGACTTTTCCAGGCGAATCCCAGGAGACAACACTGACTCGAAGGCATCAAAATACAAGGAAGGGAGGGAGGGAGGGGCAAACATAGGTCATATGTGGTTGCCATATCATATTTCTGCAGCCACCCGAGCCTCCAGAATTTGCATTCCCCAAGATCAGGGACAAAGAGATAAACAATGGAGATGCAACTGAAGGTTTATTTTTACTATAAAAGAATAAAAACAAACCAGAGACAATAAAACATATGAAATCGCCTAATTTCTCAATGCCTGAAAAACCTAGGCCTTCTGACTCCACACCACGAAGTGCAATTCACCAAAAATATGGCCCCTGTCACCAAAGTGTTGTATGGCACCTGTTCCTTTGGCTCAGGTTGTGCAATGACACATTACACTTGCACTCCTCCCAAAGTAGTTGCTTTTCATAGGAAAACAAAATCAGCTCCAGAAGGAATAATCTGATGTTGTGCAGAAAAGATGCAGGGGAGATGATGACATTTATGCATATCTTTGCCTGCCAAATAAATTTTGCATTACATAGCTTCTGTTTGTTAGTTATTGATAATATACACTTTTATTCTTATTTGCTTATGGAGTTTGCAATTGCTGTAGGTATTTCAAGTTTTATTTTATTTTTGAAAAATCTTTTTGAAAATACAAACATAAAATAAGACATTGGACCGACATTGGAGAGAGGAGAAATAAGACAACAGCTTACAGTTTCTAAAATATGTACAGGAAGGAAGGAAGGAAGGAAGGAAGGAAGGAAGGAAGGAAGGAAGGAAGGAAGGAAGGAAGGAAGGATGATCGGCAGGCAAGCAGACAGACACGGAAGAATTGTTCATTTTCACACAAGTTCACTAATCATTAGAAACATTAGTATCCGATACTTTCTGATCATTCATTTATTTAACAAATGCTATAGGGATTAAATCTTATTGGCCTCCCTTACCAGAAGTTGTCTTATTCTTTTATTGCTGTCCCTGACTGCCTATGTTTGCTGTGTAACACAGGCTAATTAGTAATAATTATCACAATAAGAGATCCAATACACTCATGTTGGTGGGCATTTCCTTTTTTAATGTGGCTGTTTTCCCTATAATTTTGAAGTATACCTGTTTGGTATCTGAACTTATTTTCAGCTTATTTCCACCTTGTTTGTGTTACAGTTCTCATTTGTGGGAAGGCTTACCGCACTCTGCCTACTGATTCCTGCAGAATGGGACAACTCACCGTGGCCGACTCGACACAGCCGACTCACCACGGCCAACTTGTCAACTTGCTGTGGGACAATTTGCCATGGCCAACTCACCACAGGGACAACTCGCCACAATTGAACGCGAGTTAACTCAAGAGAAGGACAAGTGAATTGCAACTCACCCCAGCCTCGAGGACTTCTAACTTGAGAAGGTTCAAATCAAGCAAGACCAGGCCCACCACAATTCATTTGTCCCTGTCTTGAGTTATCCTGTGTTGAATTGTCCCATGGCAAGTTGTCCTGTGGCGAATTGGCCAGGGAAAGTCGGCTGGGATGAGTCGGCTGGGATGAGTCAGCTGGGGCAAATCAGCTGGAGCAAGTCATCCAAGACCCAATTCCTGAGCTGTAATTGGACTATTAGATCTTGCAAAAAGAAATAAATAAATAAAATACAAAAGGTATTTTTCAGCATCTACTCCCCAGTGATGGTGTTTTTGTTTTCATAGACAGCCACATAAATAAACACCACATGAAATAAGTTAATTTGTACAAAGGCATTCTTAGAAATAAAACTGACACTGCCAATGCCAATTTCCCAAGTAATTTGTCGCTTTAAATGAAAAATCATAAATCACTTTAAAGGATGAGACAGAGCATCTGCTGTGTAGCATGGCTGGTGCCTGAACGACATATTCCCAATACAAATATCAGTTTCCAGTGGCTGGTATTAAACTTTATTGCATAGGAGGACTGTGATCAAATTTCTAGTTATGAGTGGTTAGAAGATTTTTAAGAATTTGAGGAGAGGAGATTGTACTACACAGTTTAAAGAGAACTTAACACAAAGTTAAAAATAAATCTCTCTTCTGAAGCTGGCTTATTGGGTTTTAATATAAGCATTCTCTTATAAATAATAGTGATCTTGGCTTCAAAGCATTTCTTCTGGAGCTCTGCTGATAATATTTTTAAAAGGCCTTATTCAGCACTATCAAAAGCTTTTCTAATTAGATTTTTATTACGAAAAAGCAGGGCAGATGAGAAGTCCTCTGAAATCTCACATTTCTTTCCTAAATATAGATTTCTTTAAAAATGAAACAAGATAGTTTGGAACTCAAAAAATGAAGCGCAAAGAGAAAAACGTAATAAAAATATGACAACCACCTGATCTTAAAGATTTTTGTTCAGAAATAGTCTCTTTGAGTTTATAGCATCTTACTGCTAAAAAGCATGCCTGGGGCTGCAGGTTAGGACAATAATCCCATAAAAGTTTATTTTTAGCAGTAGATGCTGTGAACTCAAAGAAACTATATTTAAGGAAGTTTATCTAACCAGAATTCTTAATAATTGCTAGGTTGGCTGGGGAATATTGAACTTAAATTCCACGCATCTGGAAGCCTTCCAAGTTCATATTAAAGATAACTTCCATACCAAAACTGTGACATTTACTTCTGACTACATATATAAAATTGTGCATTAACGAAAACTGAAAATAGATTTGTATTTGTTGAACTTCAGCAAATAAGAATAAGAATAAGAATAAGAAAAACTGGATGCAAAATATCCAGTACACCATGAGCCTGATAATTATTGATGTTTATTTATTCATAAATACAATCAGAGATTATACTTTGTGATTCTCTAGAACTACAGCATACTCCACCATTGGCTTGGTGTCTGAAATTATTAGAGGTTGTAATACAACTAACTCCAGAGAGCCACACCCACTTTTGATATAGGAAAACTGATCATAGTTACTAAGCTATAAATCAGTGGTGAAATCCAAATTTTGTTACTACCGGTTCTGTGGGCATGGCTTGGTGGCGTGGCTTGGTGGGCATGGCAGGGGAAGGATACTGCAAAATCCCCATTCCCTCCCCACTCCTGGGGGAAGGCTATTGCAAAATCCCTATTCCCTCCCCACTCCTGTGGGAAGGCGATTGCAAAATCTCCATTCCCTCCCCACTCCTGGGGGAAGGATATTGCAAAATCCCCATTCCCTCCCCACTCCAGGGGAAGGATACTGCAAAATCCCCATTCCCTCCCCACTCCTGGGGGAAGGATATTGCAAAATCTCCATTCCCACCCCACTCTGGGGCCAGCCAGAGGTGGTATTTGTCGGTTCTCCGAACTACTCAAAATTTCTGTTATCGGTTCTCCAGAACCTGTCAGAACCTGCTGGATTTCACCCCTGCTATAAATTCTATTAAATTTATTGTTCCATTAGCCTTTTTCATTACTAACCAATGGATGTTCTACCATTTTTCAACATAAAAAAAATTAAGAAGGCAATCTAAGAAGGAAAATTAAATGACAATAGAAACACGTTCAATTTTTAAGGGGAAAGATGGTTATATGTTTATTGAAAGTCGATAAATTATTTTAACATGTACCGGTAATATGTGTGTCTTTAAAATTGCATTAAGCATTGTAGAAATCCATTCAAAACTGACTAAACCATAACAGATTTCTCACTACATATTAATTTTCTTTGCATTGTTCTTAAGATCATTGTAACATCTCAGAAATTTTCTATGAAGACTCAGAATAAATAAGTATGAATCTGTTGCTAATCATCAAACAATAACTTTAATTGATGCCATGAACTACATATTGAATAAAGGTTGAATCTAAACATGTGAAAAGGGAGAGGACATTCAACAATATTTGAGACCATCGTACTATATTTATGTTCAATACAAGGAAAGAAGTAAAAATACATCTTGTTTGTGTAGAATACACCATTAAAAAGTCAAATAATGCATACCATGTATAAAGTGTTGTCAGGCCAATAAATAGCTACTAAACACGTGGATGCTTAAAAACAATTTGGCAAGTGTGGAAACATGACTACTTCTTCTGTTGGTTAAACCGATCAAACTTTTTTTCATACTTCCATATGAACCTGAGAAATATTTGTGGCTGTTACATTAAATCAACACCTATGTCTGAATAAAGTCCAAGACTGACATTGATGTTTGGATTGGCTTCTGTGGTAGTGACCTCTTTGGCAATGATCTTGCGGCTCCAAGCCCACCTAGGAATAGGACAAAAAAAGTTTTGTCCAATCCTGGATTAAAAAACAAAAAAACTTCTGTAGGAAACATCCAGAGCAGAGGTGGGTTCCTCCCGGTTCGGACCGGTTCGCCTGAACTGGTAGCGACCCACTGGTGATGTCACGGAACCGGTTCTGTCGGTGCTGGTCCGTGGGCGCCACCATCTTTTTATTTATTTTTTTGGAATTTTTTGGGGGGGGAATTTTTTTCTGGTTTTTTTTTCTTCTGTGCATGCGCAGAAGCCGGAGTTTCTGGCACTGCACATGCATCGCCATCTTGTTTTTGGCTTTTTTGGGGGGGGGTTGATTTTTTTTGCTTTTTTTTTTCTCTTCTGCGCATGCGCAGAAACCTGCACATGCGCAGAAGCCGAGTTTCCAGCACTGCGCATGCATCGCCATCTTGTTTTTGGCTCTCTTTTTTTTGGAATTTTTTTTTCGGATTTTTCGGTACTGCGCATGCGTGCGCGTGCCCACGTGGCGCGGCCACGCAGCATGGGAAGAAGTGAACCGGCAGCGAGATAAGTTAGAACCCACCCCTGATCCAGAGGTCTCATTCTGCAAAAAAGGAGTTTTCCACTGGTAAAAAAAGCAAATAAGCAAATTTCTTTCCTTCTCTCTCACCACCTGCCCGGCCCAAGTATCATATTCTTTTTCTTCCTCACTGAATCTGCAATTTTCAGCAGAACATCAGAGTCATATGCTTTTCCCCATTATTATTTTATTTGAATTAATTTGGAGGGTTACAGCAATCATTTGGCATGCCATTGGACACAGCTCTGAGGTTGGTTTTACAGGGCCTCTGATTTAAAGCAGATCTGCAGAATTAAATATTAACTATTTAGCATACAAGAACAGGTATAAAGATATCTTGTGATTTATTTCCCCCCTAGAACTGAATCATTTTTCAAACATTATGGATTGGGATAATAAAACTTATTTTACCAGACTTTAGTCATTCATTGTGGAGTCCTTGATGGTCCCTGAGCTTTAGTCATTCAATATATTACTCTGAAATGTTTTGTAGGTACCATTATCTGTCTTATCTTATGATAGTCATACTAGTTCAAAAGCCTTTGGAGCAGCTTTTGTCCAACTACTGTACCCAGCAGGATGGTATGAAATATTGTGTAAGAATATATTCTACTGCATATGTATTTATCATCTTAAAGCATCATAAGGGGTAGGTATGAGTGACTCATGTTTCAAGATTGGGTATATGCCTATGCAGATATTCTCTAACTTTGGGCATATGGAACAACTATAATTGGTACATTGCACCTTCTTTGGGGTGTTGATACTGATGATGTTATCTAGTTTGGATAATGAAACATCTACAAGAAAACAACCAAGCTCAGAGAGCACCAAAGACCCTTCATTTCACCCTGAGCTACAAATATCCTCTATCAATAAAATCTGAATTAACTATTTTTGGTTACCAGATCTCCACTTAAGCTTGCTGCCAATGGTCCTTTTCTCCCAGCCCCCTGCTCCAAATCTGCAAGCACATGAAATCTGTAATCCTGTATATGTTGCACTGACTCTCATTCAACCTAGTAGGGTTTCTACTGAATGGATATGAATAAGCTTGTGCTTGAGACATTCTGTGATTGGCAGTCCTTTCGGATAGGTTGCTCCAGGGGTGGGTTCTAAATTACCTCGCTGCCGGTTCGCTTTCTCCCATGCCGCATGGCCACACCTCGTGTGCGCTTTGCGCGCGCGCGCACATGCGCAGTGCAAAAAAAAAAACACTGAAAACAAGATGGTGATGCATGCGCAGTGCCGGAAACTCAGCTTCTGCGCATGCGCAGAAGAAAAAAAATTAAAAAAATTTCAAAAAAAATTCAAAAAAAAGATGGCAGCGCCCACGGACCGGCACCGACCGAACCGGATCGGTGACGTCATCGTGATGTCACCAGAGGGTTGCTACCGGTTTGGGCGAACCAGTCCGAACTGGGAGGAACCCACCTCTGGGTTGCTCGAACAAAGGAAGGTGCACCATATTGTTTAATTGAGCAGAACCATCATTTTCTGGTTATTTTGGCAGAATAACTGGACGACCACCATGTGGGCCAAGGGCCATGTATGGTTTGAGACCTGCAGGATGTCCATTTCTCTAGTTTCAGTGCCAGCGTTGGGGAACTCAGTGAGACTTTTATTAAGGAAACACTTATTACAATGCACTCTCAGAATAACCTTGATTACAATTGAGTAATCTAGAACTAGAACTAGAAAGAGCGCAACTAGAACAAATGCAGAGAACCTCTAGAAAATGCAGAGAAGAGCAACAAAGATGATTAGAGGATTGGAGGCTAAAACATATAAAGAATGGTTGCTGGAATTGGGTATGTCTAGTTTAATGAAAAGGACTAGGGGTGACATGACAGCAGTGTTCCAATATCTCAGGGGCTGCCACAAAGAAGAGGGAGTCAAGCTATTCTCCAAAGCACCTGAGAGCAGGACAAGAAGCAATGGGTGGAAACTAATCAAGGAGAAAAACAACCTAGAACTAAGGAGAAATTTCCTGACAGTTAGAACAATTAATCAGTAGAACAACTTGCCTCCAGAAGTTGTGAATCCTCCAACACTGGAAGTATTTAAGAAGAGATCGACATCCATTTGTCTGAAATGGTATAGGGTTTCCTGCCTGAGCAGGAGGTTGGACTAGAAAACCTCCAAGGTCCCTTCCAACTCTGTTATTCTAATTATTACAATTGCAGTCACATTTACAGGAGAAAAAAATTGGTTAACTTCACTGGCACAGTTATGAGTAAATATTTATATGACAGCATTGTTAATTTTTCCCCATTGTAGTTGCTTAGCAATTGATCATTTTTCCCCTTCCTAAACTACCATGACAGGAAAGAAAACAGAATAAGGATGGAACTGAAGAATTTTTTAACACATCCTTTCCATTTTCCTCACTGCTGGTTCTGATCCAAAATCTTACTCTTTTTAGTGCTCTCATAATGATTTGGCCAACCTTGCTTGAGTTCAGAAGCTAAGCAGGGTTAAACCTGGCTAGTCTTGACTTCCAACCTAGCAGTTTAATGACTGTTCAAAGTTACAACTGCACTGTAAAAAAAGTAACTTATGACTGGTCCCCGCATTTATGACTATTTCAGTGTCTCCACAGTCATGTGATCAAATGTCAGTGGAAAAAAAGAGATTCACTTGATGATGGTGTGATTCATTTCACAACGGCAGTGATTTCTCAAACACCGGTTCAAAAAAGCTAATACATTGGGCATGACTCACTTAACACCTGGCTTAACAATGGAAATTCTGGTCCCCATTGCGGTCGTAAGTTGAGGACTACCTGCAGTTGAGTTCCTGGGAGCCTGCTGAGGAATTCAGGCCGTAAACCAGACTGGGAAGTCTAAAAATATCCCAGAAAATGGCCACACCAAATCATTTTCTTCTTGTTGCCAGGAAAGCCACAGATGTATATTCAGGTCCATGAAATCACCAGGAATTGAACTTGACTTGAAGGATATTTTGTGTTTATTTCTCGGAAGAAGAATGTCAGAGCCATTACTATTAGAGGGCAAAACCCCAGGCAAAATTAATGTTGCCAGACAAGGATCATAAACATGATCTATTGCGGCTGATGAAGTATAACTCTCCCTCTTCACATATAGTAAATTGCCTTTTAAAAATCATAATTTTATTGAATAATGCTGCCACAGCTATTCTTATTCATTTTTTATTTTATTTTATCCTTTGTGTGGGACAGATTCCTCTTCTTAAAAACGCAGACTTTATCTGTTGCCACTAGATCATATAGTGCAGAGGTGTCAAACTCGATTTCATTGAGGGCCACATCAAGGTTGTGGTTGACCTTGGGGGGGCCAGGGTGGACGTGGCCAGCTCGACATCACTCATGTTGGAGGCGTAGTTGGTGGCCTGAGCATTCTGCCAGCGAAAACGGGCTCCCGAGCTCCGTTTTCAGCTGCGACGGCCTCCTGCAACTCTCTGCCAGCAAAAACGGAGCTCAGGTGGGCCGCACGCAACCCTCCTGAGCTCTGTTTATGCTGGCAGAGGCAGCACGGGCCAGTCCTTTTCTGTTTCCAGGGTGGCCCCGTGGGCCAGATCTAAGCACTGTGGGCCGAATCCGGCCCCCGGGCCTTGAGTTTGACACCCCTGATATAGTGACTAAAGAAAGGGAGGATGCTAGCATGTACAGGTAGTCTTCAATTTACATCCATTCATTTAGTGACTGTTTGAAGTTACGGCACTGAAAAAAGTGACTTATGGCCAGTTTTCACACTTACGACTGTTGAAGCATCACCATGGTCACATAATCAAAATTTTGGTGCTTGGCAACTGGCATGTATTTATGATGGTTGCATTGTCCCAAAGTTATGTGATCACCATTTGTAACCTTCCTGGCTATCCTCCAACAAGCAAAGTCAATGGGGGAAGTCAGATTTGTTTAACGACTGCATGATTCACTTAACAGTTGCAATAATTAGCTTAATAACTGTGGCAAAAAAGGTCGTAAAATGTGGCAAAACTCGCTTAACAACTGTCTTGCTTAGCAACAGAAATTTTGGACTCAGTTGTGGTCATAAGTTGAGGAGTACATTTATATAGGAAGTGGCCAGACCATAATAAATGAGAGGTGGGGTGAGAATAAAGCTGTGATGAGACTATAGGGGGACATATAAAACTAACGCAGGGGCCATTTGGGAGTTCATAGAAACTGAAAATAGAACAATGACTACTTTTGGTTACTAATTAGAATTTGCTTTTATATACCCATGAATGGTAGTTTCTCTGGGTCCAGATGAGGGTTTAAATAACACTCTGATGTTAAAGAACCAGATGTGAAAGGAAGAATAAGATGTACAAGTACATTAACTGAATTTTTTAGCTTTATAGGATTGCAGCCATGGTGGGCGGGTTTATTTATCACATTAGCATAATCAACATTACATGTTATACAAAGTCATCCCATTGTGGTTTGTTCAATACACCATGGTTAAGCAAATCATAGGTTGGCATGATGTATAAATCCAGCCCTACACATCATGTGGACCAGGGATGGGTTCTAACTTACCTCGCCGGCGGTTCGCTTCCTCCTACGCTGCGTGGCTGTGCATGCATTGCACGCCGCATGGCCACGCCACGCGGGCGCGCATGCGCAGTGCCAAAAACTTCTGCGCATGCACAGAAGCAAAACAAGCAAAAAACAAGCAAAAAACAAGATGCCGGCACTTGCGCAGTGCTGAAAACTTGGCTTCTGTGCATGCACAGAAGCAAAAACCAGCAAAAAATTCAAAAAAATAAAAATAAAAAAAATATTCAAAAAAAAATGGCGGCGTCCACGGACCGGCACCAACAGAACCGGCTCCGTGACGTCCCCACCGGTTTACTACCGGATCTATAGAACCGGTGCGAACTTGAAGGAACCCACCTCTGATGTGGACCCCATTTTTGTCGTTCTACTTTTAACAGCTGTCGATCTGCACGTGTGTCCAGATGTGTTAGGGATGAGCAAGTAGATTGCATCTGCAAAGGGAACCCTGGAACCCTGACACCACCCTTTCTTCCTTCTCCTGCCTCTTCCCTGTTGAAACCTTAATCAGTTTATCCATTCCATTCATGTGATGAATTGAGCTACATGTCACAAAAGCTTATGCCTTTCACTAAAAATTGCTAATCCAGGGGTGTCAAACTCAAGGCCTGTGGGCCGGATCTGGCCCGTGGGGTGCTTAGATCTGGCCCGCGGAGTCCTTAGATCTGGCCTGTGGGGTGCTTAGATCTGGCCTGCGGGGCTGCCCTGGAAACAGCGAAGGTCCAGCCCACGGTACCTCTGCCAGCGAAAACGGAGCCCGGGAGGGCCGCACGCGGCCCTCCTGAGCTCCGTTTTCGCTGGCAGAGAGCTGCAGGCTGTTGCAGCCAAAAACGGACATCGAGCTGGTCACGACTCCCCTGGCCATGCCCCACCAGCCCCCCGAGATCAAACACAACCCTGATGCAGCCCTCAATGAAATCGAGTTTGACATTCCTGTGCTAATCGGACAAAAGTAAGCCTTGAAATAGGCATATTATAGTTTTAAAATAGCAAGGAAATCCTTCAAAACTCCCTTCAGGTGTATTCTTACTTTAGCCTTTTGCAATTTTTGATTCCCTCCACCCATGTTAAGTGGGGTCCTTGGCCATGATAAAGATGGAAAGCTTTAGGTAACCAATTCCCACATAGCAGACATTTATAAAAGAGAGACTGTGATGGCAGACAGGATGAGGAACCTTCTTCATATATAAAATGACCATCAATAAAGTATAAGGACTCCCATCTTAGGCAGGGGTGGGGGTGGGGTGGACTAGACAAACTCCAAGGTTCCTTCCAACCCAGTTATTCTATGTTCAAAGAACCTGAGTCCTTATCGATAGAAAACTTCAATTTATTCCAGATTAATGTACATCTTCACAAGTGTTTTGTTACCAGGTTTATCAATTATGCTAATATTTAAAGATTTACTCTGTATCCCATGTAGGCAACTTCAGCATCACAATGTAATGCTACCCTTACTGTATTTATAATATATTAACAAATATTAAACTGCAGGGCTGTAAAACAGGGGTCCCCAATCCCCGGTTCATGGACCGGCACTGGTCCATGGCATGCCAACAACCGGTCCGTGCAAACAAGCGAAGCCCCATCCATGGGATGCAGGTGGCATGCGAAACCACGCCCCCTCTGGTCCGCAGAAAAACCTTTCTCCACGGAACCGGTCCCTGGTGCCCAAAAGTTTGGTGCGTTGGGGGCCATTGCTGTAAAAACAGGAAGCAACTAAGCCAAGCCAAGCCAAGCCAAGCCAAGCCAAGCCAAGCCAAGCCAAGCCAAGCCAAGCCAAGCCAAGCCAAGCCAAGCCAAGCCAAGCCAAGCCAAACCAAGCCAAACCAAACTAAACCAAACCAAACCAAACCAAACCAAACCAAACCAAACCAAACCAAACCAAACCAAACCAAACCAAACCAAACCAAACCAAACCACACCATCTAAATACTGTTTTGAAAACCTCAAAATATGTAATATTTTGTAATATAAAGCATAAGCAACATTCTTTGATAGGTAATCAGACTTGTTTTTTTGGTCTCCAGATGGGAGAAGAATATACTGTTGATGATGTAACATGACTAGGGGCAGATCTGAAAATATTCAACCATTTCTTTGAGAAATTGAATGGTTCCAGAGGTTAAGATTCTATCGTCTTTTATTGTATCATCATCTCATCTCATCTCATCTCATCTCATCTCATCTCATCTCATCTCATCTCATCTCATCTCACCTCACCTCACCTCACCTCACCTCACCTCACCTCACCTCACCTCATCTCACCTCACATCACATCACATCACATCATATCATATCATATAGTAGTAGGTTCTAAATCATGTTGCTACCGGTTCGTGCGCGCGCACAGAAGCGTCCCAGGTGGGTGGGCGGAGCCTCCCGCCGCCGCCACTACCGGTTCACAGAATCGGGCCGAACCGGGAGCAACCCACCGCTCATATCATATCATATCATATCATATCATATATCATATCATATCATATCATATCATAATCTCATTTCATTTCATCTCATACATATCGTATCACTAAATAAATACTGTCATCCAGTTCTATTTGGAAGATTCTTCTGCATCTCATTTCATGAAAGCCTATCTGACAGCAAAAGTAAAATTTTGCAACTTTACAGCCACATTGGATTTCATAAAAGGAAATGTTGAAAAGTTAATGTTAGTATTCACAATATTTGCATTCTGCCATTTCCCAATTGCAAATTTATTTTAAAAGTCTTGCTATCATAATGTTAAGGAAGCCACTAATGTGGTCTTGATATAGATGCTGGGGGAAAGTGCTATTTTCAGCTCTCCTCTATTATAACAATCTGCACCTGTATTTTTTTCCAGTAGGAGGGACAGGTGGTCTCTTGCAGCCATATGCATCAGAGTGGAAACTGTTTATATTTAAACTAAGATTGTACTGTAACAATTCTGCTGCAGAGCTGAATGCTTCATGGTCAAAAGCATTCAGGTATGGCGAGAGAAGAAAAATGCATAATGACAAGCAAAATAGGCCCTGGCCAGG
The DNA here is from genome assembly GCA_003457575.1 of Thermophis baileyi. Taxonomy (NCBI): domain Eukaryota; kingdom Metazoa; phylum Chordata; class Lepidosauria; order Squamata; family Dipsadidae; genus Thermophis; species Thermophis baileyi. Next base: position 496,472 of record QLTV01003432.1, read on the forward strand.
AACAAATAAAAAAGGCCATCAATTTGCTTTAGAGATAGATCTAATTCATTATATAATGCTTACCAAAACTAGCTTATATTCTTCTGCATTGCCAGTTCAGGGACATTCGCCAACAGTTGATTACTCCTCTTTTATTTAAATTTCTGAGACACTGTGATAATATTTTTTTTGAACTATCTGTTAAACAATCAAGATAAATTTTATTTCTTTACAATAGCAAAATATTGCTAGGTTATGTGTAAGCTTCACCTACAAATGGTTGCTGACATTTCTTGTGGATAGGGAATAGTTTTGTGATGTTCATTTTATGGATGCGTAGCTTCTTCTCTGGTAATATTGTACTTCTAACTAGAGCATATAAAACATTTGCTAGACCAATTCTCGAATACAGCTCATCTGTCTGGAACCCACACTACATATTGGATATTAATACAATTGAGAATGTCCAGAGATATTTCACGAGACGAGTACTACACTCCTCCGTTCGCAACAGAATATCTTATGCAACCAGACTTGAAATTTTAGGCCTAGAAAACTTAGAACTACGCCGCCTTCGATCTGACCTAAGTGTAGCACACAAAATTATATGCTACAATGTCCTACCTGTCAATGACTACTTCAGCTTCAACACCGTCCCTGTCCTAAAGTCCCCATGTATTCAAAAATACGTCTCGAAAAAATATGTTCTCAAAACTATGTTTGTACTTATTATATACTCATATTAATATTTATACTTTACCTGTAATCATATACATGCTTGACAAAATAAATAAATAAATAAAAATAAAAATAAAAAATGAAGTACTGAGATACCCAATCATAGTGTGGGAAGAAATATCCATCTGGTTCAGTTCCAAGCTGGGAGAAAGACACTGGAAACATGGAGGCTGATTGGAAAGATGGTTTAATGATGAACAGGACCACCAAGCACATGGTTCTGGTGGAGCTGACAAAATGGAGTTGAGAGAGAGGGGGTTTTATACCTTCTTTGAGCTTTGCACTTGAGCTTCCCGTTCCTGTGCAAGAACATGTATTCTATTGGCTGTTGTCAGATTCCTATGGGGTCATGTAGGGGTTATGTAGGGGTCATAGCTGGCTCCATAGGCAAAAGAGGAAATGCAAATCCTAGGTGTTTGTCTGAGCCCCCAGGTTTGGTTGAAGTTTGGACTGCTCTGGGGGTGATGCAATTCCTATTGTGGCTTAATGGCTTTCGTCCTGTTTTGGCTCTTGGGTGAGGGCAGAATCCAACCATACTGCCTTTGTTTCAAAATATCCTCTCTTGAATGGATTAACAAATCTGCATTTCTAAAAGCTGGCCTCAGGATCTGCTGGGGCTATTAAGGAAAGTGGAGGTTGCTTTCTGCCTCTAAAAAAAACCATGTTTCTCCATTTCTCCCTTTGGGGAAATATAATAATCTGACCCTTTTTAATATTCCTCAAAATATTTCATTCTTCTAGGAGGGGGATCGCTTCCCACAATAGCAAACCTACTTGCCTTTTCAGAGAGTTCTAAGATCTCTGAAATTGCTAAAATGTGGAAATTCTTTCCTGAACTGAGATTGATCACCTGGAAGAACTGTTTTCCTTTCCTTTTTGTTTGCATGTCTATTATTGATGTTGAACGTCTTTCTTTCAATTTGCAACCGGTGGAAGGGAGATTACTTTATAAATCTCCCCATGAACGGAGATGTAATTGAGATCTAGGAGACCTGAGTCTCCTCCATCCTCCTGCCTTGTTTCAAATCTACCACCTTTCATTTCAGGCATCAGAAAACAGAACACCCATGTCCGCAGCCTTGGAATGGAGGATCAAAAGTTTGCTCTGTTTCTTTAAAAAAAAAAAAAGAGTTCCCTCAAAAATATTCTGTGGCCTTCAAATACAATCCAAGATCCATAGATCTGCATCCCAAGTTGCAGGTCGGGTTAGGATCACACATTTATTCATTAATAAAAATGCTTCTATGCCAAATCAATTGTATCACTTTAAGTGGCTTGTAGCATAACATACAACAGGTCAGGGGTGGGTTCTAACTTACCTCACTGTTGGTTCGCTTCCTCCCGCGCCTCATGGGTGTATGCGCGCTTTGCGTGTGCATTCGCAGTGCCGAAAAACCCGAAAAAAATTCAAAAAAAAAAGCCAAAAACAAGATGGCGACGCATGTGCAGTGCCAGAAACTCAGCTTCTGTGCATGCGCAGAAGAAAAAAACCCCGGAAAAAAATTAAAAAAAAAAAGTGGTGGCGCCCATGGACCGGCACCGACCGAACCGGATCCGTGATGTCACTGTGACATCACCAGCGGGTCACTACCAGTTTGGGCGAACCGGTCCGAACCAGGAGGAACCCACCTCTGCAACAGGTATAATGCAACCATAAGAGATAGAAAAAATAGCAAAATTATCAGAGATGTAATCTTTGTTTAAGCAGCATTTATTGAATAAGCTACAACTGACTGGGATTTCCCAACAAATTAAACCATAATCATGATTTACAAGCCATAATGACTGGTTTCATACAATACGCTGTACCAAACTGACCACTGCTTGCTGCATGAATAGTTCAGAACAACTAGTGAATGATCAAATATTAGTTCTAGTATTCCTTGATTGTTTGGGAGCTTAGAGTACTTTCTGAACCCAGCCACTCTCATTTGAAAATTATGCTGTGTTCTTATACAGAGGTCAGGAAACCACAGTATGGACAGAACATGGCAAAAAAGCAAAACAAAACTATATACTTTCCCCTCCTTTATTCAATATATCTGTTGAATGTATATGGTTGTCAAGTGATTCCTACTTATTAACACTCAATCAGTCAATGCTGTGTGAACTCAACAAATTTTGATTTATTCAATAAATGAGAATTAAGGAAACTATCACTTAGCTGATTGTGAACCCAGCCAGTGTTTAATAGATTTTTTAAATAACAATTCAGTAGTCAACAATAACATTAGCAATGACATTAAACAAAAGATTTATTGGTATTCTATTTCCTGTCTATGGAGTTTGAAAAGTTTAACTGCTTGTATTTTTGCTTTATTATAGATCAAAACTGTCTTACATTTTAAAGAATAAACTACCAAAGCACTCTAATATTTACTTATTGCCACATCTAAAACAGTGGAAAAAACCCTTGATTTTATAAGAAGCCATGAAATAGAAAATCCCTCTGTTGGCCAGTGACACTGGAAAATTAAGAAAATTAAGCATTGAACCATAAATATGACTTTCAACAAAATAGCCATTTGCACGGAGGAGGAGGAGGAGGAGGAGGAGGAGGAGGAGGAGGAGGAGGAGGAGGAGGAGGAGGAGGAAGAAGAAGAAGAAGAAGAAGAAGAAGAAGAAGAAGAAGAAGAAGAAGAAGAAGAAGAAGAAGGGAAGAAGAAGATGAAGAAGAAGAAGAAGAAGAATCAGAAGAAGAAGAACAAGAAGAAGAAGAAGAAACATACTATGAAATAGTAAACAAGCGTTACCATATTTTTATTTTCTTTTGATTTTTTAAAAACAATAGCAATAGCAATAGCACCTAGACTTATATACTACTCCAATAGTGCTTTACAGCATTCTCTGTATTGTTTCCAATAATCTGGGCCCTCATTTTACTGACCTAGAAAGGATGGAAGGCTGAATCAACCTTGAGCTGGTCAGGATCGAACTTATGGCTGTGGGCAGAGTTAGTCTGCAATAGTGGAATACTGCATTCTAACCACTGCACCACCACAGTCTTTTTTTAAACAATATATACAGTAATAGCCTAAATATTAAACAAACCTATTTTCTTTCATTTTCTTTTATGATTTCTAAATGGATTTCATGTTTGTAAGTCTTTATGCTTTTATTATGCATTTTATAAACAAGAGCAAGGGTATGTATGTGTGAGGTGATGAACACTTTGTTCATTGCATGCTCCAGTAGGAAACAAGTGATATAATATTCATGCCTGTTAATAATGTTTGGTTCAGCTATCTGCAGATGGTACATTAGAAGAAAACCTTTGTTATGAACATAGAGCTTCCATTTTATTTTCAATTTACTCATTTTGGCGTATGCTTTATGCCAAATATTTTATCAGTTCCCAAGAATGCACTTAGTTTGTTCATATATTTACATCTCACTTTTCTGCAACTTGCCAAATTTATCACAAAAGTATTCAAATAATATAATCATACCAATACAATACCACCCTAAGACAACAATTGGAGTTTTAATTATTACTGAAACAAAAAAAATAATAAAACCTAACTACGTGACTAGATATAGAATTCAAATCTGGGACTGGAGATAAATCTGTTTATAATACCATTTGAATAGTACCATTCTTATTCAACGTACAAAAAGTTCCTTTTGTTTTAGCAGATACCAATGAGAGAGATATATATAAACAGGAACTTATGTGTATGGAATATGAGGCAAAGGAATTATAAACTCAAAATGCTCTTTCTTTTCCTCTCAAAATACTTTGTACCTCATAATGAAGTTAGTCACAAGTCTGCTCTTAGCTTCTTTTTGCAATAATAAGCCTATGAGTATAACTTTAAAGGAAATCTGGCTATGTTTTTTAATTCCCCCGAAATAAGTAGACTTTGGATCCAAACACCCACAGTTGTCCAAAACTTGAACAATGCTTTTATGAGCCAGGACATTTTAATTAGGACCAAGGGTAAGTATGAAATAGAATATTTAGCAAAATAAGGTAAATTAAATACTGCACCTGAATTGCCAAGTGAAAAGACAAAACAACTTCTGTGTTTTAGCAGACGACTGATGGACAAAACATTGGCCTTTTTCATGTTCATGATAACAAAGCAATTGCTATAGGTATAATTACTGTCAAAGGAATAGTGTCTGATACCATCAATAAATGAGCAGTCCTACTCAGCCAATTGACTGAACCAAGAACAGGAAATGTTTGAACCTGTCCATATTTTCACGGGCTTCATTCATAACACCCTGAAGCAGGCAGTGGATGAACTCATTTGTATTTTCCTGAAGTTAAATCTATAAACAGTTTTTAGAATTTGAATTTGACACTTCTAAGGTTTCTCCCACAGTAACAAATGTCCGCTGGGTGTTTCAACATATTCGTTGACTACAAAACATTTTGTTTTGTTGTTGTTTGAGTACTCATGGGAAGCTGTACAAAATCCCAATTGTAGTATCCCCCAAATGTTTTTCTCACAGACAGAAATACAAAGGATTGCACTTGCAAACAAGTTGCATTCTTTCACTTATTCAATTTATAGACATGCCTTTTATAGGGTTTGTTTTACTTTCTCTTTTCAGGCATCCTAGAGGGCTTATTTTAAACAAAAATCAACACTATTAGAATGCCTGTGTAGATTGGTATGGCTGAGTCCGGGCACTATATTATGTTTCCTTTTATTTCTATTTAAGCCATAGCTACTCCATCATAATTGAAACATTTCCCTGGTTGTACTAAATAATTTTATGCTAACTACTTTGGTGCTGACAGAAATCCTAAGATCACCTCCTCCACGGCCAAATTTGGCTATTTAGTGATACAAATGTGCCACAAGGAGGTCACCATGGCAAGTCAGAATGACCATCTGCAGACCACCTTGCTCATATGTAAACATTGTTGAATGGTTTATTAGGTTTTATTTATTCTATTGGATTTCTACTAAGTGATCATATTATACTTTTGATTTGATTTGTCCTTACAGCTTCATTCCTCTGAGTGAATAATTGTTGCTGTTGTTCAGTTGCCAAGTCGGGTCCAACTCTTCGTGATCCCAGGTGCGAAGCCCCCCCCCCCCGTCCTCCAACTGTCACCCCGAGTCTACCCAAACCCCTGCCCACTGCATCGATTAATCAGGGTGAATGATTGACATCTGCAGAAGGACATGATTGACATCTGCAGAAGGACATGATTGACATCTGCAGAAGCAAGCAGCTTGACATCATAGCACAGATTGTCCCTAATTGCATCGCCCATCAAGGCGAGGATGCACACCAGTGTGTTAACAGCAGCATTCGTGTGATGACGTCATCGAGGTTTGCTGCATGGAACTTTACATTTCGTGCAGGATTGTACATTCAGACAAGCTCTTGCCGGAGAGGTTTATTAAAATAATCTGGAGACTTCTCAAGTACACGATTTGCTTGCTTGCTTGCTATTTTTTATTTTTTATTTTATTTATTTTGTCAAGCATGTATATGATTACAGGTAAAGTATAAATATTAATATGAGTATATAATAAGTACAAACATAGTTTTTACATATTTTTCGAGTACATATTTTTCAAATATATGGGGACTTTAGGACAGGGACGGTAGGCACGCTGGTGCACTTATGCACGCCCCTTACAGACCTCTTAGGAATGGGGTGAGGTCAATGGTAGTCAGTTTAAGGTTAAAGATTTGGGGGTTTGGGGAAGAAACTACAGAGTCGGGTAATGTATTCCAGGCATTGAGCACTGTGTTGCTGAAGTCGAATTTTTTGCAATAAAGTTTTGAGCATTT
>QLTV01003432.1:503629-513814 GCA_003457575.1 Thermophis baileyi
TCATTCATTCATTCATTCATTCATTCATTCATTCATTTATTCATTCATTCATTCATTCATTTATTTATTCATTTATTTATTTATTTATTTATCATTTATCCGGAGACTTCTCAAGTACACGATTTGCTTGCTTGCTTGCTATGTCTTCTCATCAGGTCAACCTTGTCTTCAAACTGGGCTCTCAGCTTTGTAACGTCCAGAATTAAATCCTTAGGATTCTATACCCCTTTAGGAAGCCTGAGTCTATTTTCTAACGGCAATTCTTAAGACCATTCATGAAAGTCTTAAGGCGACCTTCATAACATTGCACAAGAAGCCACGCCCCCCTCCCCCCCACCCCCATCCGCGAACTCTTTAAGCAAAAGGGAAACCCTTCCAGGAGGCGGGGAAAACGCTCCCGTGACGTAGGCACGCTGCGTTGCATGACAGGAGGTGGAGGCGGAGGCGGGCCGAGCCCAGAGAGGGCGGAGTCAAGGGCTGGGCTCCGCATTTCGCTTTGCCCGGTTGGGCGGAACGTTTCCTGGCTGTCTCCCCCTCAGCTCGGCGTTGGTCTCGCTCTCTCCGGAGCCCTGGGGCGGGAGGTGCATACGCCCCCCGTGGGAAACCCGACAGGTAAGACCGGAGAGGGGGGGGGTGGAAATTCCCAATGACGGGAGTGTTTACGTCTCTCGGGCAATGGGCGGATGGAGGCAAAGGGGAGCGGGGCCCGAGTCTCCAGCCGGGTTGGAAGTCACGCAAAGCCAAATGGCTAAAGGAGGAGGACCAGCGGGGCGAGGGTCTCCTCTTGCTTAGCTCCAGAGCGGGGAAAGCTGCCTTCTCAATCCATTCCCACTTTAGGAATAGCGCTAATCCCTAATATTCTCTTTTTTGTGGTACAAAGCCGGTTTCTTCCTTTACCTTCGTCTTATTCCTGCTCTCTGCTTACATGTTGTTGTTTTCAAGCCTTTCCTTTGTAACTCTTCTGCCCCATATACACCTGTAAGTCCCCCCCCCATCCCCCAAATTGGCCTTCCCGTTACATCCAGGGCAAGATCCTCTTTTGTCTTCCTTCCCGGGACTCCGGTGTGTGATGTATATTCTCATATATAGAATGTTTCTGAAGCACGTCCAATATGAATATAGTAGGAATTAGCATGGGAAATAAATAGACAATGCGGGGTAAACATTGGTGGTATTTTGTAAGGGACGTATATCCTGAATGTCGGAGAAATGCTTAACAGTGTGTAAAGTTAAGTCTCAAACAGCAGTTGTAGGAGTCAGCACTGACTTGAAGGCACCAAATAAAAAATAAAAGTTAAATGTATGTTCCTAATCTATCTACTATATCTATGTCAGAAGAAGGACCCAAAGGTGCTTTTTTCAGGAGGCAACTGGACTTCCTTGTTTTTTCTTTTGAAGACGTTTAGCTTTTTATCCAAGAAGCTTCTTCAGCTCTGACAGGATAGTGGGGAATGGAAGGATTTATATTCCTTGCAGACAGCTGGTAATTCACATCCTTTTAGAGAATTGTTGAAGCACTTGGAGGTTTATCTGTGTCCTCAGGGTTACCTGAGTGGTGCTCCTGGTTCCTGTAGTCTGCAACTTTTCCTCTGGAAATCCATTCCTACTCCCACAACCATTCAAAGAGTGCTCATCCCAAATTGTATAGCTAAGAAGATTCAGAAGAAAGACTATCATCTTTGTTACCCATCTGTATCTGCCTGGATCCATTGATATGATGTTAACTGGAGATGATAAAAAATGTGTGGCATACCTCAGCCACACTTCTTTCTAACTTTAAGCATCCCACAAAAACAGCTAAATTGGTTCTAAAAACCCTTAAAAAAACCTAATGCAACTCTTTGCCAGTCTACTAAAGATTGGAAAGTTAGGCTGTTTCATAACGTTGCACTTGTCAAACTTCAGATATATCTTTACCCAGAAGACAAAATTGTCTTGCTCTCTAATGGCCTATATTTGCCTAGAAACCCTTAAGGGGATTTTCAGCAATCTTTCCATAATCTCTACAGATACCTTGCACAAGCCAATTAGCTGTTTCTGTGGGATGCTTAAATTTAGAAAAATGCTTAAAATTAGAGCCAAGACTACCTGAGGTAGAGTTGTTTATTGTGAAATAATGAGAATTAGAGCCTAGTCTCAATTTATTTCATTATAGTCAACTCCACCTGAGGTAGTCCTTGACTTGCAACCACAATTGGGACTGGAATTTATGTCTTTAAGCAGTGAGGTTGTCAAGTGAGTCATGGCCTAATTTACAACCCTTTTTGTCACAGTCCTTAAGTGAATCCCGTTCCACCCCACCCCCCCAATAGTTTTTAATTACTGCAACATTCTCAGAACTTTCAATTAATGATCATTTCTTTCCAAAATATTGATCCATTTAGAGTTTCAGTAATATGACAAAGAGGGATGAAAGGATATTGTGTGGTTGTTACTGAGATTTTCCAGCTGAATCATACGTCACATCAGTAAAACTAATATAGATTCTGACAAGATGACCTAATGTGATTAACATATCAACATTAGAGCATGATGTGTTTAAAATGCAATTCATTGAATAAATCTGCCTGCAAAACATGGATTGCTGTTACCGTTTATTTAATTTTGGCTTAATGTGTATTTGTGCTATGACCTTATAGCTGAATTGTGATACAATTATCTCCAAAATGACTAAATCTCCATAGAGGAAGACAACTTTTTTATAATATACTACTGTACTGTGAGCTCTAAATTGTATGGTAAATATTCAAGAGTATAAATTCCATATTCCATATTTATATTTTTCATTTAAAATATTCTTATTTTTAAAGAGCTTAGAGTGGCTTACAAAGTTATCCTCACAACGATTTGTCAGATCTCTTTAGCAGCACTCGGGATTGGAAGTGAACATCAGAAACAAGTACGGCTCCAGTTAGTAAGTGTTATAGTGACATTCATTGAAAATGACAGCCCAAGAATTCTGACCAGGACTTTGCTTTCAAATATGAACTCTAAATATAGATTCTTCAATGCGGTTAGCTTTTTCTTTTTCTTTCCTCCTGTATTTATGCTGTGGGAAAAGGAAGCCTGTCTCTTTTGAGAAGATGGGAGAACATCTATCTTGGATGTTATTTATATAACAGCTAATCTGTTACACCTTGTTGCAAATTGGTTTGCTCTGTTGTCTGAAGCTGGCCTGACTGGAAATAGTCCTACTCCCCAGAGTGTCTCAGAGCTATCCCCTCTCCTTTTCAGTGTATACATGAAACCTCTGGTAAAGGTGATCTGTTGGCACAGGGTATGGCATCATTAATATGGTGATGATACTCAATTATGTATTTCTGCCCCTGGCTGTTCAAATGAACAGTTGTCAAAGATCCCTCTCAGTGCCTGGAGGCTGTGAGGGTCTGGATGGAGGAAAACAGGCTTGTTTCGACACTTCCAGGATCACATGCCCATGAGGTTTGACCCCATGGGTCCTGGAACTGGAGAGACTTCATCCTTGACTCTGAGTAGGGTTGCGGGGCCATGTTTCGGTTCAGTGTGCAATTTGTGGGTCCTCCTGGACTCATAGCAGATGCCAGAAGAGCAACTGTAGTAAAGGGGGACTACGCAACTTCATCTTTTGTGCCAATTGTGTCTGTTCCTGGATTGGAAGGAAGGTCTGGCTCACCCAGCAGCTGCCTTGCAAAGGGCCAAGCCAGGCACAACACATTAGCAGTGAAAGGAGCAGGAAGATGTTTTTTTTAAAAAAAAAGTTGTTTTTTTCTTTTTTTCAGGTTTTTAACTTTTTTTCAGGTTTTTAATTTTTCCAGGTCTTTAACAAAAGACTGGACAGCTACCTGTCTGAAATGGTATAGGGTTTCCTGCTTGAGCAGGTGGTTACAGTAGAAGACCTCCAAGGTCCCTTCCAGCTCTATTCTGATGATTGATTGATTGATTTGATTGATTGATTGAAAGATCAGCTATGGGTAATAGAGCCAGCAGGGTGCACGGCAGCCCAAAGGGTAGAGATGGGGGAGATCAGTAGTGGGTTTCACTTACCTTCGCTACCGGTTTGGAACTGTGAACGTGCGCACTCGCTTTGCTTGCGCGTGGCGCTTCTGCGCATGCACAGATCATCCATGATGACGTCCGGGCAGGTGGGCGGAGCCTCCCGCCGCCACCGCTACCAGTTCATCGAACCGGGGCGAACCGGTAGCAACCCACCACTGGGGGAGATAACTGGTGGGGGTCAGAGTTGAAGAGAAAACAGATCCTTACCTTACTGAGGCTTGGGGCTACGGTAGGAGGGACCAAGCCAGGGATAGCTTGTATTGGAAGCTTGTATCTTCACCTAATGACTAGGTGGGATTTGGTTAACAGTGGCAACTGGGACAGTCAGGATTGCCATCAGTAAACAATGTAATGACATGACATTGCCCTGTATGACCACATCACTTAGTGATGGAAATTTATTTATTAACTCAATTTCTATAGGCACCCAGGGTTAGATAGCTTCATCGACACAGTGCGCATGAGTTTGGGTAGACTCAATGAGACAGTGGAGGACAGGAGGGCCTGAAGTGCTATAGTCCATGGGGTCATGAAGAGTTGGACATGACTTAGTGACTGAACAACAGCATCAATAACAAATAGATACCCAGATGACTCTGGGATGTGAACAAGCATAAAACAATTAAATGCAGTTATAGTATAGTACAAAATTTAATATGACAGCCATGGGGGAAAAAAATCATCATAGATGTCAATATAGCCAGGAAAAGGGGCCCTTCCCACACTCAGCCCCAGGTTTGGGCACAAATCAAGGTTTCCAAGGCTTATGAAAGACCAACGTTGAGTCTTGCTAGTCTCAGGGGAGAATGTTCCATTGGGCAGAGGCTACAATAGAGAAAGCACGACTTCTAGTCCCTGCTAGCAGACATTCCTTATCTGATGAAATCCATAGGATGCCCAACCTGCAGGACTGAATTGGACAGGTAAAAACCACTGGGAGAAGGCAGTCCTTCAGGTAATTCTGGTCCCAATTACCATAGTTAACGAAGAATTACCTGTATTGGAATGCACTCTACATGGAGCTGCCCTTGAAGACCATCCAGAAACTTCAGGTGGTCCGGAACATAATGGCCCAGGTAGTTATGGTTCTTTTCCCAGGCCTTTGGATCAGGTTGAGTGGAGACCCACCTAGATGAGTTACAATATATTTTAGTCTGATTACAATTTTACTGTGTTGATTGGGTTTTATTCTCTTTAGTTGTATTTTATGTTGCATTTGTTGTGGATATTTTTTTCTTGTACATTGCCCAGAGTCAAACTATTTAAGTTGGACAGCCAGATAAATATTATGAATGAATAAATATCTTATTTAAGAGTTAACACCAGATGTGACTGAGCATGTCATGCAAGTACTCTCACTGATGTCATGCATATGGCTTTTGTTAAGCCACAATGTGCTTTGTTTTGGCTTGCCCAGTGTTTTGAGTGACTTCAGCCAGCTATCGGTTGGTTATTCAGTAAACTGCAGTTAAGCCTTTGCTTAGTGCAACAGAGTTGCATCAGAGAACTTGGCTGTAGACTTTGACAATGGATTTTATGGCGTGTTCTAGATGGAAAATGGAAGTAAGTAAACATGTTCCAGATTTTGTGTTGATGTAATATAGAAATGGTCATCATCATCAGCCATTCTGTCATGTTTGACCCTCGGCCACTCTATGGATCAGCACTCTCCCTGCCCCTCGGTCTCTCACCGCCTCCTTCAGATCTGCCAAGATCATCCCGGTGTCATCCTTTATAGTGTCCAGCCAGCAGGTACTAGGGTGACCCCTTCTCCTTTTTCCGCTGATCACTCCCAGCATGACTGACCTTTCAAGTCATGCTCTCATGACATGACCAAAGTATGACAGCCGGTTTGGTGATCTTGGCTTCAAGTGATAGTTTTGACGAGGTTTGGTCTAGAACAGAGGTCTTCAAACTTGGCAACCTTAAGACTTATGGACTTCAACTCCCAGAATTCTCCAGCCAGCATAGCTGGCTGGAGAATTCTGGGAGTTGAAGTCCACAAGTCTTAAAGTTGCCAAGTTTGGGGACGCCTGGTCTAGAACATCTTTGTTTGTTACTTTTGCAGTCCATGGGATGCGTAATAATCGCCTCCAGCACCACAGTTCAAAGGCATCCATCTATGTCCTATCTGACTTTTTCAGAGTCCACGTTTTGTAGCCATATGTAGCAATTGGAAAAATTATTGTGTCAACTAATCTGCGTTTGGTTGTGAGACTGATGTCTTTGCTATTCCAGATGTTGTTCATGCCAGACATTGCAGTCTTCTCAAGTGTTGTATGCCTTCTGATCTCAGGGCTGCAGTCACCACTTTGGTTGATTTTAGAGCCCAGGAAAGATGAAGTCCTTTATTGTTTTGATGGTCTCATTGTCGATCTGCACCCTGACCTGTGTGTTCTCTGCAGTGGTCATTATCTTTGTTTTCTTGATGTTAAGGTGCAGTCCAAATTTTTCACTTTCATCTTTGGCTTTCAGGATTAGTCACTCCAGAGCCTCCTTGCTTTCCGCAAGCAATGTTGTATCATCTACATGTCAGAGGTTGTTGATATTCCCACCACCAATTTTAATCCCAATGGTAGATTAATGTGCATTTCTCATAACTATTCCAGTGTACCAGCGGTGGGTTGCTCCCGGTTTGGCCCGGTTCTGTGAACCGGTAGCGTCGGCAGCAGGAAGCTCTGCCCACCCGCCTGGGACGCTTCTGCGCATGCGCAGAAGCGTTGTGCGTGCGCGCGCATGCACGCGCGAACAGTAGCAAAGGGTTTTAGAACCCACTACTGCTGTGTACTAACCGTACAACTGTAGAAAAGCATTCTTATATCACAACATCCCACAACATGGGGCAGACCTCCCTTTTTTTTTTTGCAATACTTAGGCTTATATCATCCTTGCTTGCATAGGTAAGATAGTGAAAACTTCATGAGGATTGCCAGTTCCTCTTTTTTTTAACAATCTGAAGGGATTCATTGTTCGCTTACATCCAGAATTTAACAACAGTCCCTTCCATATGAGGTAATAACAATTTGTGTCGCATATGTTCACTAACTCCCCCTTTTCTGTGAGACTAAGATGGGATTGATTTTATGTTGCTTCAATAAAAGAGTTTCTCAACAGTAGTCATAGTTTTCAATGGTTATGTTTATAATGCCATCTGGCATTCACAATGTTTACAGCTGCTTTCTAGAAAGGGAATATACACCTTGCTTTGGGCAGGATCTTCCAGAGGAGAGATGCTCCATAACCTTTCTGAAATAGTATAGTTTCTCCTGCTTGAACAGGGGGCTGGACTAGAAGACCTCCAAGGTCCCTTCCAGATTCTATTCCATTCCATTCCATTCCCTCTTTCAGGCTAGACCAGATGACCTCTTCTTGACTCAGCTCCCTCCTTCCTCTTGGCCGCTGGATGAGGTGGGGCTGGTGAACCCACAAGGATGGAATGACACTGAAAAGAATATAAATCCTTCCATTCCCCATCAGTCAGTTAGAAAGGAAGGAAGGAAGGAAGGCATCCCATCCCATCCCATCCCATCCCATTCTCCAGGTGGAAGACTTTTTCTTCGTTTGGAAACTGTGGGGAGTTCTCCAGCAATGACAGATAAGATCTAGTTAGAAGAGTTTAATTTAAGGTAAAACTTTCGTGGCACCTCTGGGCAACCTTTTTGCCACAGTATAGGTAGTCCTTGACTTATGACCACAATTGAGTCCAAAAATTGAGTCCATGTTGCTAAGCATGATGATCACATAACCCTGGGACAGGTGATTACATGACCGTGGGACACTGCAAGTGTCATAAATACATTGCCAAGCGTCTCAATTTTGATCCCGTGACCATGGGAATGCTGCAACAGTCGTAAGTGTGAAAAACAGTTGGATTTCACTTTTTTCAATGCCATTGTAACTTCAAATGGTCACTAAAGAAATGGTTGCAAGCCAAGGACTACCTGTATCCTGATTGGGAATAACTCTGTTAAACCAGTTACAATAATGTTAAATTTTTGGTATTTGTTAGACAGTAGCATAAAGGGGAACAGAACATATCTTACCATAAAGTTATATAGAATTAAAGAGACTTGTATCAGTTGACTGCTAAAACACCCAATTATTTTGCACAATCGTATTCAAATCAGATACTGTCACCTTATTGTGAACTTTATGGAAATCCTATTATCCTGCTTTATTAAGAGAAAAACAATGATTTTAATATCTTTGCTGGCTTCTTTCACAACTGAGATTGAGATTATTTGTGGGACTGTCTCTCCCCGACGTACCTACTCATCGCACTAGGTCACACAGTGGGATCATAAAGAGTGCAAAGAAGAGCAACAAAGATGATTAAGATAGAATAGAATAACAGAGTTGGAAGGGACCTTGGAGGTCTTCTAGTCCAACCCCCTGCTTAGGCAGGAAACCCTACACCACTTCAGACAAGATGACTGGAGGCTAAAACATATGAAGAACGATTGCAAGAATTAGATACACCTCGTTTAATAAAAAGGATTAGGGGTGACATGATAGCAGTATTCCAATATTTGAGGGGCTGCCACAAAGAAGAGGGGGTCAACCTGTTCTCCAAAGCACCTGAAGGCAGGACAAGAAGCAATGGATGGAAACTAATCAAGAAGAGAACCATAGAACTAAAGAGAAATTTCCTGACAGTTAAAACAATTAATCATTGGAACGGCTTGCCTGCAGAAGTTGTGGGTGCTCCAACACTGGAGTATTTTAAGAAGAGATTGGGCAACCGTTTGTCTGAAATGGTATGGTGTTTTCTGCTTTAGCCGGGGGTTGTGATTCTATGATTCCAGGTTCCCTTCCTCATCTGATGGGACTTGGAAGTACACCTTCACTGTAACTATCCCATTCTTCAGAATAGCCTCCCACTTTGTGTTTCAAGGGAAGTTTTAGCCTTCTGGAAGTCCATGAAGCCTTGACTTGCCATCCAAGCATGGGGCTAGGATGGGAGTTGAGTCAAGAGGCTAATAGCATGGTTGGTCTAGTGCAGTGATGGCAAACCTTTTTCTTCTTGTGTGCCAAAATTGGGAGTGCGCGTGCTAGCGCGCACGTGTGCCAGCACACAACCCCCCCACGCACGCCACACTGCGCATGCACGCATCCACGCACATGCCCCCCCCTGTTGGGCCGTTTTTCACCCTCAGGCTTCCCTGAAGCCTCCGGAGTGCGAAAAACGGCCCAACGGGCAAACCAGAAGTTTGGAAAAACGGACTTCTGGTTTGCCCGTTGGGCCGTTTTTTGCCTTCCGGAGGCTTCAGGGAAGCCTCCTGAAGCCTGGGGAGGGCGAAAACGGCCTTCCCCAAGGCCGAAAATCAGCTGGCCAGCACGTGCATGCGCTCTGGAGCTGACATAAGGCAACGCCTCGCGTGCCCTCAGATATGGCTCCGCGTGCCACAGGTTCGCCATCACGGGTCTAGTGCCTAGTGAGAAGGTTTTATTTTTATTCTTGCTTTTTATTGGGGGTTGTGAGCCGCTTAGGACCATGATATGAGATAGGCGGCCATATAAATTCTTGAAATAAATAAATGCAGGCACATAAATATAAAGCTTATAACCCTTTAAAGTAGCTTTATCTTTTTGCTGGGATCATGTGGCTGCCCTCCCTCATTGTTTTCTGGGCCCAGGAAAGAAGATTGATTTTTAAAGTGTTGCAGGCAGATTGTTCAACCCTGTTTTTTCTCTCTTAATAATTTCACTGCACCACAAACTATGAAATGGTACTATGCAGTGGTCAGCTTCCCTTGACCACCAGAACAGAAGCATTTTAAGGGCTGGAATATTGCAAAATATGCCTTCCAACAAAGTTGATGGAAGGCCATAGCAGCAAGCCAAGAAAGCACTTTTCTGGATGCTTGCATGCCTTTCTGTTTAAATAGCAGCAGGGGTGAAATCCAGCAGGTTCTGACAGGTTCTGGAGAACCGGTAGCGGAAATTTTGAGTAGTTCGGAGAACCGGCAAATACCACCTCTGGCTGGCCCCAGAGTGGGGTGGGAATGGAGATTTTGCAATATCCTTCCCCTGGAGTGGGGTGGGAATGGGGATTTTGCAGTATCCTTCCCCTGGAGTGGGGAGGGAATGGGGATTTTGCAGTATCCTTCCCTCAGGAGTGGGGTGGGAATGGGGATTTTGCAGTATCCT
>QLTV01003432.1:516866-533437 GCA_003457575.1 Thermophis baileyi
GAGGCATGGTTCACATCAGACAGTGCTTCTTGAAACCAGTAAACCCAAACCAGGTGTGTGTTTTTAAAGGGCAGGACAGCTGTCAGCAACACATCCAATATCATCACACTGATTGGAGTCAAGGTTGGCTCACTCCTGGCTCCAATTAGCTCTTGGAGAAGTCATTAGGCTAGGGGCTCACATACTTTTTCCTCCCTGCACTGTGAATGTTTACATGTTATGTTCAATTAAACCATGGCAACATCTAATGTTTGTGTAGTATTATTTTAAGCAGACTGTGTTTTTCTATTGTTGTGACTTAGATGACGTTCAGAGCACATTTTATGACCAATTCATGCAAAACTCCACATAATCCCAAGGGGTTCACATACTTTTTCTTGCAACTGTACATGTAGTCTTTGACTTACAGTCGTTCTTTTAGTGACCGTTCGAAGTTACAACTGCACTGAAAAAAGTGACTTATGACCATTTTTCACACTTACAACCATTGTAGCTTCCCCACAGTCATGTGATCAAAATTCAGATACTTGGCAACTGACTCAAATTTATGACGGTCACAGTGTCCCGAGGTCATCCGATCACCTTTTGCAACCTTCTGACAAGCAAAGTCAATGGGGAAGACGGATTCACTTAACAACCATGTTAGTAACTTAATACCTTGCAGTGATTCACTTAACAACTGTGGCAAGAAATGTTGTAAAACGGGGCAAAATTTACTTAACAGATGTCTCACTTAGCAACAGAAATTTTGGGCTCCATTGTGGTCGTAAGCATATCTGTGGGTTCACTTAGAGACCGCTTTGTTTAACAACTGAGTTGTTGGTCCCAAGTACGGTCACTAAACAAGGACTACCTGTAAAGGATTTCAGGGATAGATGTAGAATAAATTCTCTTTTGTAACCAACATTAAACTTGAAATGGAAAACAAAACTGGTTTTAAGGATGGACCTAACTGAGCATTATTTTGTCTGAAGGATATTTTTGTAGTTGTTGTTGTTGCTAGTGGGAAAGGCCTCCCTAGCTGTTTCCAAAATGGAAAAATAAATCATGGGAAATGTTCCGTGGACTGCAGCCAATACATTTCAGTTGAGGAGAGTCGATTTGTACAGTCAGCAGTGATGGCAATGCACTTTACGATGATATGAGGATTTGCCTTGTTATCGTTCCATGCACGTGTCTTGAATGATGATAACTGTACCTGACAATTATGTCACCTGAAGAAAAATGAAATATGGACCATATCTAAGATGTGCTTGTTGTTTGACGTCTAATTATCATATCCAGAATTGTCACTAGAATTAAGAGCTGGTCAATCATTTATAATTTTAGGTACAGTTCAGTACTTATTTTGTTCTTTTGCAGAATGGATATTTATTGGGATAGGTGTCTTCTCAAAGCCATAACAGACGTTAATCAGACTGAGATGATAATTTCTCCTAGGGGAGAAGATGACAAACATTTTGGCTTCTGCTTAATCCTCAGATGGTTGATTGTAGATCAGTGGTTCTCAACCTTCCTAATGCCGCGAACCCTGCCCCACCGCTGCGACCCCCTCCCCTCCCCCTCCCCACACGCGATGAGGTGACAAAGGGGGCGTGGCACCAAGATGGTGGGCTAGTGCGCGCTTAGGCGACCCCTGTGAAAGGGTCGTTCGACTCCCAAAGGGGTCGCGACCTACAGGTTGAGAACCGCTGATCTAGATGCTAAGTCTATGCCAGCTTTGCTCCCCCAAAGCTTTCAGAATCTGTTAACAAATCCCAGAATAGTCCACATATACATTGTCTATGAGAAGAATCATAGAATCTTAGGACTGGAAGAGACCTTAGAAATCTTCTACTCCAACCCCCTGCCCAAGACAGAAGACCTTATTCCATCATGTACAATTGGCTGTCCAATCTTTTCTTGAAGACCTCCAGTGATGGAACATCCACAACTCCTGGAGGCAAGCTGTTCCATTGATTAATTGTTTTTACTGTCAGGAAATTTCTCCTTAGTTCCAGATTGGACCTCTCTTTTAATGAGCTTCCACCCATTGCTGCTTTTCCTGTCCTCATGGGCATTGGGCTCTTCTCTGTGACAGTGGGTATTCAGCACATGAAAAAGATGTGAGACTTAACAAAGCTGATCTACTGGCATATTGCCTATGATAGTAGCAAGGACCTCTATGGCAAGAGTTTTCCCTTTCATTGTAAGCCAATTTAGTTTCTGCTCCCAGGTGAATGGAATTCCCACTAGGTTGGAATTAATATGATAGCCCATTAGCCTGAGTTTGGTCAAAGAAACTATCCATTTGCAATGGGTATCTTCTTCCAGAAATCAAATTCAGATTTATATCACAAGTAGGGTAATGAAGTTCTCTATTGACAATTGTCTTATGTTGAAAGATTTTTGCACCAGATGATCTGTCATTGGTCAGGAATCTAAAAAGAGGTTAACATTTTCTGTGCTTAATGACGCTACATTAAATTTAATGGGTAAACAGAAATAAGACTGTAGATTGTTCATAGGATTAAGAGATCAGTTACAGCTTTTGAGTGGTGCCTGCTGTCTTATTAAAACAAGCCATTGTTAGTTGTGTCCTAAGAATTGCACACACTTTGGTCTTAAGCAAAAATGGTCTTAATCAGAAACCCGTCTTAAGCATTATTCGTAATGTTTACCCCAAGAATAGAATAAATTTGAGACTTTCTTCTGAACTTGGAGCTGCAAGAAAGGTAAAATGAGTCTTCCTCATTCCTTCAGGAGCCTTTATTTTGTTTGGATGTGAGGCAAAGCACTGTTCTCCCCCCTCTCTAATCAGCCCTTGATGTGGTTCCAGTTTGCTTGAGTGGGAACATGGTCTCTGTGGCTTGTCTCGTGTTTATATTCTCAGGTGCTCCAAATGTTTCGAAGAACAGAGACAGAAGATCTCACTTTCTGTTTCCTGAACTGAGCTTGGAGCTAGATGAAGGGAACAAGAAATTGCAGAGATCCCAACACATGAATTAGAACAGTATGATCACAGAACATCATCAGGCTATGCAACTATGGGGTGCCTCCAACAAAATCAGTTGGGGTAAGCTTCTATTGATACCACCAGCTAGACCAGGGGTGTCAAACTCAAGGCCCGTGGGCCGGATGTGGCCCACGGGGTGGTTAGATCTGGCCCGCGGGGCCGCCCTGGAAACAGGGAAGGACCGGCCTGCAGTGCCTCTGCCAACAAAAATGGAGCTCGGGAGGGCTGCATGCGGCCCTCCCAAGCTCCGTTTCCAGCTGCGACAGCCTCCTGTAGCCCTTTGCCAGTGAAAACGGAGCTCGGGAGGGCCACATGCTCAGGCGTCCACAGGCGCCCCCGACACGAGTGATGTTGAGCTGGCCACACCCACCCTGGCCATGATCATCAGGGTCCCCGAGGTCAAACACAACCCTGATGCGGCCCTCAATGAAATCGAGTTTGACACCCCTGAGCTAGACAATGCTCTACTGAGCATATTGAAGGAGCAAAGCAATAAGAGTTGAAAGAGACATCCTCGCCTACGATTGAATACCAGAGACCGACACTGGCTACTATTAACCGTGACTAGCCTACTTTCCTTTACATCTAAAAGGGATATGAAGCTTTCTGCATATGAAATTATTCCTGCATCTCTGCTGACTTAGGAAGCTGACTATAAAGATTTTTTCTCATTCTTTCTACTTTCTCCATCAGCTATGAGCTCGTTGGTTAGCTCATCTATATGCACCAGCTTTGATCTTTGAAATTGTTGTTGGGAGTTAGGGACTTCTTTATTTCCCATGTGCTGTAAGAGAAAAGTGTCACAGAAGTTGCTTTGATCTCCTTCCACATTTTTGACTGTGATCTCGGAGGCTGAAGCAATCAAGTTGCTTGTAGAAACCTCAATGCAGGAGCATGGAGTGTGACACAACATTGTTTCCCATCTACTAAATGGGAAGGAGTTCCCTTTTGTTGTCAGCCTCTTTAGCAATAGATAGTGCTGCCTTTTCTTGTGGGTGTCGTCTACATTTAGAGGGGGCCGTTTTGCTAACGCACATAAATTCAGCAGCATCAGTTCACAAACATTGACTCTTCTCCCCTGCTTTCCTTCTTGCCTTTTTCATTAGTAAGCTGGTTTTTGCTAGGATTGATAGATTTCCCCCTGGCCTGCTTTGAGTAGTTTTACTAGTGCTGGGCCTTCATAATTTGATAACCAGAATATATTCTTGTGGAAGGTTTGACTTGCAATTAACTGTCCAGGAACTTCAGATGTAACACCGCAAGTGACTTAGCCATAATTGAGAAATCAGGAATCGACATCAGGAAGATTAATTGCAATCTTTCACATCCAGGGCTTTCTTAATGAGTGGTGACAACTGTTACACAACAAAACACTTTCCGAGGTCGGTAATGCCACAAAACTGACTCTGTAACTGTCCAATTAAAATCTTGACACTCTGAACGGCTGATGCTCTTTTTTGTTCGAGCTCGCATTCACATAGTTTGTTAGAGTTGACTTCAAAACCAATATGGACTTTAATATTATTGGAAGTCTTAGGAAATAATCGCACAAAGTGCAGCACTGCCTGCCAAGTAGTTGTTCTGAAGAGGCCAGAAATGGGTGATGTATTGTCGGATCTCTGATGAAGCAGTGAAAATTGGACAGCAGTGGAGGCTTATGGAAAAAAATGCTGCCTACGAATAAAATGTTTTGAGTGAAACTGCTTTTAAAAATAGTTCATGATTGACTGACCAAACCCATGCTTCAGAAACACGCGCCTTCTTTCCTGCAAAAGAACACTTTTAAAAATTTGTTTTTAATCTATCATAAGCATCATTCCATATATAGATTTTTTGGGGGGGGCCCTGAAAATCCCTTTAGCCATGAAAGCCAGGAAAATTTGTGGAAATGGAATAAGAGAAATAGATGTTGAAAGCTGATTCTATTAACACTCTCCATTCCCTGCTCTCTTATTTTATGGTTTATTTCCTTTCAACAATTTGGGAAGTTTTGCCCAGCGTTAAGTTTTTGAACGGTACAGCTTTTTCTGCATCTTAGATATTTGCATTATGAGTATATTTTTCACTTCACAATGCAGATAATCCTCGACTTAACGACCATAAATTGAGCCCAGAATTTCTGTTGCTAAGTGAGACATTTGTTAAGTGAGTTTTGCCCCGTTTTACGACCTTTCTTGCCACAGTTGTTAAGTGAATGACTGCAGTTGTTAAGTTAGTAACACGGTTGTTAAGTGAATCTGGCTTCCCCGTTGAATTGCTTGTCAGAAGGTTGCAAAAAGGAATCGCATCACCCCGGGACACTGCAGCCGTCATAAATATGAGTCAGTTGCCAAGTATCTGAATTTTTATCCTGTGACCATGGAGACGGTTGTAAGTGTGGAAAACTATCATAAATCACTTTTTTCAGTGCCATTATAACTTCAAACGGTCACTAAACGAACTGTTGTAAGTTGAGGACTATCTGTGTTCTACAATTTCTCCTCCTTCTAACTATTGTAACTACTTCGTCCAGGTGTCTACGTCATGCAGCATGCTAAACCTGAGCATACTATGGTTTGTTTGGTTTATCTCAAGTGATTTATATTCAGTAGCGCATGGTTAAAGAAAGCATGAATTTTCATGGTGTGTGCATCCAGCTAATATGAATTTCAATTTTAGTTGGTCATAAGTCTTTTTTTAATTGCTTCTTTGATTTTCTGTTGACTGACTAGGGACGACATGCTATGATTTAACTATCTGATTTATATTAAGAAGTTCAGACAGATTTGTTTAATTATACATAGAAAGTAAATCATCTATTAGCTAGATCCAGGGAGACTCAAATTATTGGGACTATTGAGAGAAGGGGTAAAACATCTGGAAGACTATTAGATCACTACAAAAAAGAGCTTTCTGTCTCTTTGCTGTCATCTAGAGTTGTTTACTTAAATGTTTTATTTTAAAAATTAAAACACCCTCCCATTTTAAGTATATAGCCCTGTTCCTCTATATTTATAAGGCCTGTAGCATTCATATTAATCCTCAACCATGGAAATTCCTTGGATGACCTTGAACCACTTACTATCTCAGCCTTTTAGGAGGAAATGCTTTATATCCTGGAAGAAGGAAGAAATAAAAATTTCAGCATTTTTTTTCTTTTCTTTTTTAGATTTCTACCAGGAACTCAATGAATATTTTAAATATACATGCTATGTTCAACTCAGCATTAAATAACAATCTGAGAATTCCTTTTAGCCTTGTATTCTCTCTCTTCCCATCCTTCTTGGGCTATTTCCTTTCCCTATTTCGTCTTTAACTGTAGTATAACAGCACATTGATACCAAAGTTAAGCATTGTAACTCATGCTTAGGTTGAAAAATAACCTGGGACAAAGATTTTTGGAAGCCTCTATTTACTTTAATCAGCCTGCATTAGCTAAATAATAATCTAATATTAATTATAATCTTAGTCCGGTTGTTCCTATTATGTTAATTATAAAGGGGGAATTGGAAAAAGTGATTATGTATTATGCAGTCTGGCCTTACTTTCTGATCTAACCATAGTTATGTTCGTGTTGAAGTTGGATTGATGGATTTATTTTGTCTTGGAAATGATGGCAAAACCTCTTGAGTCCTGTAAAAGGAGGTTTCATGCCACAAATCATTAAAATTATTTTGTAGGTTTCTCCATAAAATAATGGCATACATTATCTTGGAAGCTGTGTTGTTGAAGAGCTAGCACCCAAAAAGCAAGACAGAACAAACAGCCTCAAACCACTTGCAAATTGAAGTCATCCTTATATGAATTGTTTCCATTTTTGCAATTCCCAGGGGTACCTTTGAAATAGATTGTTGTTTGTGTTTAGAGACGATGTTTCCATTTTAAAGAGTTCATGTTTAAATACTATTTAGTTCAGTAGCCAGCTTTCCACTTTTCTTCCTATAATAATCTGGCCAATAAACCGGATTTTGTTGACTAGGAAATATGAGCTTTTATTAAAAGAACATCTTAATTACTAATGAATACTCTACAGAATGTTAGGCAACGTTACTATTTTTGCACTCTCTAGAGAGGGCAACCACACTAAATTGCCCTTTCCTTACCTAGCAAAATTTCCTACTTAGACTATATTTCCATTTGTATAATATGCAAAAGAAAATATGATTTGGGAGTCAAGATGGGTACATCAGGGAGAGAAATTCTACACACACACACACACACACACACACACACACACATGGGAAAGAGTCAGTCGACACTCTAGAACCGTGGTGGCGAACCTATGTCACATGACTGAAAGTACTGTAGACTTGAAACAGGATCTCCTTAATCAATCAATCAATCAATCAATCAATCAATCAGAATAGAGCTGGAAGGGATCTTGGAGGTCTTCTAGTCCAGCCCCCTGTTCAAGCAGGAGACCCTATACCATTTCAGACAAGTGACTGTCCAGTCTCTTCTTAAAAACCTCCAGTGATGAAGCACCCACAACTTTTGACAGCAAGCTGTTCCACTGGTTAATTGTTCTGACTGTTAGGAAGTTTCTCCTCAATTCCAGGTTGCTTCTCTCCTTGATTAGTTTCCATCCATTGCTTCTTGTCCTGCCCTCTGGTGCTTTGGGAAATAAATTGACCCCCTCCTCTTTGTGGCAACATCTCAAATACTGGAATACTGCTATCATATCGTCCTTCTTTTCTCTAGACTAGCCAAACCCAAATCCTGCAACCGTTCTTCATATGTTTTTTTTTTGTCTCCAGGCCTTTAATCATCTTAATTGTTCTTCTTTGCATTTTTTCCAAAGTCTCAACATCTTTTTTTTATAATGTGGTGGCCAAACTACGAGAGCTTCTCTGGATATTCTGGCTGGGACTGACTAGATGTGTAATCTAGGACATCTAGAAAGCATCAGGCTAAGTTTTGGGTTGCCAGGAATCAAACCAAAGCATTCTAGACCAGACTGAGGTGATGCGTAGTCTTCCCTTGTAAGCTAATCAGCCCTAGGCCCAAAGTGGAATTTTGTGCAACCAACCCTAGGAATCCAACTTTCCAGCTGTCTCCCTGTGGCCTGCTGGAGTGTCTCCTGGTTCCTTTTCTTCTTGGCTTGTCATCTGTTGGACTAGTCTCCAAACGGGTGCTTCCTTTGTCTACATTTCACCCACTCTCCAGCAGTTGAAATTTATATCCAAGACACCAGCCTCAGACTGACTCTGACAGTGCATCTGCTCACTTGACATCTCGGTTTGATGATAACTTCTATGACAGTGATGGCACGCGGAGCCATATCGTAGAGCACACGAGACGTTGCCCTGTGTCAGCTTTTCGGCCTTGGGGAAGGCCGTTTTCGCCCTCCGGAGGCTTCCCTGCCCCCCGCGCATGCGCACAAGCCTCCTGAAGCCTCCGGAGTGCGAAAAACGGCCCAACGGGCAAACCGGAAGTTCGGAAAAACGGACTTCCGGTTTGCCCATTGGGCCGTTTTTCACACTCCGAAGGCTTCAGGAGGCTTGTGCGCATGCGCGGGGGCCAGCGGGGCGGGGTTGTGTGCATGCGCAGGGGGCAGCGCGGGGGTTGTGCGCATGCGCGGGGGGAGGGAGGGAATGGGTGTGGGCACATGCGCACGCGCTACCGCACACGCACACACCCTTTTGGCACTCGAACCAAAAAAGGTTCGCCATCACTGGGCTTCCCTGCCCCCCGCGCATGCGCACAAGCCTCCTGAAGCCTCCGGAGTGCGAAAAACGGCCCAACGGGCAAACCGGAAGTTCGGAAAAACGGACTTCCGGTTTGCCCATTGGGCCGTTTTTCACACTCCGAAGGCTTCAGGAGGCTTGTGCGCATGCGCGGGGGCCAGCGGGGCGGGGTTGTGTGCATGCGCAGGGGGCAGCGCGGGGGTTGTGCGCATGCGCGGGGGGAGGGAGGGAATGGGTGTGGGCACATGCGCACGCGCTACCGCACACGCACACACCCTTTTGGCACTCGAACCAAAAAAGGTTCGCCATCACTGTTCTATGACATGGACTTCAACTTGCTTGGCTGCCTACGATTATCCCTGAATTAGAGGAGAAATTCTGCCAGGTTTTAAGAAGTTCAGTGGTAAATTGTGAAGCTTACCAAGCTAGCTAGTGTTGTTGGGGTTATTTTGCCAGCTTGAAGATTGAAAAGGAGGTGAACACAGTAGCTTTTTAGTTTCTTCAAAGGCCCCTGATCTGCACAGTTCAAAACTTAAGCTGCTTTTTCTTTTTAACCAACTTTATGAAGTTTCAGAGGAAAAATAAAGTATAAAACAACAGCAGCCACAACCAAGATTAAAAAGGAGGGGAACGTTAAAAAGAGACAAGAAAAAAAGGGGGGAGCAGGGATACAAAAACAGTGACTTCCCACTTTCTTCACTAGAGATAAAAATATATAATAAAATAACCTGTTACTCTAAATTAAAACAAAAATATCATATACACAGTATACAAACTACACAATCCCCAAAACACTAAAATTCTATACAAAATAACCATTTACTCTAAGTTTAAACATAAACCTTAAAAAAATATAAAATATACAGTACGTATCTAGTAATAACAATAAAAATACCCAATATGTCTACACAGGTAGTCCTTGACTTACAATCATTCGTTTAGTGACTGTTCGAAGTTACAACAGCACTGAAAAAAGCTACTTATGACCACTTTTTCACCCTTGCAGCATCCCTATGGTAGTCACGTGATCAAAATTCGGACGCTTGGCAACTGGCATGTATTTATGACATTTGCTGTCAAGGTTCCAAGTAATACATCCCATTCAATAAGAACTCCGAGGTAGGCAAATTCCCCAAAGAACATTTTATTGGGACATATCAAATTGGCACATTCCTGGTGGAAAACCGGCTCTAAGTTCCCGCCGGCTTTACACTCAATTAAAACTAAAACTTTGTCACTCCCCCCGAGTCTCCAGTCACATGGTCCAATCAGCATACAGTCCAGTTGCTAGGTGACCTTAGTCTCCACCTTTCGAAAACCTGCACCAATGTCCTTGATTCCCAGGGAAAAGAATTTTATTTAGGCGACAACACCCCAGCTATCTCTACACCCTCTTCCCGGGCCCCTTCGCTCCAGGCTGTCAGCCCTGAAGCAGCGAGAAGAGATACCTCCCTAGAGAAAACTACCTAAAAGAAAATGGCCACAGTTCGGCCAACTTCAGGGTTGACATTTGCACTGTCCCGGGGTTACACCATTTGTAACCTTCCCAGCCGGCTTCCAACAAGCAAAGTCAATGAGGGAAGCCAGCTTTTCTTAATGACCACATGATTCACTTAACAACTGCAGTGATTCGCTTAACAACTGTGGCAGAGAAGGTCATAAATTGGAGCAAAACTCAACTGTCTTGCTTAGCAACAGAAATGTTGGGCTCCGCAACCTATAGTCATAACAAATCTAATCATCAAAGCCTAAAAGCAAAACTTCCTTTTTATCTTTCTCAAGCAAAAAATCCAGAAGTGGTCTCAAAACCTAAGCCGTTCTGATGCTTTCGTTCTTACACCTTTCTTTATTTCCTTTCCCAGAATGTTGCGATTTCGTCTTCTCCCTACTATGGCGGCCTTGGCCATCACTTCCAGGCGCCATTTTGGTACCGCTCGTTATCCCAAAAGCCGGCGCAGGCTTATGATGGTAGCCTTTGCAGGAACAACAGCTCTAACCACAAGCACCGGGCTTCTTTGGAGAAGGTGAGTGCCTTGGAATTACCATCCTTGCTTTGCTTTGGGTTGTTAAAGCAAAACGATAGACAGCTTCAGAAAAATAAATAAATACTGTAGGTACAATTTGCAGTGAGAAAAAAAAAATGCAACCACGCCTTGTAGTTTGCATTTATATAACCTTGTTGCATATTAAAGAGCTAGCTGACTGAATCTTTTGTTATTTTCTACATCCCTACCGTTTCGTTCCCTAACCCAGGTTTGCTACCGTTTGCTATTGTGAGGTAAAACATTTTTCAGCATTACAGCTGTTTTATGAAGGGCAACCCAAGAGCTCTGGGCCATGAGATATATAGTGTGGCACTGATAGTTGGGGTGACAAATTAGTCCACGGTGCTAGCGTAATATTGCTTCCCTAGCATCTTGTTTCTTTTTAAATAAGTTGGCGAACCTCCGAAAAAATGCAGTGAATATACACGTATCAATTAAATAGCATCTATATTGTCATGTAGCATTTTAGAATCACTTGGCAACAGCAAGGTGACCTGGTTGACCCGGCCTGGGGTTTTAAAGTTTCCTGTTTGTTGTGTGGACAAATGATTTATATGCTGGAACTGCATAACATAGTTAACTTGGATCCTGAAAATCTGTTGCCTGAGACTTGTATGCTATTATTGAATCATAATGCCAGTTTGGCTTAGTGGTTAAGGCACCAGGCTAGAAAGCAGGAGAACGTGAGTTCAAGTTCCTCCCTAGCCATGAAAACCAACTGGGACACACACACACACACACACACACACACACACACACACACACACACACTTTCTCTCTCCCCCTCTCCCTCTCCCTCTCCCCCCCCCTCTCTCTCTCTGCCAACCTACCTCACAGGGTTGTTGTTGTGAGGAAAATAGGAGGAGGAAGGTTCACCTCCTTGAATTATTTGTAAAAATAACATTTTTACACATATTTTATTTACAAATATTTTAATAAAAATAATAAATTAACAAATAAACAAACAAAATAAATAAGTAGGAATTCATAGCACACAACACTTAAAATGAACCCACATTAAAGACACGATCCACAATTGCTGTGTCTTCATATGACGTAGTTAAACGTAAGTTTAAGATAACCTAGGCAAATTCAACCAAGATTTTGTTTTGATCTATTTGTAATGGAATCTTTGCATAATATGGCTGGACAAGAACATACCGTGGCTGCTATTTTTCAACATGTCTACTGAGAAATACACTTTGTTGAATTTAGTGGGATTTGATCCTGAATTCATCTGGAGTGTTTAGAAAACCAGAATTCACAAGTGTTTATTTACATACCTGAAGTTGGGATCAGAAGTATCTTTAAGTTAGGTGAACTTGCATGGAAGAGCCTTTTAATGAGAAACACCAGCTAATTCAAAGTGAAATTTTGTATAAATAATCTAACAGGGAACATGATATAACACAATGTGTGGTGCTGGGTTGTTTTTTTCTCCAATTAATTAGGCAGATTCACTTTCATGGGTATATGAATGCTTGCTGTGCTGCAGAGCTACAATTATGTGGGGGCAGGAAGATAATGGATTTTCTTCTTCTTCTTTGAAGTTTCCCTTGCATCATACTGAGACTGTGATATGTGACACTAATAGGGAGTGTGTGTGGTTTCCAGTATGCTGCCTAACCTTGTGTAGTCTATTTCTGGAGCTGTTCCTCTTAATGAGGAATTCAATGAGAAGCACCCTGATAGTAAATCCTGATTATTCCTTTGTTTATGCCCTAAGATGAATGGGATTTGTGAGCTATATTACCACAATTCAAATAGTTTTTAAGGAAAACACTCCTATGGGCAACTGAAAGTTGCTCACCCACAGTATTTGTGAATTATGCTATGGACCTTTGAATGGTATGGGAAGCCACCCCCCTCCTAGAAGAATGAAATATTTTGAGGAATATTAAAAAGGCAGAATATTATATTTCCCTAAATGAGAAATGCAGAAACATGTTTTTTTTTAAGAAGCAGGAAGCAGACTCAGTCTTAATAGCCCCCAGCAGATATTTTGTGCCCATTAAGAAAGACTGGGTCAGCCATCTACAAAACAAAAGACCTTCAGCTCCAGGATGATGGGATTATCCTACAGGACAAAGCCATTAAGCCACAATAGGAATTGCCCAACACCCTTTCAGAACACAAGCTCCTTCATTGCATCATCACAGAGCAGACCAAACTTCAACCAAACTCAGCTCAGACAAACACCTAGAATTTGTACTTTGCCTATAGAGCCAGCTATGACCCCTACATAACCCCATGGGAATCTGACAACAGCCAATAGAATACACGTTCTTGCACAGGAACAGGAAGCTCAAGTGCAAAGCCCAAGAGGGTATAAAAATTCTCTACTCTCAACTCCATGTGGTCAGCTGCATCAGAACCCATGTGGTTCTGCTTCATCATTAAACCATCTTTCCAATCAGCCTCCATGTTTCCAGTGTCTTTCTCCCAGCTTGGCACTGAACCAGATGGATATTTCTTCCAACAGTGGCATGTTGAGATGTATTCTTCAAAAAGTAGAAAGGTGTAGGACAACTTGCCTTTGCCAACTCGCTGTGGCCAACTTTCTGCCACCAGTTCACCATGCCAACTCACCTCTGCCAACTTGCCGCAAGGCAACTCCACGTGACCAACTCAGGCCACGGTGACAAGTTGCCGCAGGCAGCCAGAGGAAGAACCAGGCAGGCAGACGAGTGGGTGGGCAGAGTGCAGAGTGCAGAATGCGGAGCCCAGTGGGCAGGGGATCCCATTTTCACCCCCCTGCCGCTGCCACACTAGATTCAGAGCCATCGCCACCACCACACCAGGCTCGGAACCGCTGCTGCCCCTGCTACGCCGGGCTCAGAGGGACGGGTGTGAAAATGGGAAACTCTGGCAGCCGCCGCTTCGCGCACCCCACCCCGATGCACTCTGCCCACCCGCTCACTCGCCTGCCCATCCAGCTCTCCCACCAACTGCCTGTGGCAAGTTGTCTTTGCAGTGAATTGGCCCTGTGGAGTTATCCTGCGGCGGGTTGGCCTGGTGAGTTGGCCATGGAGAGTTGTCCCATTCCAAAAGTAGAGCATGGAGCAATGTCCAATTGTTCTTCAGTTTTATTTCCATTAAAATGTAATTTATTTAATGTGGATTCCCATTTCAGTAATACATTGAATAATTTCCCCCAATTCTATCCTATCAAAGAATACAATTTGGTAATAATTTTGCTCTACCCTGAAGGCAGAGGATAATGTGTTAAAGTAGCTTCCCTCAATATAATGTACTAATGCGTTAGTAGGGTTTCCTGCTATCATGACCAGGTTTAACAGAATTGGAAGGGACCTTGTAGGTCATCTAGTCCAACCCCCCTCCCAAGCAGGAGACCCTATACCATTTCTGACAGATGGCAGTCCAGTCTCTTTTTGAAAGCCTCCAGTGATGAATCTCCCACAACTTCCGAAGGCAAGCTGTTCCATTGGTTGATTGTTCTCACTGTTAGAAAATCTCTCCTTATTTCTAGGTTAAATCTCTCCTTGTTCAGTTTCCATCCATTATTCCTTGTCTGGCCTTCATGTGCTTTGGAAAATAGCTTGACCCCTTCCTCTCTGTGGCAGCCCCTCAAATATTGGAACACTGTTCTCATGTCTCCCCTGGTCCTTCTTTTCACTAGACTAGCCATAGCCCAGTTCCTGCAACCATTCATCGTATGCTTTAGCCTTCAGTCCCCTAAGGTTATGGAAGAGTGGTATGAAAAGTCACCTAGGGCAGAATTTCTGCACCTATTTCGCATGTTTCTCCGGTTGGCAAGAAAACCATTTCCCACTATTACCTTGACAGAAAGATGTTGATGATATCTCCGCGCTTAACCAATTTAGGCAAAAGATTTCTAATTCGTACTGGCAGAAATGCAAGTTGTCTTTTATTAATGGAAAATGCATCCTCTGACAGGGGACCTCACAAGGGTGTCCTTGGACATTCAAAAAGGGCAGTAGTAGAAGTAATTTATTTTTATGAGAATGAAAGAAATCCAAGGCTGCTATTATCTCAATAATAGGAGATTGAGATGGAAACAATTACAATTTCAGCAGAGAGCAAATGCTCGTAAATGTGAGTTGGAGCTCATGAACACGCCCGGATGATTAAAAATCAGTCTTGTATCTATCTTTTTCATTTCTACAGTGCATTTATCTTTGTCTCTAGAGTCCAGTACTGATTTTATTCACCAGTCTATTTCCATCTCTTCTATTACTGGGCAGGAACGTAGGAAAGAAAAGATTCATCGAAGCTGCAGCATTCTTAGCTGTTTAGCTGTTTTTCCAGCGATGGCCAAGTTATGCTCGCTCACAGTTGCCTGGCCTGGTTCTTTTGCAGTAGCTGTAATACGATGCCTGGATTTCATGTTAAGCTGGAAATCCACAACACGAATGAACAAGCTGCTTATTTCTCCTTTTTCAGTAGGGAAATCACCTGGGAAGGATAATTCTGCATTAGGTTCGAACTCTGGATTAAGGGATTAAGCATTTGTAAACACGTCAGATGTCATCATACATCAATATGAAGCCATCCTCCTAAATCCAGGCATAATGCAGAACTGTCCTTTCTGGGTTGTTTATGCAGTGTTAACAAAGTGTAAAATTAACTGGTTGTTCTTATGGTGGCTTATGAAATCAAGAGTCCTGGTCTAACATAATACACATACATTAATTTTGGCTTTTCTAGGTTACCCACTAAAGCTGATGAGTATATTGCTTGGCAGATTAACATTCTTCTTGCCTGTTGTTATACGTCTTTTGTAATAACCTATGCAGGACAAATATACTTATTTTACATACTGAAAATGGCATTATTGTGGACAAGTACCGGTATATCCCTTAGAAAGTGAAGAGATTTTCCCTCCTGTTGGTTGCTTAATACTAAAACCTTGAGTCATCCAGTGAAATTGAATTATGTGAAATTTAAGGGAGTTATAACATACCAGATGGTCCTTGCTTACCAACTGCCCTGTTTAGCAACTATCTGAAGTTACAACGGTTGGGGGGGAAAAACAGCTTTGCAACCAATCCTTACGTTTACAGCAGGGGTGGGTTCTGGTTTTCTTCACTGCCGGTTCGCTCAGTGTCGCGCCGCGCGGGAGCACGGGCGCTTTGCATGTGCTTCGCGCATGCGCAGTGCGCTTCGTGCATGCACAGTGCTTTTAAAAAGCTGCACATGCACAGAAGCAAAAAACAAGATGGCAGCGCCTACGGTGCCGCCGAAAGAACCGGTTCGGGGCGTGGCAGGCCTGGGTCTCTGCCGATTCTAGCGACCCAGGCCGCCAAGTTACTACCGGTTCTATAGAACCGGTCCAAATCAGGAGGAACCCACCTCTGGTTTACAGCCAAGTATCTTTAGCAGACCATACTAAACTAGTCATGAATTACTTAGATAGAATTCTTTATTGGCCAAGTGTGATTGGACACACAAGGAATTTGTCTTTGGTGCATATGCTCTCAGTGTACATAAAGAAAAAATAAAATATATTCATCAAGAATCATAAGATACAACACTTAGTGATAGTCATAGGATACTAATAAGCAATCAAATCATACTAGGAAACAATAAAACAATATAAATTGTAAAGATACAAGCAACAAGGTTATAGTCATAAGTGGGAAGAGATAGGTAATAGGAAGGATGAGAAGAATAATAGTAGTACAGTCGTAGTAAATGATTTGACAGTGTTGTGGGAATTGGTTGTTAAGCAGAGTGATGGCATTCGGGAGAAAACTGTCCTTGTGTCTAGCTGTTCTGGTGTGCAGTGCCCTATAACGTCGTTTTGAGGGTAGAAGTTGAAACAATTTGTGTCCAGGATGTGAGGGGTCTGTAGATATTTTCACAGCCCTCTTTTTGACTTAG
>QLTV01003432.1:541122-559587 GCA_003457575.1 Thermophis baileyi
TCCTTTTGAACAATAGGTCCTATAGAGGGAAGACTAAACGTCCTTGAGGAACAGAAGGAATAGCTACTACCAAGGCAATGGTCAGATAAAAGGGACTAAAAAAATTTGGCCAAGAAAATAATATGAGAAAACTGTCAAGACAATCCTTTTCCTAGATCACCAGAAGATAAAAGGAGGAATAGAAACCCATTCAGATTTGCAAGATTCTATAGCTTTATAGTTCTAGATTTTCTAAAAATAGTCCTGACCTACAAGGCATAGGTTTCTTAGTCTGGGCTACCTTGAAGAGCTGATATCTCAAATAAAACATGCTACTATATGTTGGAGTTTGCAGCAATCCAACCAGCACACAAGTAAATAATTTAGCAGGATTCATTTATAGAAGAAACTTGTTTATATACACAATAATATAAAGTATGATGCATGTATACAATACCCATGCAGCAGAAGCCAGAACCAGAACTCAGAATCCACAAGCACAGAAGCACTAATGCAAGGACAAACCAACTCTTATATATATACAGATCAGTCAAGCTAAGCCACGCCCAGGCTCCGAGCCGTCTCCCATGGCTCACAACAGACCCTGTTTCTTAATCACCAAACAGTTCCCGTTGGCTGACTTGTTGTTATGGCTATCCCAGCTCATAATTCCTTATACACTGACACTATATCCTCCATATAATTCCGTATATACACACCAGAGGGGGGTTGCTACCGGTTCGGACCGGTTTACCCGAACCGGTAGCGACCCGCTGGTGACATCATGATGACATCACCAATCCGGTTCAGCCGGTGCCAGTCCGTGGGCACCGCCATCTTTTTTTTGAATTTTTTTTATTTTTTTATTTTTATTTTTTTTACTGCGCATGCGCGTGCACGCGAAGTGCGCGCCCGCCATGAGGTGCGGCCACGCAGCGCAGGAGGAAGCGAACCAGCAGCGAGGTAAGTTAGAACCCACCCCTGATACACACCTTCATAAATAGACCAAAATAACTCCTGGAGTTGTGGGTGCTCCATCACTGGAGGTTTTCAAAAATAGACTGGATAATTATTTGACCGAGATGTTAAGGTCTCCTGCCTTGATCAGCTGGTTGAACTAGAAGACCTCTGAGTTCCCTTCCAGCTCTACGATTTTATGTTCCAACTGTGTTGGGTGGAAACATTTGCTCATTTTTAAACTATTATTTATTTATTGAAATATATTGGCTGCCCAATTCCAATAGATTCTGGGTGGCATTCAAAACTAAAAAAAAAAAACCCACACACATTAAAAACAGCAAGAAACATTAAAGCAACAAGCAGCCCAGATTAAAATACCCTGCTAATAAAATCCACAAAACAAAACAGAGGTTATTAAACAATGACAAATATTAATCCCAGAGCTGAGACCAAGGCCAGTTTTGCAAGGCTTTCCAGAACCACAAGAGAGAGGGTACTGTCCTTATCTTTTTTTGGGGGGGGGGCAGGGAGGGTGGTTGCTGTTCCAAAGGGTGGGGGCCGCAACAGGAAAGGCCCAAGCGGGCAAATATTTAAGGGAGGGGTCCTGGAGTGTATCCACTCTGCTGAAATGCACTGAGTTGAGACAGAAACCTATAATCTACTTTTTCCTTGTGTATGTGACTTTTTGCACTGTTATATTAAATAGTAACCCTGCTGAGATGTGACACTGTAAGTTGGTAAACCACTTTCATCTCGGAAAAATGAATGCTCTTTGAAAGAAGCGGAGTGGAAATTGCTTTTAGTGAAACAGGCTGACTTTATTGTTTTTCTCTAAAGCAGTTTGGTTTGTTCGTAGACTTGAAGGCAATGATATTTACAGAATTTGAGATAGTTACATATTATTAAAATTGTATCCCACCTTTATTTTGTATGAACTCACGTAGAGGTACATAATGCTTTTTCCTCCTGTTTCCCCCACAACAACTATCCTGTGAGGCAATTGGGCTGAGTGAGTCTGACTGACACAGAGTCCCCTTAGCTTTCATACCTAAGGGAGGACTGGAACTCATGATCTCCTGGTTTCTTGTTCAGCTTCTAAACTGATTCCAATCAAATTAAAATGAACATGTACTACTGGGTTGGATTTCACCCCTCCAAATAATTACTGAGGAGATGCGTGTTTTGTCCTACACTTTAAAAAGGACTTAATTAAGGATATAATTTAAAAAAAGGGAAAGTTCCTGTTGCTATGTTTGAAAGTCAGCTGGGTTTAAGTTTGTTTCCTTTCTTTTGGGGAAGGATTACTATAAGCAAGACACGCAACCTTAATCCCCCCCCCCTATCTAGCTTACAGTGTCATTTATGTAGGACAGGGGTGTCAAACTCAAGGCCCGGGTGCTTAGATCTGGCCCACGGGGCTGCCCTGGAAACAGCAAAGGACCGACCCGCAGTGCCTCTGCCAGCAAAAATGGAGTTTGGGTGGGCTGCGTGCGGCCCTCCTGAGCTCCGTTTTCACTGGCAGAGGGTTGAAGGAAGCCATCGCAGCCGAAAACGGAGCTCGGGAGCCCGTTTTCTCTGGCAGAGCACTCAGGCAACCACAGACGCCCCTGACATGAGTGACGTCGAGCTGGTCATGCCCACCCTGGCCACACCCACCCCAGCCCCCGAAGGTCAAACAAAACTCT
This sequence comes from Thermophis baileyi, assembly GCA_003457575.1. Lineage (NCBI taxonomy): Eukaryota > Metazoa > Chordata > Lepidosauria > Squamata > Dipsadidae > Thermophis > Thermophis baileyi. The sequence goes on from QLTV01003432.1 coordinate 543,747, forward strand.
GATGCGGCTCTCAATGAAATCGAGTTTGACACCCCTGATGTAGGAGAAGACCAAGCAGAGCTGGGGAGGAGGGGCGGAGTTAAGCACATCATCAGCTTAGAATCATTATGTTGCTGCAAACAATCCAAGTCCAACCCCTCCTGAATTCTGTTGACCCTTTTCTGGAGCCAATTTAGTGTTGAACTTTAGTTGACTAGATTTTTGTGTATAGGCTTGAATAAAACTTCTATGCTGCAATCTAATGGACAGTCCTGATTCTTTGCACCTGACAGTTTAGCTTTTACCTAAGATGCCATAGGAGTTCTTGCCAGGTCCTCAGGTCAAGCTGTCTTCTGATGCCTATGACTAATTGTGATTTGATGTGACCTGAGCCTCTTGCCTATCTTCTGTCTTACCTCCTGCTTAGTGCAAGCTTTCCTTCTTTTGGTATTATGATAAGCAGGAGTAGTCTTCCTTGCCTTAGAATGGGGACTACTAATAAGCACCCTCTAGACCAGGGGTGGGTTCTAACTTACCTCGCTGCCGGTTCGCTTCCTCCCATGCCACGTGGCCGAAAACAAGATGACGACGCATGCGCAGTGCCAGAAAATAAAAAAAATTCCTCCCCCCCCAAAAAAAGCTGAAAGATGGCGACACATGCGCAGTGCTGGAAACTTGGCTTCTGTGCATGCGCAGAAGAAGAAAAAATAAAAAAGTTCCCCCCAAAATTTTATTTAAAAAAAATAATCCAAAAAAAAAAGATGGTGGCGCCCATGGACCGGCACCGACTGAACCGACTCCGTGACGTCACCAGCGGGTCGCTACCGGTTCGGGCGAACCAGGAGGAACCCACCTCTGCTCTAGACATGAATGGAAAGTCAGTTTGGGTCATGGCTAAGATATTAGGCTAGAAACCAGGAAACTAGGAGTTCTAGTCCTGCGTTAGGCACAAAACCAACTGGGTGACCTTGGTCACTTTTTCTCAGCTGTAAGAAGGAGGCAATGGGAAAACTAATAGACTTGAAGAATAACATTTAGGCGCATGGTTGTCTGAACATAATAAAGCACTACAAGTATTTATTAATTGCTAAATATTGGTTCTTTTTGCTTAGACAGAAATCCTTCTAATGGGTCACTGCCTTCTCAATCTCTTGGGAAGCTATGCTGAGTGATCACTTGGACTAGAAACCTCTTTGCACAGCATGTTTCTTGCTTCACCCTAGAACAAATTAGGAAGAAAAAAAATCACTGTATAATGTATTTATTTATTTATTTATTTATTTTTTAAAAAATTATTTTTATTTTATATACACAAAAAACATTACATAACATACAAACATACAATGGTAGGAATCCTAGATCCCAATTTTGATTATAGCTCAAGATCAGTTCACAAAATTTTGTATACTCATAATATAAATATTTTCAGATATATTTATAATTTATATTTTATACTTATTTCTTCTATGTAAATCTACTTTCTGCTCAATTTTTGTATATGTCATATATCTCTTTTATGGATTTCTTTAATACATATTGTCTTTTCCATTTCTATATACATTCATTTACCTATATGTCTTTTCCATTTTATATAATTATATATATACATTGAACAAATTAATATTTACACTTTTCGTAAATTATATTCTAACACAGAATCAGAAAACAATTTGGGTAATATATTTTCTTAGCTTTTTAATGAGTTTTTATGGTCCTTTTTAGTATCTACTATTGCATTAAAATCTCTAATTGTATGAAAATCTTCATACTAAAATTTCTATTATTATTTTTATGTATTTTGTTGTAGAATTTATAAACTTCTTGTAATAATATTGCATCTGTATCAAGATTTTTAAGTTTTATAAAAGTTTTGCTTCTCTTTTTTGGTACATTGAATCCATTAATATTAATGGAAATCAATTTAATTTCTTCTCCATTTTCTATTTATGTTGTTTTCTTGTAGCTCTAGTTTCTCTTACTACCCTACTTGTTGTTCCTTCTTGTTCTATCATCTCTTTTTCCTGCGTTCTTTTATCTCTTTTATCTTTCTCTCTTTCCTCTGTGACTTCCATGAAACCCATGAAAGTAAACAGTGCAGATTGAAGGGAGACCCTCATTTTAGTTCTTCAAAATGCTTGTTTTAAAGTTGCTACCGGTATCCAGCACACCTGTGGGTTTTTTTTAAAATTCTAATGCTGCAAATTTTAATAACTTCAATGCTCTATCATTCTATGGTCCTGTGTTGTTGCTGTTGCTTTATTTATGTAATAAAAACATTAAAAGCCATAAAAAAGAGGAAAGAATAACAAAAAAGAGAAAAGAAAGAAAATGATACAAGAGCAAGAACAATATATAAGGGCTTCTCATGTCGATGAAGATTCTCAGTCATCCAGTTAGAGCAGGGGTGTCAAACTCAATTTCATTGAGGACTGTGGTTGACCTCGGGCGGCTGAACGGGCGTGGCCGACTGGGTGTGTGTGGCCAACTGGGTGGGCGTGGCCAACTGGGTGGTCATGGCCAGCTTGATGCCACTCCCCAAACTGCTGGCATGTTTCCTCTTCGCACTGGGTTAGGTTGTAACTACCATTCCTTCAGTGCCGTCATAAAATCAAATATTTTTAAACAAGTAATCATTAAGCCAGGATCAGCCGTACGCTAGATGTCTCGGTGGGTCTTTGGGGACTAAGAACACAGGGATAGTTTCAAGATCATGTGAGGTGATAGTACTACTTTATACTGTGCTGGTAAGACTTGGAATACTGCATCTAATTCCGGTCATCAGTTTTATTTCTTCTGATAGAAATAGCACTTAGACTTATATACCGCTTCACAGTGCTTTTACAGCCCTCTCTAAGTGGTTTACAGAGTCAGCATATTGCCCCCAACAATCTGGGTCCTCATTTTATTCACTTTGGAAGGATGGAAGGCTGAGTCAACCTTGAGCCTGGTGAGATTTGAACTACCAAATTGCAGGCAGGTGGCAGTCAGCAGAAGTAGCCTGCAGTACTGCACTCTAACCACTGCACCACCACAGAAACAAAATAGAATGCTGTATTGATGGTGCAATAAATCAGCAATATAGAAATAAATTGTAAACTTATCCATGTAAACTCTAAAGAGTGCAGAGAAGAGCAACAAAGATGATAAGAGGTCTGGAGGCTAAACTGTACAATGAATGTCTGTAGAGATTCTTAGTCATCCAGGTCATGGTTGTCCCAAAGGTGCTTTTTCAGGAGGCAACTGGACTTTCTTGCTCTTTCTTTTGAAGACGTTTCGCTTCTCATCCAAGAAGCTTCTTCAGCTCTGACAGGTCTATAGCTCTTCCATTCCCCACTATCCTGTCAGAGCTGAAGAAGCTTCTTGGATGAGAAGCGAAACGTCTTCAAAAGAAAAAGCAAGAAAGTCCAGTTGCCTCCTGAAAAAGCACCTTTGTACAATGAATGATTGAAGGAACTAGGTTTGCCTAGTCTAACGAAGAGAAGGACTAGAGATGATATAATAAGGGCCTGTCACAGAGGGCCGGTCCCAGAGAAGAGGGGGTTGACCTCTTCTCCATAGCACCTGAGGGCAGGATAAGAAGTAACGGGTGAAAGATCATTAAAAAGAAATTCAACATAGAACTAAGGAGAAATTTCCTGACAGTGAGAACAATTAATCGGCTTGCCTCTAGAAGTTGTGGGTGGTCCATCACTGGAGGTTTCAAGAAGAGACTGGGCAGTGGTTTGTCTGGAATGGTATAGGGTCTTCTGCTTGAGAAGGGGATTGGACTAGAACGGGGGTGTCAAACTCGTGGTGTCACATCGTCACGTGACATATTGTGACTTTCCCCCCCCCTTTCACTAAACCAGGGGTGGGCATGGCCATCACATGACGCATCTGGCCCACGGCCCGTGAGTTTGACATCCCTGGACTAGAATATCTCCAAAGTCCCTTCCAACCTCTTTATTCTGTTCTAGGTTTTTTAACTACTCTTTTTTTCACAGAAAAAGCAGAAATGTATCTCTGCAGCTCTAAAGCCGTTTAGAGTGAAATCCTTGGCTCAGTTGCTTTATAGATCCCAGTTAGGCCCTTATCCTAATTATAGGCTGTTGGAAATTGTATATAAGTTTATAAAAGTAGTGCATCAAGCTCCAAAATGCGTATCTGATGTAATTCTGAGCCTAGACAGTGGTCATATGAGGATTGAGGTAAGAGCTCTGGTATTAATTTTCAATTATTGGCTTAAATGCCATTTTCCCCCCAGTTGGGTTGACTCCATTTCTTTTGTTCAATAAATTCCAATTCTCTTGGATGCAAGTAATTTTTAGGGGGAGATTTCCTACATTTCATCCAATTCACTCAACCTACCTAAGAAAATTATCAGCAAAAAGTGTTCAGATACTGAACACTGGAACGAGTAAGGCCTCATTCCAAAATCTACGTAAGTATGATTTAATCACTCCAGGGGGAAAGCAGCTAATTACATCCATTCAAAGATCTTCCTGTTTCAACGAAATGATTTCGATTTAGTAGGTTGTCTTATGTACTTTACATGGGAGATTTAATGAAGTTTCTACAGCTAGTTTAACTCAGTAGAGTTCAGTTGAATTCATTCTCCATGGTGTTGTTATATTGCTGTTCCTATCTTGATAGCTGAAGAACTCATTTTTCCTTTGTTGTTAGGTACTCCAGGCCAGTCTGAGAAATTTATGTTAATTTCCTCCTATTGGATAAGAAACACCTTATTACACAATGTATTAAAGTTTAGCACAACAGTTGTGACTGTGTTCAAACAATTAATTTCTGGCCTACATGAGTAACATTGGCTATATTGCTCCATCAATTCTTGGTCATGTATGACTGAACTATTAATTGTAACATCAATATTTTACATTACTAGACTTTACAGTTCAGTTTATTTCTATATTGCTGATTTATTGCACCATCCATTCAGCATCTAGTTTAAAACTTCCTATACCGGTAGTCCTTGATTTACGACCACAATGGAGCCCAACATTTCTGTTGCTAGCTGAGACATTGTTAAGTGATTATTGCCTTGTTTTATGACTTTTCTTGTTAAGTCAATCGCTGCAGTTAAGTTAGTAACACGATTGTTAAGTGGATCTGGCTTCCCCATTGACTTTGCTTGTCAGAAGGTCACAAAAGGTGATCACGTGACCTTGGGACACTGCAACTGTCATAAGTATGAGTCAGTTGCCAAGCATCTGAATTTTGATCATGTGACCATGGAGATGCTGCATAAGTGTGAAAAAATGGTCATGTCACCTTTTTCAGTGCTGTTGTAACTTCGAACCATCACTAAATGAACTATTGTAAGTTGAGGACTACCTGTACAATAGAATAGAATGTATGAGGTTTTTTCCCTCCTTAGCTAATTTTAGTTTTTACTTTCAATGTTAAGGAGTAAGATGCTGCATTATTTCATTTATATAAAATATAAATAAAATTTTATTTATAAGTATGTTAGGTAGGAATTTTGTTGTTGGAGAAGAATGCCATTGATAGCCAAGAAAACAAACAAATAGATCATAGAAGAAGTCAATGCAGAGTTCTCACTTGAGGGACAAATGACCAGGTTTATATTTTTGTATTTTGAACACATCTTATGAAGAAGACTCGGCTTCTTTGAGAAGTCTATAATGTTAGGAAAGATGGAAAGAAAGAGAAGAGGATGATAGCAGGATGATCTTGATTATAGGGGTGATAGAGGCACTGTTGGATGACCTGAAGGGCTGTTGGTGACAGAGCATCCTGGAGATTTTCCTGCAAATCAACTGAGATTGACTTTATGATATATAATGAATCTTGATCGATTTATGTTGTACTTTAAGCAATATTAGGTTTGGTCAATGTTTTTTGTACACTCTGTTGTTATAACTCAACTTAATGTCTATGGAGATTTTCAGTCATCCAGGTCAGGGTTAGGGTTCGGGTTAGGGTTAGGTGGGTTTCTCTTACCTTCCCTACCGGTTTGGAAGTGCGCGCGTCACGTCGGAAGTGCACGTGCGCGCGTTACATCTGGGTACTGACCCTCTGCGCATGCGCAGAAGCCTTTGTGCATGCACAGAGGGTTCGTTGCCAGCCGCTTTCAAGCAGCGGCGACCGGGGAACCGGTTCGTGGGTGTGGCAAGCCGGCCATCACTACCGGTTCGGCGAACGGGGCTAAATTTCCGCCACCGGCTCACGTGAACCGGTCCGAACCGGTAGCAACCCACCACTGATCCAGGTTATGGTTGTCCCAAAGATGCTTTTTTCAAGAGGCAACTGGACTTTCTGGTTTTTCTTTGAAGACGTTTCGCTTCTCATCCAAGAAGCTTCTTCAGCTGAAGCGAAACGTCTTCAAAGAAAAACCAGAAAGTCCAGTTGCCTCTTGAAAAAAGCATTTTGATATAACTCAACCTGTTTCACTTTATTTTACAGTGGGGGATATAAGGTGGATTTTGGTACAGAAGATCTGCAGCACTAAGCTTTATGTAGAAGTGGAACCACAATTTGATTTTGTTTTTGACAGTATTCAGTGTTCATATCCATATATGAACTCATTCATCATTATCATCATCATTTTAGCCATTGTTTATCCACTGCAGGATGAAGACCTTTTCCGCATGTTTCCAACCAAAACGGTTCTGAGCTTTCTTTTGCCAATTGGGCCTATAATACTTGCTGATGTTGTCCATCTTGTTTTAGGTCTCTGTCGTGGATGCTTTTTATCAAGTTCGTATCACAATGAAATGAACTCATTGTGGTCTTTTAAATTCTCACTTCTTTCCTAATTAGCATTTAAATTATCAGAAGTCTCTTCTTTTTTGCTGTACCAATTGAACAGAGCCACTTTCTCTGTAATCATGAATAGGTTCGTTGTAGTCCTAGCCCATATCTACTCAGAAGTAAAACCTATTGTGTTGGTGAGAGTTACTCCCAAGAAACTCAGTATAAGATTGTAACAATGTGGCTTCAGTTTGATTACCCTTTCCTGGGATTTAATAGAATTTGTTTCCAGAATGTTGCGTAATGAATTTCATTCAACAACCAGGGAACAAATAGCAATGCTATTCAGCAGAAACTTAGCCCATTTTAAAGATGCATATGATGTGCTGCTGTGTTATCGTGACCTGCATCAGTTAATTTGCATTCATCATAATGACTGTATTTTAAAGACCATGGGCAGCATTTCTGAATGGTTTAGTATCTCCCTCGGGTTTCCAACTTTACTTGAATACATTAATACTTTCAAGTCTGTCACATAGAATAGCTGTCAAAGGCTGATCAGGAGTTAGCAGAACCAGAACTGCTCATCTTATTTCCCTCCCTTCTTCCATTTGAGGATATATCCCACTTTTTCAGCTCTTCTCTCTCAAATGAATATAGAATTTGAATGTGTACTTTTATGTATGTACTTTTCCAGTGGGGAAGGTGATACTTTTGAAAGAATTGAGCTTGAGCTCATGTTTCTAGATGATTTTATCATTTTCTTTAGTCTTCAGTCTTGAGTCTTCAGACTTATATACCACTTCACACTGCTTTACAGCCCTCTCTAAGCAGTTTACAGAGTCAGCCTATTGCCTCCAACAATCTGGGTCCTCATTTTACCAACCTCAGAAGGATGGAAGACTGAGTCAATCTTGAGCCAGTCAGGATCGAACTGCTGGCAGTCAGCAGAATTAGCCTGCAATACTGCATTCTTACCACTGCGCCACCACGGCTCTCAAATTACAACCACAACTGGGACCAGAGTTACTGTTTGCTAAGCCAAAAGGTTGTTAAGTGAGTCACAGCCAATTTTGTGACCTCTTTTCCCACGGTTATTAAGCAAATCACTGCAGTTGTTAAGTGAGTCATACGGTTGTTAAGATAATCTGGCTTCCCTTGTTGACTTTGCTTCCAGGTGGAAAGGTTGCAAATGGCAATCATATGATTCCCGGGATGCTGCACCCATCATAAATACATGCCAGTTACCAATTGATTGAATTTTGATCGCGTAACTATGGCGATGCTGCACTGGTTGCAAATGCAAGGACCAGTTGTCTCTTTTTTCAGTGCCGTTGTAACTTTGAACAGCCACTAAACAAACGGTTGTAAGTCAAGGACTACCTGTAGTAGTAATTCAGTATGTGTTTATAGACATCACTGTTGACAATTTTTCCAGTGAAATAGGAACTCACCTAAATCTGATCATTTTGTAAATCTCTTTAAAGAAATCAAAGTTGATTTCATGGCAGAGGTGAAAAGTTCTAAAACATGCCTCCTTGACTTTCTATTTCCTTTTTATCAGTGGTTTTATTCTTGTAAGATTTTTCTGAAGTCGATGCGCAGATAAATGCCTAATTTTGAGGAAAAAGTAGTTTGATAGCCTTATAGTTTTCAATTGGCTCAGTAGATTTGATTCTCTGCCACATCCTGGGTGCTTGCCAGATTTATCGCAAAATTGTTTTCCTTTTGTTTGCTTCTGCGTTCACCTGTTTTTGTCACTAGGGTGAAGGGTTGTCCCTAATATTTATTTCTGAGTCTGAATATCATCATCCACAGGAATTTTGTGGAGTTATCATTTTCCTTAATTAGCTCATTCTGTACTCTGGATTTGAAGTGGTACTTCTCATTGTTCTTGCTTTTGTTCTCTCTATTGTTCGTAGGTAGAAAATTATATTTCCTTGGTTATGCCCCCTATATTTATATCCTCTATAACAGGGGTCTTCAAACTTGGCAACTTTAAGACTTGTGGACTTCAACTCCCAGAATTCTCCAGTCAGCTATGCTGGCTGGAGAATTCTGGGAGTTGAAGTCCACAAGTCTTAAAGTTGCCAAGTTTGAAGACCTCTGCTCTATAATCAAGGACCTCATTTTCTTCATTGGCTTCCAACATCAGCCTTTAAACAGTATTGGCTTTTCAAAGGTATTATTTTGCATATGCAAATAGTAAAACAGAGAAACATCTATTGCATTTTGCCAAGCAGTTGGCATTGCCTATATTTAGTCAAACTTCAATTAGATCAATTAATAATAATCAAAATAATTAATAAAATAGTAATCAAAATAACAGTTAACCTACACTAGAGTGGATTTCCTTAACAACCCTGCCAATTTAAGATTTATACTTGCAACTTTTGTTCATGTACCTAAACATTTTAGAGTGAACTATTCAAATTATGTAGATACATTGAGTTATTGCTGTGTTATATTGTATGCTGCTATTTTTGCAGCAAACTTCTCCGTAGCATTTTGTTAAATAATCAGTGACCTATTTCAGCAGTTACCTTTGGACGTTGCTTATTGCTCATGAATGTCCAGATGCTAAGGCAACACACAGTTTCCATGCTTGCCTTTTTCTTCCATTCAGTAGTTCCTTCATTATAGAATTCCTTGCTTGAATTAAGCCCAACTTGTGCATGACATGAGAACCGAGGAATTTTCATATAACTCAAACCAAAATTTGTATTATTGCTACGCAAATCCTTGGAAAGAAGTCCTTCACAACTCACAGGAACTTAGACAAAGCACGTTTCTTGGAAGAATTAAAGCAGTTGCATGTTTTTCCAGACTCATTTAGCTGCTTCATAAATTCAACTACTTATAAATGTTTCATAAGCAACTGGGGGCAGGTTACGAAGCAGCTGTGCAAGCTTCTGGAAAGGCATAGAAGTTTGGCTGTAGATAATAAACCCAAGTGAAGCCTTTGGAACAAGCCCTTTGCAAGAATTTCTGTATGTGGATGAAACATCTGTCTTCAAAGTGTGAAAACAGCCACGTCCTTTGAAAGCTGACCTTGTGCTTGGCACCAGCAGAGGAAAACATATGCAGGTAGAGACAGCTGGGAATAGCAGTGTGAACTTTGCAACCACGGTATTATTTTAACACTTTGGAAAAAAAAAGGTGTTTTCTCCGGGATAATGTGCTTCGTAAATCACCTGTTTTGAATAGTTTGCACAGTCAGGATTGAGGTCATTCATTTCTCTGAAGTGTTTTCTTGTGGGCATTTTAAATAATCAGAAGGACTTTCCTCCCTGTTTTTAATCTTAGAGCCCAGGCAGAAGCATCGGCTTCTGTGAATCATGACATGCACACGACGGATGAGAAAATGAAAAACAGAGAAGTAGCGAATGAAGGGAGCGATGAAGAGAAAGCTCTAGAGTCCAATAACGTTTCTCAGGCAGAAGGAAAGAAGAAAAAACAGCGTTCTGGCTTTCGAGACCGTAAGGTATGCCTTTATTAAACTGCATTTATTTGAATTAATGGTCAAGAGCAACCTTTTAACAGGCTGTTTATTTTTATTTTTTATATCATGCCTTTAGTGTTTTTACAAATAACTCAAGGTGACAAACACAACCAACACTCCTTCCTCCTCCTATTTTTACCACCACCACAACAATAACCCTGTGAGGTAGGTTGGGCTAAGAGAGAGTGACTGACCCAAAGTCATCCCGCTGACTTTCCTGGGTAAGGTGGGGCTTGAACTCACGGTCTCTTGCTTTCTAGCTTGGTGCTTTAACCTCTAATAATCCCACAAATATTTTTGAGGCTGACAAGGATAGAAAAGAATGGTTTAAACCAGGATGCAAATCAAATGAATCATTATTCATACACGTGGCTGGGTTTTGGATTTTTTTTTTCTGATTTGGATGAGAGAATTGTGGAATCCTAGTTTTGATAGGTGGTATTTAGGCCATGAAGTCTAAACCCTTGCTCAGTGCAGGACATGAAATAATTTTTGCATAAATGCCTGTCCAGTCTCTAACTGGGTGCATCTAATGAGAAAAACCCCACCATCTGTTTTGGTAATTGATTCCACTGTGGCATTTGTCATATTATTAGAGGTTTCTTCCCCTAATATTTAGTTGAAGTCTTTAATTTAGATTAACTATTCTGTCTTCTACATTTCGGAATCATAAAAATCTTTACTTTCTTCATGCGCTATCTTTTTAGCTGTTTGAAAATTAAGCTGGAATATGAAAGCCATCTCAGAGCCAAATATGTCCTTGTATATCTTTTTATAGGACTTAATTCTAGTTCCCTTATCATCCTTGTTGCCCTTCTCTGAACATTTTCCAGTTTGTCTGAATTGTTAAAGCAATGGTGCTCAAAATTGGACATAGCACTTACAGTGAGATCTGAGTAGTGTTATGATTTCCTATGATCTGGAAATCATATTTCTTTGAATGCAACCTAAAATTGCCTTTACCTTTTTTGTAGTCATATCACATTTGCTGTGTCATGTTCAGGTTGCAATCAACTGCTTACTATACCATGGCTTTTGACAAGTACTATTGTCAAACCAGGACTCCCTATCCTCTCTCTGACTGTGCACTTAAACATCATTGTCTTTACAGTACATTCCAGAAACTTCCCAAGTATCAGGATTGAACTAACTAGTTCCTGTTTTTGTCCTTTTTTTGAAAATTGGGAGAACTTTGTTTCTCTTCCAATCATTTGGTGCTTCAGTAGTTATTCAAGAGTTTGTAAAAGTAATATACAAATGCTCAGGCCATCATGAAGTGTTTTAATATTGGATGACTTGCAAGATTGTGTTAATGTAGCCTTACACGAAAGTAGAATTTGTTCATCTAATTCTGTTTCCTGTCTGCTTTACCTGGGGGAGGGCTGACATCAATCTTGCAAGTCTGAAAGTACAAACTTTTCTCTGCCACTTTTAACTGTTTGATCCATTAGGCCGGGTCCTTCCTATGTTTCTTTATCTGACTGTTAAGCCCCTGGGGTTTAACCTCTGCCTCTGGTTCTCTGATTGTTTCCTAGGCAGTATCTCTTTCCTTCTTTCCCCAAGGTCATAGACACAGCAGTCATCAACCAATGTTGTTATTATTAAGGAGTTATTTTGTCCAATCATTTCCAAATCAAATTATTCTATCTCAGCAGTATGTCTCCTGTGGGAAATAAACAGGCCTGGAATGACCAATTAGCTTATCAAAAGCAAAGTCATGGGGCCACCCCAAGGCTCATGCTGTGTAGGAGATGACCAGGCCGAGCTCAAGGGTGGAGTCAAATGGGTCATTAACTTTGGAGTTGCCACGCTTCCACTAGAGACCTAAGTCCAACTTCCTGTGAATTCTGTTGACTCTTATCTAGCGCCAATTTGCTTTGACTTAGATCAGATTCTTAGCATGAAATAAACGCATAGGTTTTTTTAACTCTATCCTGGCTCCTGGTTTCTTGCACTTGACATGTTGCCACTTGAAGGTTGCAAATATTCATCAATAACTATAGATCTCAGAAACTATCTTTACAGATTAACAGAGTTGGAAGGGACCTTGTAGGTCATCTAGTCCAACCCCTACCCCCCCCCCCCCGCCGGAGAATGAATCCCTCCTTGTTCAGTTTCCATCCATTATTCCTTGTCTGGCCTTCGGGTGCTTTGGAAAATAGCTTGACCCCCCCCTCCTCTCTGTGGCAGCCCCTCAGATATTGGAAGACTGCTATCATGTCTCCCCTGGTCCTTCTCTTCACTAGACTAGCCATGCCCAGTTCCTGCAACCGTTCATCGTATGTTTTAGCCTCCAGTCCCCTAATCACCCTGGTTGCTCTTCTCTGCACTATCTATTTACTTTTCCATGCTAATAAACACTTGCTTTAGGATTTTCTTGCAATTTTTATTTTTTTTCCTTTTATGGTTATTATTGTATCATATGGTGGTCTTTTATTGTGTTTGGTCTTGGACAGCGAATACATTTTGATTGATTGATTGGAACGAGGCAGGGGAGTTAAACTGTGATGGTATTTTCTTACTGGAAAAGCTTCACTCACAAAATAGGACTGATTGTCACTTTTATTTCAATGCCAATTTTAACTGCCTTCTCCCAATTATTTCTTCATTATGGTGCTGGTTTGTTGTCTGCTCTGTTGTTTTTATGCTTAATTTGTTTTTATTTTTTCAGAATGTCCCACTATTTCAGGACTGAAACCTAATTTGGCTTTTATGTCTCTTGCAATCTGCCTGGAGGGTAGATTCATAATACTGATAGATAAATAGATCCTATCAACTCAGCTTGGGCCTTTAGATAGAATTATATATTTATGTCAAAACATCACTTGCCTTAAAAAAAAAAAAAAGGCTAAGCTATTGGAATTTAGAGAATTTTCACATCCAGTATTTTCTTTTTAGGTGATGGAATACGAAAACAGGATCCGAGCTTACTCTACTCCAGATAAAATCTTTCGATACTTTGCCACATTGAAAATCATCAGTGAGCATGGAGATTCAGAAGTATTTATGACCCCACAAGATTTTGTGCGATCTATAACACCAAATGAAAAGCAACCAGAAAGTAAGTCGCCTTGGATACTGTGATGGAAAATAGAAGGCTGCGAGGCACACCAGTAATCCTGGTTATTTCCTTGTTTGTAAAAGCTACTGAGATTGATTTCCTGTAGTTGTGCAATTTTATGCCAGTGACCATTTCTCAGTTTCTCCCACCTCATTTTTAATGTTCTCCAGCACATGGTTTTAAACAATTACTGAGATAATCTTTAGTAATGGACTAAAACAGCCTTATAAACGTTTTTATTGCAGTTAAGATCTAGCCAAAGTGTTGTAAAAGTAATGTGGGTAATTGGCACTAAGGTTTTTATTAAGGTATATGACTCTTTGTGAGCATGAAGCTTTATAACAGCTTTCTCTAGCTTAGCGTCTGCCATATTTTGTTGGTCTACCATTCCTATTATTTGCAAATTGTCTTACGGGAGACAGCTATACGATAGAGATATAATATACATCAGTATGAATCAATCCAATGCAGGACAAAAATCTTCATTGAAGGTCATCGACTAAACCAGGGGGTGTCAAAGTCAAAGCCCGTGGGCCGGATCTGGCCCACAATGTGGTCGGTTCTGGCCCGCGGGGCCGTCCTGGTCTACCCAATGTGAAGATGAAAGATTGGGCCAGTGTAGCTTCGGCCCGGTCTACCCAGTGCAAAGAGGAAAGATCGGGCCAGCGTGGTTTCGGCCCGATCTACCCAATGCGAAGAGGAAATATGCCAGCAGTTTGGCTAGTAGCGTCAAGCTGGCCATGCCCACCCAGTCGGCCACACCCACCCAGTCGGCCACACCCACCCAGTCGGCCATGACCAGCCGGCCCCCCCGAGGTCAATCACATCCCTGATGCGGCCCTCAATGAAATTGAGTTTGACACCTCTGGACTAAACTATGGTGCAGTGCAGTGCAGTGCAGCACAGTATCATATTATATGATCCAATATTGCATTTTGAGCATCCATTCCCTCCCCTCCCCTCCCCTCCCCTCCCAAAAATTAGTTTCTTCCTGAAAGGAAGGCGACCAGTAAACATAAATGAATAATTGCAACAATTGTGTGAATAGCTGAATTTATTGTGAACTTTTAATCTACAGAAATGTGGCACACAGATGTCAAAATGATCATTCAGTGATCATTCATCACAAAGTAGATCAATTTGCATATTTTGGACTACTGATTCCTATTGTGCTGGCTAATGACTGCAATAAAGTGTTTCATTTATTAAATCCTGTATCAGTATTGTTGATTTTTATCAACTTAACATTAAACGTATTTGTAAAATCAATGTTGGAAGGGACCTTGGAGAGCTTCTAGATCACGGGTGTCAAACTCGTGGCGTCATGTTGCCGTCACATGACATTTCGCGATGTTTTTTCCATTCACGGAGCTGGGGTGGGCGTGGCCTGCACATGATGCATCCGGCCCGTGGGCCGCCAGTTTGACACCCCTGTTCTGGATCATGCCCCATGAAGGGTAGGAATCCGTATAACATCTCAGACAAATAGCTATCCTGTTTGAAAGTCTTTGAAGATGGAGCAGCAGGCTATTCTACTTTTTAGTTGTTCTCACAATCAGGAAATTCCACCTTATTTTGAGTTTGTATCCCCCTCTGAAAAGTTTCCACATGCTGCCCCTTATCCTGTTTTGGGAATTATGGAGAATAAATATGTACCCTCTTTCTGTGATAACCCTTCAAGAAATTTAAAGGTTGTTATCATCTTTCTTGTTGATCTTTTCGTCTTTAGGATAAACATATCCAGTTCTTGTGCCAATTAGAAAGTATCTATTCATATATTATGTCATTGTTATGGATATTGCTTTTAAATGATTGGCATCCATTACCACTGGATAAAAATTATGGCTTTCCTTATAACAATATAGAAGGAGGTTCAAAAAATATTAATTGTCCTGGGTTTGCTAATGTCACTGTTTTATCTTTTTGTATTGTCTATCTAATTGACTTGATTTTATTCTTTTAATGATAATTAGTAGAATGTTTACTATTAAATATAAGATGCGTAATAGTAAACATTTTATATATGCCAGTTATCCCTTCACAGAGCTGTGAAGGGATGACTGACATACAGTTGCAAGAAAAAGTATGTGAACCCCTTGGGATTACGTGGAGTTTTGCATGAATTGGTCATAAAATGTGCTCTGAACATCTAAGTCACAACAATAGAAAAACACAGTCTGCTTAAAATAATACTACACAAACATTAGATGTTGCCATGTAAACATTCACAGTGCAGGGAAGAAAAAGTATGTGAACCTTTGGACTTAATAACTGGTTGACCCTCCTTTGGCAGCAATAACCTCAACCAAACGTTTCCTGGAGTTGCATATCAGACCTGCACAACGATCTGGAGAAACTTTGGACCACTCCTCTTCACAAAACTGTTTCAGTGTAGCAATATTCTTGGGATGTCTGGTGTGAATCGCTCTCTTGAGGTCATGCCACAGCATTTCAATCGGGTTGAGGTCAGGACTCTGACTGAGCCACTCCAGAAGGCGTATTCTGTGCTGTTGAAGCCATTGTTTTGTTGAATTACTTGTATGCTTTGGGTCATTGTCCTGTTGCATCACCCATCCTCTGCGGAGCTTCAG
>QLTV01003432.1:560589-606449 GCA_003457575.1 Thermophis baileyi
ACACACACACACACACACACACACACACACACACACACACACACACACATGGCTGGAAGGACCTATCACACGTGTGTGTATATATATATACTATTCTAACTATTCTAAAAATACGAGTTCCAGGTACATTTGTAAAGAAAGAAACAGACATTCTGCGAACTCCGGAACTAAAATAATGAAAATTCTACTAAGCTTTCGTCAGCCATCTGCTGACATCATCAGAGTATTAAACTACCATTACAGAGATCTCTGCCTTTATATGCCATTAATCAATTTGGCCATTGCACGCGTGATAGGTCCTTCCAGCCGTCTCCCACTTGTAATTAGCTGTGCTGTTTTTGCTGTCGTCATGCTGGTTGATGGAGGCTTGATTCCCACTGCTTCCTCCTAGTCTGCCCATCTGTGGGGGATGATGTCAGTCTGTCAACCATTGCAATCCGCTGTCTTGTTCGTGACCTTGTGATCGGCCCGGTATGTTCCTCATTAATCCTATCCATTATAGTTTGAGATAACACTGCCGGGTTGCTCTGTGTTTGGTCAGGATTGGCCATGCCTTCACAGGCTGAGTCTGCATGTTCAGGGATGGGGGGAGGGTGCCATTGGTCCCTGCTCCCTGATGGGAAGCCGTCCTTACTCATCCTGCAGGGTCTTTCCTGGTGTCTCAATGCCTGGTAGGCCGGTGGTAGTTCAATATGCCTGTTGATGGAATTGTTATTGGAGAACCAGGCTTCTTTTAATAGGCGTTATCCTTTAGTCCCATCATGGGCAATGACCTCAGCTTCTTAAAAATTGAATGTGCGGTTGTGCTCCTTCATGTGCATCCAGATATGGGAGCGCTGTTCCTTACATCGAACAGCCAGTTCATGTTCTACATGCACAATTGGTACAGTTGACACGATAGACTATCGAAGATGCCTCCTCCTTAGGTAATATTTCCTTTGGGCGCATCACTCTCTTTCTCAGTGTTTGGTCTGGTTTATGTGCCACTTTGACGCCATGTGCCAAGAGGATACGTGCGGCAGTTTCGGATACCCCCTGTACATATGGGAGCACCCTCCACGTAGCAGTTCCACTGGCACCTACAATAGGCTGTCGGACCCTAGGTGTAGTACACCTTCGGATAAAGTCCATTGAGTATCCGTTGAGCTTGCAGACCTGATAAAGATATGTCTGCTCCTTGGCTTTGGCTGTTGGTGTACTACAATGAGTGTCTATCCTGTTGAACAGTGCCCGGATACAACTGACTTTATGTGCAATGGGGTGATTGCTTTCATTATGCAAAATACGGTCTGTGTTTGTGGTTTTTCTATATACACGTGTGTCAAGGCTCCCATCTGGGTTGCGGTTGACCAACACATCCAGAAAGGCCAGCGTGTTGTTGGTCTCTTCCTCCATGGTAAATTGAATGTCCGGGTATATGGAATTGAGGGTTCTGATGAATCTGGTCTTGTCTTGTCGTTTGATGATGACAAACGTGTCATCAACATAACGTGCCCAAAACCTGGGCTTGTAAATTTTCATAGCCTCATGTTCCAATTTCTGGAGGACTGCCTCTGCTACCACTCCCGAGATCGGAGATCCCATGGGCGTCCCCTTTATCTGTTCGGACTGTTGGCTGCCAAAAGTAAAATAGGTCCTAAGGCAGAAGTTTAACAGGTGGAGGAGTTGGGAATCAAGTGGGAATCAAGCCTCCATCAACCAGCATGACGACAGCAAAAACAGCAAAGCTAATTACAAGTGGGAGACGGCTGGAAGGACCTATCACACGTGCAATGGCCAAATTGATTAATGGCATATAAAGGCAGAGATCTCTGTAATGGTAGTTTAATACTCTGACGATGTCAGCAGATGGCTGACTAAAGCTTAGTAGAATTTTAATTATTTTAGTTCCGGAGTTCGCAGAATGTCTGTTTAGGTATTATATGTTAATTATGCTTACAGTTTTTCTTTAAAGAGAATTCATTGGTTGTAAAATACATGATTTCATTCTATGGGGGGGAAAATCTAACCCATTTTCCAAACTCTTATTCCCAACCAAAACTTAAAGAAGAAAAGAAAACTTAAAGAAGTGTATCCTCTACTTAAAGAAGTGTTTCCTCTACTTCAGTGTTTCTCAGCCTTAGCCGCTTGAAGATGTGTGGACTTCAACTCTCAGAATTCCATAGTCTGCCAACTCCCAGAATTCCACTGCTCTACTTCCCCAACCCCAACATGCTGGCTAGGGAATTCTGGGAGTTGAAGTCCACTCATCTTAAAGCTGCCAAGTTTGAAAAACACTGCTCCATACTTTCATTAAGCAAAGTATTTTGTAATCTCTTAATGCCAACTACTGTTTGCCTTACTATATGAAAGGAAGGACATAATTTTTTTCTGTATAGGCCAGACTTTCTCAAACTCTGATTCCATCCAAGTGTGCTGTTTCCAGCTATATGATTAACGTTTATAGTAGCTGGGCGATGACAGGAGTGCAATTGAGGTAACATAGCGAATTAGAGGGGGGGAAAGCATACCTAGGTGCAGGTAAAAGATGATATTGTTAGGAGGAGGTGGAGTGATTAAAGACAAAGATTTATTATAGAAACCTGTAAAACCAGATAGAAAATTAACCTAGTGTACAGTAAGGTTACTTTCCTGTATTTTTCATGTTTGATTTGATGGTTAAGGCTTAAGTGATGCATTTTCTTTAAAGAAACTGCCAAAATGTCATTTTCAAAATAGGCTAATAAACGTGTTTGGTTTTATTCCCAGATTTAGGTCTTGATCAATTTGTGGTGAAACGCTATGATGGAAAGGTGAGATTTCTAAATCTTTGGATGCATGTTAATTGTATTTCTAACAATGGTGGGATGAGGAGTGGGATGGGGAGAGGGAAAAGATGTCCTCCCCGCCCCCCATTCCATGTATAAAATAAGCAAAGGCCTGTCCATTTTTCAAGCAGACAATATTCTTTTTTTTCTGGCTCATTATAATGAATGCAACTACATCTAAATTCTAAGGAGTTTTTCTACTGACACTTATGAGACTCTAGCTTCAAAGTAAAAAAAAAAAAGGCTTGCTTTTCTGCTATTTGTGCTGTGTCATTGCAGCAAAATTGCTACTCCAGTTTCCTCTTCATTATAAGTTCACATATATACGAATTTTCAGGAATTTATTTTTTCCTGCCTCAAAGAAATGGAATATGTAAAGTGGCCCTCATTTTTCACTTGAAAATGGAAATAGGAAGGTGTGCCCTTTGCTAACCTATTCATTGCACTGGATATCAATATCCAAATTCATTGTAGTTCACTGTATATATTTAAGCACTACAGTGAATTAAGATGTTGATATACAGTGAGGGTACAGGGAATATGGTAGCAAAGGGCACACCTTCTTCCTATTTCCATTTTCAAGAAGAAGAAAAAATGAGAAAAATAAGTTTTGGAACTTTTGCTGTTTCTTCTCTCTTTCCTCTGAGGCAGACTTCCCTGTTTTTCCCAGAGATGGGCTAGCGATCCCACCACCTGCTTAGGGATAGCAGAAAGAAGTCTAATATGTGGCCACATTATCTTTCCTCCATGTCATTCTGCTCCCGTTCTGCCTGTTTCATCAGCACACCTGGATGGGCGGAAGGGATAATTGAAGTTGTCATTGGTGACAGCTTCAAATGCATTCAATTTAAGGCCCTGCTGCCAACTTTTATCAGACTGACTGGTAGAACAAACTGATTAAGACAATTATTGGTTATTCGGGAGTGTGGCATTTAATATTTAATATCAGTCTCTGAATGATCAACTTCCTTGTTTGAGAAAGAAGCATAGGTAGTCCTTGACTTACACCCCCAAGTACAACCAGAATTTCTGTTGCTAAGCAAGATAACTGTTGAGTGAGTCACATCCAATTTTATGAAACTTTTTGATATGGTTGTTAAGTGAATCACTGCGGTTATTAAATGAATCCCATGGTCATTAAGTAAATCAAGCTTCCCATTGGCTTCGCTTGTCAGAAGCCGGCTGGGAAGATTACAAATGGTGATCACAAGCCGCCCCCCCCCCATGCTGCAACTGTCATAAATACATGCCAGTTGCCAAGTGCCCAAATTTTGATCACGTGACCATGGGGTTCCTGCAACAGTTGTAAGTGTGAGGAATGGTTGTAAGTCACTTTTTTTCAGTGCTGTTGTAACATCGAATGGGCACTACACAAATGGATACAAGTTGAGGACTACCTATATAATTTAAAGTGTGCAGTCAAACTACTGTCAATTTTTAAAATGTGTACACTGCTCTTTGAAACAGTTTTCTCCCAAACGCTCCAATATAATAACTTATGATATTTGGCCATATACAGACTTGTTCACATTTTTCTAATATGTAGTAAGCATATATGCTGTAAATAAGTACAACCGTTTGTCTTTTTGTGAAATACTGCATTAGATTTTTAGATGTTTATTATTTTATGGACCCTTGTGTCACCCAGTTTATTCTTTCATCGTAGAAGAACAAGTGTCTTAACTGTAGTCAATTTGAACTGGAATTGCAGAGCGATTTTAGATACGTTTGAAAAGACAGTTTACATATCTCTTCATAAGAGTTGTTTGGGAGGATGGGCGCTTCAGGGGTCAATTCACAGGGTCTGGGACTTTACCTGAAAGATTTGGTTGTGCTGAAAAAAAGTACATTTTTCAGTGGTTTCCCCATATTGTTTTTGCTGATTTATCTCATTCATATTACTTTCAAATTACACTGCTTTTCTGAGTTTAATAGAACAGTTTCTCTTGGTATGCATTGCAGGAGACTTAAATTAGCAATATATGCACAGCTTTAATTGTCAGTGCTGTATGCATATTTATATAAATTGCTGCTTTTCCTTCAAAATCTACAATTATTTGAAAAGATTGTGACAGATGGTGTAGCTTATCAGGAGAAGTAATTATTTGTATAACCATGTCTGTGCCTTTTACAACACCCAGAAGATGAGATGTTAGCATATATTTTAGTAGATTTGTTCTCCAGATAACTGGGCCAGCTGCCAAAGATATATTGGAATCTCAGGTTAACCATGAAGTCAGCCATTAATTTTAAGTGCCAATGGTTAATTGGGTTAATTTGCAGTTCTGCACTGAGGTTATTATCAAGGAAAATAGGTTCCAAAGGACCATCTGTTTCTTCAGCCTAGTTCCTGAGGTGTTTTGGGGTACAGCCACAGCTTTGATTACCTTGATAACATTGATAAGAGCCGTGGTGGCGCAGTGGTTAGAATGCAGTACTGCATGCTACTTCTGCTGATTGCCAACTGCCAGGAGCTCGGCAATTCGAGTCTCACCAGCTCAAGGTTGACTCAGCCTTCCATCCTTCCGAGGTCAGTAAAATGAAACCCAGATTGTTGAGGGGCAATATGTTGACACTGTAAACCGCTTGGAGAGGGCTATAAAGCACTGTGAAGCGGTATATAAGTCTAAGTGTTATTGCTAAGTGCTATTGATGTCTATTATCCAACATGTGGAAGACACCAAGCTGGAGATGAAGAGGAATGATTGGTAACTTTGTGCTATCAGGAAGAAAACATTGCCTTTTTCTTATAATAGTTGTTTTATATCTCAAACTGGAGATGATGGTGGAGGGCAATCTGGCTGTAACATCCATCACCTCATTTTGACAGGGTTGACCCAACTGATCTGGTTGGCTAGGTGGTTGTCCCCTTCCTACCTCAATGCTTTGTGTGTGTTCTCTCAAAGCTGCATGGTCACTGGAAGAGGACAACCAGATAGAAGAAAATATGAATCTTTGCTCAAGGGCAAATCTATGACCTGTTGGTTTCTTCTTGGCTCTGTTGAAACTTGAAGGCTTCATTTTTGTTGGCATAAATTGAAAGTACTGAACTATTACATAGATTCCTTCTGTTCTTGATATTGTAGCAGGGCAACTGATAAATACCATTGATTTCCTCCCCTTTATTTGTTGCTTCTAAGGAGTTCAGCAATTCTTTCTTCCTGAAATGTTAACTTGCTATTCTTTTTATTCTGGTCGTTCCTGCCATTATGATGTACATGATGTTTTTTGTTAGTTTATTTTTCCTATTGTTGTAACAAACCTTTGCTCATTTTCTTCCTTTTCTTCCTAACCTTTACCCCTCTTCTCAGGATTTTTGGCAGGTACTGACTTGTCAGCATGTGCTTTAACCAGTTTGTGCTTCAGATCCCATATCCACCCCTTTTAAAAGGGACAGCATATATATATATATATATATACACACACACATATTTACCTTTTTCTCCATCATCCGTCTTAAAATAGAAGTTTTCTTTACTTGGATTGTGCTACTTAAGCAAATTAAAATATGGGCCTTTCAAACTTTTTTGATAGAAAAAAAGTACTAAAGGGAATTCATTGCTAAGCTATTTCATATACTGTACAGGTTCCCCCCCCCCCACTTTTTTTTTTCTTCTTTTTCGTAAAGTCACTAGATGCCATGTCATTACCAGATTTAACAGCTTCCTGGATGCATTTTATGAACATTTTCTATTCCTCAACCAAATGAAATAATAATTTTTCTTTACGATGAGAGAAATAAAACACGTTGATTTAAAGTATTGAATATTTATGTCCTGTAAAAATAGAGGGAAAAGAAAAAAATAGAAAAGTTGATTTAAGGAACAGGGCATTTCCTTGAGCACAGTTGTGTTCAACATAGTACTGGAACATTTTCCCAATATAACAAATTTCTATTATCAGTTTCCTTGAAATAATAACTTTGGCTCCTTTGACACATTTGTTTTCTCCCCCACAATTTTTACTGAGAAATAAGCCATTTGAATTAAAAAGAAGACATGCATAGAAATTCACTGTTAGTTTTTAAAATACATTTCAGGATCATCCTATCATAAAAAGTGGTTCTCGGTAAATTATGAAGGAATTAGTAATGAGCTTTAGAGAAGAGCTGTCTATAGACTCTATTTGAGATTACATTAAAACAGAGGTGTGCAATTAATTTTCCCAAGGGGACACATGAGAAACTGAGACAGTTGTGGAGGGCCGAACCGTGTGTAAATTGGAAAAAAAAATAGTTGTCTTCAAAATAAAACGGCCAGACAGGGATTGCCAAAGGGCCAATTGTGGCCAGGAGCTGTAAAAAGCCCAGGTCCACATTAAAAGCTGTTTTGCTGTTAATATTGTCTTTTTAAAAATGCAAATAGCATCAGAAAAAAAAAGTGATAATTTGGACACTGCTTCTAATGCAGAATAAATTATCTCTTTGGCTTTCTGAACCTGCAGGGGTGAGATTTCCTTCCAGTGCAAATGCCACTTTCAGAAGTGGGGTTTTTTTTCAACAGACATTCAGATCACGGATATCACCCTTCCTAAGTCCTTCTCCAATAGCCAACGCTAAAGGTAGTCCTTGACTTATGGCCACAATTGAAGCCGGAATTTCTGTTGCTAAACGATGGGATCGTAAAGCATGAGTCATAAGACTACATCACTTAGCGATGGCAATCCTGGCAGCCCCAGTTGCTGTTGTAATTCCAGATGTGCATGTTGTTAAATGGGAAGTGGATGTGAGTTCCAGGTAAGGAATACAGGGGTTGAAGGAATGTAGGTTCAGGGGGGCCAGGGAAAAAGCATGTAAGGTATGTGCGTGCATGTGTGTAAGTACAGGAAGACCGAGGAAAAAATACATTGTGGCTCAAGGTTTTCTTGGTGCGCCATCGCTCTGGAGCTGCAAGAAGTCTATGAGCTGCAGCTTCCCCTGGAAGCCTCAGCTGTCCTAGACCAGTGCCAGCCACAGTCCCCCACCCTCTTGCCACCCTGTACTCTGAGACCCCTGTTGCCCTTCACTCCACCACTCTAGCTGGCCTTGGCCATCATCTTGTTCCCACTGCTGATGAGGCATGCCTAGTCTGCCCCTTCACGAAGCCGCTGCTGGCCACATGAAGCCATTATTGCTAGACCTTGCGAGGAATCTGCCATGGATGGACCAGGGGAAGAAAGCCTCATGCGTCCAACAGCTGTCTTGGTCAGCAGAGGGAGAAAGATAATGGCAAAAGTCAAGTAGGACTTCAGGAGCCGTAGAGTGTAGAGGGCCAAAAAGACAAAAATGGGGGGGAAGATAATTGGACGGGGTAGTTGAAGTGCTCCTGGGGTTATAAATGTGGGTGGGCAGCCAAGTGTCCAAATTATGATCATATTACGTTGGGGTTGCTGCAGTAGCCAATGTTAGACATAACAAATCAGGATCATTCATAAAGTTGCAACATAGGGGATTTATTCAAACTTGTACACAAGAATCTGGCCAATAATAGTAAGCACTGAATTGATGCTAGATAAGAGTTAACATAATTCACAGGAGGGCTGGACTTGGATCTCTTGTAGCAACGTAAGGACTCTAAACTGATGACACATTTAACTCCGCCCTTCAGTTCTGCCTGCTCTTCTCCTACAGCCATAACTTCAAGGACCATTAAATGAATGGTCATAAGTCAAGGACTACCTATAATGAGTATCCCCCCCCCAATGAATGTTTAATGACCCTCAGAGTTCCTGCTTTAGTTTCATCTGGTGATTGTAGCTGAAAGATAATAAGGGAATTGGGAGGAAAAGCAGAATAATGACAGAAATATGTTTCTAACGACATTCTAGAAAGCTCTCTAGCTTTTACATTTGCTAATATTTATGGCTGGAGTGCACCTCTAATAGCTTTGAGCATTTCCCAGAGTGAGGTATCATAATTCCAAATTGTAGTCTGAGTTCTTTCAATTGAAAAATGTGTCTGTCTGTGGAAGATTTCCCCAAGGAGGCCTTTATAACATGAAACGTTACATCCTAAGCAAATAGGGCATTTTATAACAAGGGTGATATTCACTTCTTTGGCATCTGTACTGACAAGTTTTGAATGTGAAGCCTCACGTAGGCCCTGGAGAAAGACTTACCCTGAAGCGCTCTTCACTTGTTTGCCCATATATCATATATGAGTCAGTTTAGAATACTGATAATTCTCTTTTTTTCTTTTCTGAGATAAAATTTTTGCTTTTCTTTTAAAGAAGTGTTAAGATTTTTTCCACCATTGATAAACCTGGAGCCATGTTTTATACTGAAAACAAACCTACTGTGCAAATGCAATGCAGGAAGTTACCGCAACAACTTTACTAAGCAAGCACTATATTATAAAATAAGATAACCTTTGTTGTCATTTTTTTCTGTGAACACACTGGCACACATTAAAAAATTAAATTCTGATGCCTGCTCTCAAAAGAATCCACCCAAGCTAGCAACACTATCCGGGACAGAATACTTTAACCAACTTTCCGTTGCAATGATTTCTCATCTCCCATTTTGTTATTAATGTAATCCATTTTAGGCTCTAAGGAGCGAACATTAGCAAACAAAATAGATGCTAATGACACTCATGAAACACCAGGAGTTTTTTTGCATGGAATCTTACGTAGATTAACATCAATCCTGTGAAATTAGCAAACTTTCATACTTCTTCATCAAATCTCCTGGAACTGGATTTGGGATGATACCCTCAGGGTTAAACGTTCTAAGTAATCTTCTTTTCCGTCACTCGTTTGGAGAAATAGGAAAAAAAGCTATTAGAAATATATGCAGACAATTGCATGAAAAATAGGCGTATATGAAAATCAGAATCAAATAAACTGTTGGGAAATTCTCAACAAGAGCAGCATGTGAACTCCCCCAGGGTATCAATTCTGTAACCAAATTACTGATTTAGTGTAATCTGTAAAAGTCATGAAATAGATTAATTCAGTAACCAAGTTAAGATTAGGGGAAAAAAATCAGAAGATATGGCGGGTGATTGAAGAGGTATACATGTCCCAAAGCTGTTTTTTCAAAAAGCAACTGGACTTTGTTTCTCTTTGAAGAACTTTAGCTTG
Source organism: Thermophis baileyi (assembly GCA_003457575.1). Classification (NCBI taxonomy): domain Eukaryota; kingdom Metazoa; phylum Chordata; class Lepidosauria; order Squamata; family Dipsadidae; genus Thermophis; species Thermophis baileyi. The sequence continues at coordinate 570,458 of QLTV01003432.1, forward strand.
TCATCCAAGAATCTTCTGAAGCGAAACGTCTTCAAGGAAAAACAAAGGAAGTCCAGCTGCCTTTTGGAAAAAAAACACCTTTGGGACAACCATGACCTGGATGACTGAGAATCTCTACAGACAAGACATATAAATATTCTTCCTTAGTAAATGCTGCTGTTGTCTTCTCTTTGCTGGAGACACTTCTTCAGTCATAGACTGTTTCTTGGCTATCTGTTGTATAACCAACACTTAAGAAAATCTTTGCTACGTGTGGTGCACCCTAACATTTCAGTTTGTTTTTCTTATGAGCTAGTACACTTGTAGCTCTCTTTCAAAATACATCCAGTGGCATCTCTTCATAAACACGACAGAGCAATGAAGGCAAATTACACCCATGTTATCAATAAATCATTGCCTCTCTCACTTAAAACTTTTTGTGTGCTATTTTTGTTGCCTGAAGATACATTGATTTTGGAAGAATCCAGTGGGTAGTCTTCTCCGAGTTGCAAAAGTGTATATCGCACTTAAAGTGTACAATGAAAGAATAAATACCTTAAATGATTTGAAGAGACAAATGCGGACTGTTTCTGAATATTGGAGATCCACCAGTAATGAAGAATACCAGATATATTCTGTCCCTTTTAAAGAGGCTTTTTCCTTCTTGCTTTCTTTAGAAGGACTCATCCCTTGCTTGCTGGGCTCCTGCTGCCTGTGGAGGGTCTTGGGATATTGGTGGCTTGTTTTTCTCTGGACAGTAGAATGCTAGCCTTCTAAGTTCTTGCATTTCAGGTGCAGCTTTTTTAATGGCGATAGTTACTTAATTTGTTACTGGGAATGGTATCCATGCACATTTCTCTTTCTAGCCTCTGAAAACCACCAGGAACACAAGTCTTGCTCGATGCATCATGAGGTCAATTTTACGGAGGAAGATTGCATATACTGTTCTTTAAAAAAAAAAAAAGCAACAGTTCTCATTTTTCTCACGGGAATAAACATGTTTCCTTGGCTCAAATTATAAAAATGTGTGCTATGCACATTTTTTTGTGGGATCGTTCTGATTTTCTAGGTTTACTGTACAAAGAAATTGCAAAGCGGTTTCCCCACTGCAGTATTTAATAGAAATGTTCATCTCCATACATTTAAAAAAAACCCAACAAAATCTCACCTGGATTATATCAATTTTACTGTTAATGTAAAACATGCTTTTTAGTTAGCTGCACCACCCTGTTTACTGCACAATCATGTTATAATTCAGTAGTGCAGCCCAGTAGTTGTCCAAAATAAGCTTCATTACCTATGTAATGGGAATTTCGGGTATCTATAGCAGGGGTGTCAAACTCAATTTCATTGAGGGCCGCATCAGGGTTGTGTTTGACCTTGGGGGGCCATGGTGGGCGGGGCCATGGTGGGCGGGGCCAGCTCGATGTCACTCGTGTCGGGGGCGCTTGTGGTGGCCCAAGCACTCTGTCAGTGAAAGCGGGTCCTGATGGCCTGCTGCAACCCTGTGCCAGCAAAAATGGAGCTCGGGAGGGCTGTACGCAGCCCACCCGAGCTCTGTTTTCACTGGCAGAGGCACTGCGGGCCGGTCCTTTGCTGTTTCCAGGGCAGCCCTGCAGGCCAGATCTAAGCACCCCGCGGGCCGGATCCGGCCCCCGGGCCTTGATTTTGACACCTCCTGGATTTGTTGACATCACAAAATAGATTCAAATAATCATCAGTTAAGTTCCTTAATTCCTATGGTAATTAAAGATCCCACTCTTTTTTTGAGACTCTCAGGTTGAGAATCTCAAAACCCTTTTTGTTACTTACGTTTGGAAAATTAACTTTAATAAAACATTTATCAGTGCCCTAAATATGCTTATTTACACAGACAAATTTAGATCATGTTATTCTGAAGCAACAACGGTTCAAGTATCTTGGTAGTGAGCAATCAAAAGAGATTTCAAAGGTGTACATCTCTTGTCCATCTGTCGAAATTAAGGGATATTAAAATATATTTGGATAAAAACTCATTGGATAACAGCTTGGAAAGGATAACTATTGGGGCTGTGCACAGTGTGAAAATTATTGGAAATTGTGCATTGGATTTCTCAAGGACATAACATCTCTCTGTTATGCATTAAAGCAGCCATCTGTTTCAAGCTTCCATGCAAACCTGTAAAAAAAATGATGTTGCTGCTTTCAGGAATTGCCTCATTAGATTTAAATTGATACGATCCTTAAGGCAGACAGAACCTTTTTTTCAGGTTTGCCAACATGCCTTTAATGAACAGTTGAAATTGAGAACCTGGAATGATTCTTCCCTATAAAGGTGCCCATCCTAGCTAATCCAGTTTTACTTCGTAATACACAATTCTCTTTGCCTTTAAACTTTTCAAACATTCCCCCAACTCCAGTCTGAGAAGCAATTCTCAGTGGGATGACTTGGTTAAAGTTTACTTACATCCAAGTAAGTGCATAAGAGCCACATGCTGTCAATTAAAAGGAGATTACTTCTGTGTACATCATGCAGTTAGCAAACCTGAGAGTGGTCAATGGGGATTGAAAGAGAATGATATTACAACAAATACAATACGCAGAATCTTAAGCATTCATGTTTTTTCTAATGATTGTTCAGTTACTGTAATCCCAAATAAGGCAGATGAGACCAAACAAATTATCTAAAGTGTCAAGATGTATGCAGTTCTGGCATGCATGATACACAGTACATATTTAGTTTTGATGGAAAAACAATGTATTGATTGCTTAAGATTATCAACTGGTTGTTGTTTTTTAAAGTATTGAAGTGTAAATATTAATGGCATGGAAAATATCACTGAACATTCACTGCTTTCCTTCATGATTTAAGACAAATGGTCAGTTTATAGTCATTCTCCATTTTATAGTAATTGTGTTCCCTATATCTCTTGGTATACAGACATTGTTCATTAAAATTTTTATATTATATGAAAGTTAAAATAATATAATATTTGAGGTCTATCTGTGTTTGTAAAAACAATGCTGGTGGTCTTTGAATTAAAATGATTATCTGTTTATAGTTTTGATCAGGGGTGCAATCCAGCAGGTTCTGACAGGTTCTGGAGAACCGGTAGTGGAAATTTTGAGTAGTTTGGAGAACCGGCAAATTTTCCACCTCTGGCTGGCCCCAGAGTGGGGTAGGAATGGAGATTTTGCAATATCCTTCCCCCAGGAGTGGGGAGGGAATGGGGATTTTGCAGTATCCTTCCCCTGGAGTGGGGAGGGAATGGGGATTTTGCAGTATCCTTCCCCTGGAGAGGGGTGTGAATGGAGATTTTGCAGTATCCTTCCCCTGCCACGCCCACCAAGCCACACCCACCAAGTCACACCACACCCACCAAGCCACACCCACAAAACTGGTAGTAAAAAAATTTGGATTTCACCACTGGTTTTGAAGTGCTCTTACTGGCAATCTGCATTCATATTTTGTCCAAACTAGACTAGATTATATCCAGATTTCCAAAACAGGAAGAAGTGGGTGGGGATTGCACTTTTCTTGAATTCCTTCTAGTTCTTAGTAGCTTTTACTACTGTGTTGTGGTAGGTAACAATCAGACTATCTTTTCTGGAACAGAACAAAGCATTGTATTGTAAGACAATGGGAATCAGAAAATACTAATTCTTTTCTCCAGCAAAAAAGAATTCTGCAAGGCTGAACCTTGGAAGGAAGGAAGGAACTCTAGGCTGCAAGGTTCCTTCCTCCCTCCCTTCCTTCCTCCCTCCCTCCCTCCCTTTCCAATTAGCATGGACAAAGTTGTGTCCACATTTTCTTTAAAGCCAGAATTTAAAAAATTAATATAGATTCTAAATTAATGTAGTGTATTCCCTTCAGTTTAAATATGTATGCTCAAAAAAAAAGAAAAAAGAAAAAAAGCTGGAGACACAGATAAAAATTCAAAATATGCTTATTAAATGCACACTGACCAAGGGTGTATTGTAATGGGCATTGTTATGGTGATTAATAATATTAATGTGCTATAGTTCAATTTCTGAAATTGAATTTGTGGTACTAGTAAATAAAGCGATATAAATAATTGTTTGGCATGTTTTTTTTATATTTGGTGTTTCATAACTTATATATCTCAAAGCATATTACTAATCTCTGTGCTTTAATAAAGCCTTTGCAACCTTATGTGCTTGGCTCTGTTTATGTGATGACCGAGCTGTCCATAAATTGCTAGGTTAAATGTGGCAATCCTATTTTTGAATTTAATTGCAGCTTCAAAATCCCCAGTCCTTTTTTTCCTTGATACAGAGGACAATGATACAGCTATATGTGTAAATGTACTTTGTGATACTGTATAGTATATACATCATGCCTTACAACAATCAGATGTCAAATTCTATCAACTTCTGTTTTAGAACATATGAATACATTTGTTGTCACTTTGACAATCAGGCCTTTAGTGGACTGTCTTAAAGCATTTGTTCTCTTTTCCTGCCTGGTCCATACACAGCAGCCTCATCAAAATGTATTTGCTTTTTATTCCTCATTTAATGAAAGGTCTAAATCAATGTTTCCCAATTGTGACATTTCCAGATGTGTGAACTTGGAATCTCAGAATTCCACAATCACTCATTGATTAGATGGTCATTGATTAGAATTCCGAGGGTTGAAATTTATACATCTGGAAATTGCCAAGTTTGGGAAATATTTGTCTAAATCCATCTGACAGAAATTGAACCGGTCACCTCTTTGACTATATATATATGTATTGCAGTAGAGAGAATATATGCATTACTCTTATATGTTGGTATGTACTATTCAGCTGAGTGGTGTGATGGCCTAGTGGTGAAGACACTCGCCTCCCACTTGGAAGGTTGGGAGTTCAATCCTAGGCAGCATCAGGTATTTTTCTCCTAGGGTGCAAGGAAAAAAAGTCTACTGAGAACTCTGCGTGGCATCAGGAAGGGCATCCGGCCAGTAAAAGCTCAGCTCCATCCAGTCGCCCTGAGTCTACCCCGAATTAAGAGATTACAGGGTCGTAAAAAGGGAGTTGGTATACTATTCAGTTGCACTATGATTATTTCTAGATGCTTGTACCCTATGGCTAGAGTAGCTTTCATTTTTCTAGGAATATTATTTTAAATTCTAAATGGATTAAATTGAATTATTTAGTGTGACAATGAGCTTCAGACAGTATTGAACAGAGCTGATTTGGGGAAATATAAAATTCTTCAGTAAGCCAAACTGTTTTTTTTAAATAATCATCATCACATTTTTGCAGCAATGCTTCCATTTTTTATAAATGGGAACTTCGTAAAATAGTTAATTTGATAACAGATAGGAATGAATTTGGAATCCAGGTGCAAAGAGGACTTATAATGTGGATAGAGCAGAATGTACTATTAGTCTTTCTGATGTCAATGGCAAGTCATTAAGAGAAGCCTAATCTATTTAGCATTAACTACATGTCATTTACTACTACTACTACTACTACTACTACTACTACTACCACTACTACCACTGCTACCACTGCTACCACTACCACTGATTATACCACACCTGCATGTTTGCTTTTTAAATAACTTGCATTTGATTCAAGAGTAATAATGCATTGTGCTGGGAAGATACCAGTAGTTGGGGAAGATTGTGTTGAGATTCATAAAACACATTCTTATACAAGAGAAATTGGTTTATAATAGAATGTATTTGAATTACTGACATGCCTGTTGTATTAATCTATTTCACAAAACTGCATCAAGGTGTCAGAAGCTCATTCAGTATGATATTTAGAACTCCATAATACAAAGTGGATATTCTTAGCAGTAGTATATGCTGTATGAAATATATATTGTTACTACTCCTAATGTAAAGAAAGATACAGAATGCCATAATAAAATTGTAAATAATGACTGGGATAAATATTGTTTGGGTCTAACGTTTTACAAACCGAATGCCTTTAAATGAGTTTAAAATCTTAACTAAAGTTCTGTCTCTCTAAATCTGCAATCTATATTTCAGTGGAAATCAATCTCATTTCAGTGGAACTTTCTTTACAGTTAGAGTTGCATGCTAAAGAGATACTAAAATGACAAGAGATAGGAGTAGTAACAGTATGATTGCATAAAATTGAAATTATAATACTGTAAACAACAGAGTTCTGATTTTAGGTACAGTTTTCATAATCTTACAGAGCAGTGAGTCTCAAATCTTTTTCTAGATGTTGTCAATTGTATGTATAAATGTTGGCCATACAATATCCTTATGTAGCTTACCCTTTTGATTTTGTCAGAATAAATATAATGACACGACCGAAGAGAATATTTGTAGTTCAATATTTGTGGGGTCCTTGGTGCTCTCTGAGCTTGGTTATCTTTTTGCAATTGTTTCATTACCCACCTAGGTAACATCATCAGTGCTAGAAGGGAGTGGGCGGTTGCTCTTTTTTATACACTAGTAGCTTGCCCTGTCAGTGTTGGTAGGGGTGTTCTTGGTGGTTCCTTTGTTAGGCTGTTATTTATTGTTTGAAAGCCACCAAGTTCAGAGAACACCAAGGACTTCATAAATATAATGAGTGAATACTGGTATCAGTATTTTGCAGGATAAGTACAACTTTGCTACTTCTCACTCCCTAAAATGTTTTCACTAAGAATGATTCTTGTTATGAGTTCTCCCTTGATATTTTGGCATTCCTACATAGCTAGAATTACTGAAAAAGAGTTTGGTGATTATCCTTTCTCTCCGTATGATTATTTTATTATGGCTTTATTTCCAGTTCTGGTACTTCAGACAGAAGTAGAATGATAGCATCAGACGGCATCTGAATCTCTATCTCAGTTTCTAATCAATGCCTTCTCTACATTTCTTAATTATGACTCTTATCGTTTCAAATGTTTCTTGCTCTTCAAATGCAACAGATGATGATGTGAATGTGCTTTAAGTGTCGTTGCTTAACAAATTGTCTTTCCTTTATCTCATATATGATGGGATCCTCGCTAGACAGAGGTAACAGATAGGGGACAGTTGTATAACTGGACCCTGGTGTGTTGTTGATGGTGTCTTTTGCTCCCTAATACTGCTCTTAAATTTGTGCTTGTGATTTATGTGCTCCCGTGCTTGCATGTTTCATATACATTAACCACAACTCACTTTTTAATATTTCTACTACTTCTCTCTCTGTGTGTGCGTGCGTGCGTGCGTGCGTGCGTGTGTGTGTATGGTGCTTGTCTTCTAATGTCTTCTAATACTTCTGAAAAAAAATTAACTATTTTAAAATGATAGAACTCAGCCTCTCTAACCCAATTTTTGCATCTTTTTTTGGCCTTTAAAACTTCAGAAGGCAAAACGACTTAATAGCTTTCAGTTTACTAATTAAGTCTATGGATAGAATGAGAAAGAAAAGAAATTGTTGGATCAGAATGGTCTGTCTGCATTACAATTACCAATTGATGATAAACTGTGGCCTCTTAATCATGACACTGAGATTAGATTTGGTCTTTTGTCTTTATTTTCATTAGCGTATCATTTCCCAGTCCTGCTGTTAAAATGAGTTTTGCATTATGTATGCCTCGCCAAAAATCATAGCCAAGACAAATCCTTTAAATCACGTCTGCAAAGCTTCAAAGCTAGTTAAGTTTTGCAGTTTTAGAAAATACATGGTACTATTAATTCTGGTTTCCTGAAATGTTCATATAGTGCAACACTGCTATTAAATTCAAGTACTGTAACCTGCTTTCTATTTCATAATCAAATTAAGAGATGGGCAGTATTTTATCTGTGCATAGAAGTATAAAAGCTCTCCAAATCAACCATCAGTAAATTCTGTCTGGTCACTATGTATTAAAAATGGCAAGATAGAAGCTTTAAAATACCTACTACTAAGTTAGAAGGAAACAAGGCATATCTTGATTTGCCTTGGATTGAAAATATTAATAGCATGATCCTAGCCTGCTCACTTAGAAATAATTCCTGTATTCAAAGGGATTTAGTCTCAAATAAGGACTGAAATTTATGTAAAAATATAGATAAAAGAGAACCTGGTTTTAATATTTTAACCCCCAAAAGCCCATCTGACAGATTTAAAGGCTGGAAAGGTATCTGAATGGTAATAGAAGGGAAATGAAATAGAAAATGAATAATGGCAATAATAATAGAGTATTAAAGCTGTGGTCTGTTATTAATTAAGTATATTTTTCCTCTCTTGGGATTGTGGTATTCATAATCTTTTCAAATAGAGAATTTCCCAGGAACGTGAGAAGTTTGCAGATGAAGACAGCATCTTTTATGCCCTTGGAGAATGTGGCTTGATTTCCTTTTCTGATTATATCTTCCTCACAACAGTCCTGTCAAGTAAGTACATGTTTTTGTTCCATACTGTTTCCATTTCAGGTTTTTTTTTCTAAATACAGAAAACCAGAGTTCGAAGGGATCTGTTATTACCGCTTAAACACCATCGGCATTGACAAAATCACCATCAGTCAATTGCAAAAGGCAGCTTTGCTTGGAACAACTTACATTCTGCGACAATACCTCAATGATTAAACAATATCTGCCTACCCCAAGTCCTTGGGAAGGACTTGATAGGTGGATAAAAATGTCAAATGCAGTCTAGACAGCTGGCTGATTGTGCAATGCGCCATAACAACAATGTTTTTTGTGATTTGATCATGCTCACAGTTGTCAATGTGCATTTAACTCTCCATTTTTAGATGATTTCTTTGGGTCCCATTTGTGGTTGATGTATATCAGAAATGAACGAACTCTTTTCTTCTTTCTCTTGGAAACATTCCTGTTTTATCAATTTTGGATTTGGCTTCAGTCCTCTGTCATTTATCTTGTTGTAGAAAGAGCAGCACTAATCCTGTCTGGTTGAGAGTATTCTCTCGTTTCCCTATCTTGTTCTACGTCATTTGGCTTGGAAAACTGCACATATTCTGCATTTGGCCCCCGTGAGAGAGGAAAAGAATTATACGTGCATCATTAAATTATCTATCTGGAAAGATTTGAAATCTCACAAAACTTGTATGGGAATTAAAATTCAGAGCACATCAGCTCCATATATGCTAAATGTTATATTTACCAAGCCTGTATGACTCCTGCTCTTCTTGCTCACCTTTTAACTCTGTGTTAGCCTCTTCAATAATCAGAAGACACATCATGAGACTCTTTTAGGTGTTTAAGAAGCAGCCTCAACACCTGAACAAGATTCAGGTCAGGCCGTGATCCATGTATTTTCATACCTACAGTGACTACTGGGGATCACAAAGGCACGGTGGCTCAGTGGCTTAATGATGCTGGAGATGGTCTCAGCTCCGGTGGTTCAAGCCCTAGCTCTGCCTGGCAGGGTGAGCTCTGTCACTCGCCTCAGCTTCTGTCCACCTAACAGTTTGAAAACATGTTATGCAAGTAGATAGATAGGTACCACTTTGGTGGGGAGACGAGCTGGTGCTCTGGACAGGCAGTCAGATTCCTGACGGCTCTGAACTTTCCCAGTTGTGGCTCCCGCTTGCAAGGCAGCTCCGGGAAGGGAGAAGGCCTTGGGTGACACTGCAGGAAGAGCTACTTGCCTTTTTCTCTGGTGTGAAGCCAGCTCGCCGTTCTGTGGTGCACCTTGGGAAATGCACAAGCGTTTCCTATAACAGGGCTGCTACCTTGGCAAGCCAAACTGCTATTCTGCAGTAGCATTGTGGTCTCTTGGCTATGTATCAACACCATACGCTAACAACAACAACAGGGGATCACCATAGTTTCCAACAGAATCCTACCGAATCGAGCATTTTTGTTCTGTCATTGAATTGTGGCCTTTCCTGCCTGTGTACCAGTTTGCTACATAAGAGCTAACTTTCCATGTTTGAATGGGGAGATGAGACTTACCATATTTCCCCGAAAATAAGACCGGGTCTTATATTAATTTTTGCTCCAAAAGACGTATTAGGGCTTATTTTCCAGTTAGGGCTTATTTTTGGGAAAATATATGGTAAATACGTCTGGCTGACAATCTTAACTGGGGCTTATTTTTGGGATAAGGCTTATATTATGGGCACCCTGGAAAATGCTAGGGCTTATTTTCCAGTTTGGTCTTATTTTCGGGGGAAACATGGTAGTTGAAGCCTTTTGTTCCTCCCTTCCCAGTTGCTGATCAAACAAGTAGAATTTTGCGATGCCCAAAGGTATTGAGATAGTGAGTCCAGAAAACAACAAGGGCATTGCTGGTCAGCTATATTTATCCTAGAAAACAATTGTGTATGTAGCTGAGAGAACTTACCGTCTTTTACAGAAACGCACACCTGCACAAAAAGAATAATAATCTGTCTGCAAATGTTTTTGTTTTGAAAATAACCAATTTGGCCAGGTGAGTAGTCTGTTGGCAAGAAGAAACAATACTATAAATATGAAATGTTTTCCCCATTTTCTGCCGTGCACATGTATTATTAGATCTCATTTTCAGAATAGCACAACTGAAAGAAGCTGAGGCATCAGAACAGCCATTCCCATGTTAACATTCCTTGAGGCTAGAAGAATAAAGAGCGTAAAATGCTTGTTCCTCCAGTAAAATCCTTGCTGTGGAATTAAGAGTTTAAAGATACGACATGCAGCACGCCAAGTTCTTTTGTATCTTTACGAGAATGAGTTGATCTTTTCCATGCATTAAAAAAATATATATAATGCTGCATAATGAATTCAGCAGCCTCAAGCCTTTTGATGGTTCTGCTGCACTTTGCACTTCTGTGATTATAAAATTTTGGGACTAGCTGAGCTTCTGATATCATAGAATCTTCATAAACAGCTATCCGATCAGACTGAACATGTCACCTAGTACAAAAAGTTCCTGCAACTGAGATATCGATCCCGCTCAGAATGAAACCTTTGAGTTGTGTAGGTTGTGGACATCCTAATGCAGCGGTTCTCAACCTGTGGGTTGCGACCCCTTTGGAGGTCGAACGACCTTTTCACAGGGATCGCCCCGCGCGCTAGCCCGCCATCTTGGTGCCACCATCAGCAGGGGTGAAATGCTCCCGGTTCGGCCGTGCCTGCGGGTCACCGGACAGCCGGTAGCGAAGGAAGCGGGAGACTTCGCCCACCCGCCCGGACGCTGCCATTTGGGTTCTTTTACCCTCTGCGCATGCGCAGAACGCTTTGCGCATGCGCAGAGGGTAAAAGAACCCAAATGGCGGCGTCCAGGTGGGTGGGCAAAGTCTCCCGCTTCCGTCGCTACCAGCTGTCCGGCGACCCGCAGGCACGCCCGAACTGGGAGCATTTCACCCCTGGTGCCACGCCCCTTTGTCACTTCATCGTGCGTGGGGAGGGGTGGGGCGGCGGTCGCGGCGGCGGGGTGGGGTCACGGCATTAGGAAGGTTGAGAACCACTGTCCTAATGCATGCCATTTAAATGAAGAACCGTCAGGGCAGTGGAGTTTGAGGAAAGTGGAAGAAAGGGACAATAGAAGGATTAGTCTTTTTATACCTTAGCAAATGGTTAAGTGTGTTGCTAATTCATATTTATTAAACTGTGTTGAGTGCAATTTGTCCTCAGTCATCTTCTATATTGGTAAGAGTCTGTGGGCAATGATTTGCAGACAAGGATGTACTTGACAGTATTCACAGTATGGGCGTTTTGCAGTATGATAATGCAAATTCTTCATGATTGTACCCTTGGGCAACTAAGCACTATGTTTAATCAATGTTATTTGATTAAAGTTACTTGCATTTACAGGGAGTAATCAATTCAGCTCACTTTCCTGATAAGGCCATATGCCAGTTATCAGAAAAGTGTAATTACTAGAAGCATTCTCACATGCCTAGAGTTAGAAAGTGAGAGAAGATAATGGGCTATTGTGTGCATCAGAAGAATATAGCCTGCATTGTCCAAGCCTGCAATAATAATTACTGGATTGCAAGGGGATACCTGGAATCCAGGCCAGCTCTCTTATTTTTGCTTAATTTAAATCCCAATACAATTACTTCTTCTTTGGATCTTGAAGACAATTATATTCTCCATCCTTGTCATTTCCTTTTGAAGATCGCTCCTATTTATTTTCTTGATATTTTCTTGTTCCTCCTTTGCTGTGTTGGTGTTAAATTATCCGCCTATTTCAAGTGTAGATGTTTGGCTTCTGAGAGAGATACTTTTGGTGTGCTCACCTGCTACGTTAACTATGGACTTGACATGAAATCAGAATCCGCACATTGTTTTCATTCCTTGACTCTTGTTCTTTGGCCCTGAGCTGTAATAGCCTATTTGTTTTCTTCCTCCAATGAAATAATCTGTTGCTGCTTTTAGTGAATTTAACTATGAAGGACAAGAACAGAATAAATTTACCTTTATTGGAACATTGAATACTAATGAGCTATTTGTATGCAGTCATAATTGCAGCTATTTATTTGGCTATATAAACAAATGCAGCTGAAGGAACCCACACTTTAACGCTGCAATCAAATTGAGGATAAGAAAAATTAACTTGATACAGACATACAGGAACTATTGCCTAGGCCCTAGGCAAAAGGGGCGGAAGTGCAAAATAGCTAGATAACCTTTGGAAGCAGCTCAGACAAACACCTCCGTAAGAAGGAAGAGCAGGTACAGCATAATCAGACTTGCAAGTTTCTGTTATAATAGTCAATCTCAATAAAAAGTAATTTTGGCCTCCTTTTGGAGTTGATCTCCTGGTCTGATCCATCTATGTAGTGCAGCTAACAGATGGACTTACTTGGGTGTGAGAACTTAGTGCTTGTTCCTCCTAAGTAAAGTGCCCTGTGAGGGATTTCTGTTCTATTTGCCTAATGGAATCTTCTCTGTAAGCATAGAACATTTGTGACCATAAGTAGTGAAACACTTCCTTCTTGTAAGCAACATGGAAAATGCAAACCTCATTGAAATTCAGTTAGTTGAGATCTGTACTTGTCTATGGAGATTCTCAGTCATCCAGGTCCTGATTGTCCCAAAGGTGCCTTTTTCAAGAGGCAACTGGACTTTCTTTGTTTTTCCTTAAAGACGTTTTGCTTCTCATCCAAGAAGCTTCTTCGGTTCTGAACTGAAGAAGCTTCTTGGATGAGAAGTGAAATGTCTTCAAGGAAAAACAAAGAAAGTCCAGTTGCCTCTTGAAAAAGCACCGTTGGGAGGTCTACTCTATACTTGTAACTGATTTGAAGTAAGAAAAATTAAATGTCCCAACATAGATGTTCAATGTAATCTTCGCCTCTCCTTCGTACTGCGGAATATCATCTTGTCTCCTTCCATTGTATACCTCCAGCCCATGATTTATATTTTTGAAAGTTCCAATAGTGCTTCTATAAATGACTATCCAATAGAGAATAGTTTAAAAACATTTGTATAATTAGCCCAAGAAAATGGGTTCTGGTTATTCTTTTTGTTATTACTGCAGTGTTTACCAGTTAGCCAGGGCTCAAATAAAATCATATCCCTTTTACAAGCAAGGAGCTATTTGCATACTGCGTAGAAAATGAAGTCTGCTACCATATTTTATTCATAAGTAATTTACTGTTCTCGAGCAGTCTGTTTCCCTAATTCGCTCTGTGCATCTTATACATTTATTTTTTTTCCAAAAGACATGATACAATATTTTAAATTGTGTCAGTGTTTCCTGTCTTCTATTAAAATTTTAGGGCAAAACAGCTTAGAGGACTTTGCAATGATGTTCATCTCTTTCTCCACTGTTCATTTTTTTCAGCACAGTTTGAATTTCCTTAGTAGGGAGACACAAGGTTAAGGGAAATGAGCTGACTTTGCTTTTCTTTTTCTTTTTGTCTATAAGTTGGAAGAAATTACATTTGGGCAGCTTCTTGGAAACATGGCAGTGAAAAACAGAATAAAAATCCCCTGTTTATTGTTTTTTTTTTAAATATCTGTTTTAAAAGTACTTGTTTATTAATCACAATTATTTAAAAAATATATTTATTTTATTATTTGTAACTGGGTTTTTTTTTTATGCTGTGGCACCTCACAAAGTAAAAAAACAACCTTCCGTCATACAGGTAGTCCTCAACGTACGACCACAATTGAGCCCAAAATTTCTGTTGTTAAGTGAGACATTTATTAAGTGAGTTTTGTCCCATTTTATGACCTTTCTTGCCTCAGTTGTTAAGTGAATCACTGCAATTGATAAGTTAGCAACACGGTTGTTAAGTGAATCTGGCTTCCCCATTGACTTTGTTTGTCAGAAGGTCGCAAAAGGTGAATAACATGACCTTGGGACACAGCAACGGTCATAATATGAATCAGTTCACATGACAATGGGGATGCTGCAAAGGCTGTAACTGTGAAAAATGGTCACAAGTCAATTTTTTCAGTGCCATTGTAACTTTGAAAGGACACTCAATGAGCTGTTGTAAGTTGAGGGCTACCCAGGGGTGGGTTCCACTTACCTTCCCTACCGGTTTGCATCGCAACGGAAGTGCACGTTTTGCACGCGCGCACTTGCTTCGCTCGCGTGCGCGCCTACATCACTTCACAGAAATGACCCTCTGCGCATGCGCAGAAGCCTTTGTGCATGCGCAGAGGGGTTTTTTTGCAAGCCGCGGTGACCAGAGGACCAGTTCGGGAGCGTGGACCGCCGGTCATCGCTGCCGGTTCGGCAAGCGGCAGAAAATTTCCACTAATGGTTCCACTAATATAGGTAGCCCCAGTGGTAGGTGGGTGGCAGAAAATTTCCGCTAATGGTTCCGCTAATATAGGTAGCCCCAGTGGTAGGTGGGCAGCAGAAAATTTCCACTAATGGTTCCGCTAATATAGGTAGCCCCAGTGGTAGGTGGGCGGCAGAAAATTTCCGCTAATGGTTCCGCTAATATAGGTAGCCCCAGTGGTAGGTGGGCGGCAGAAAATTTCCACTAATGGTTCCGCTAATATAGGTAGCACCAGTGGTAGGTTGCTGCCGGTTCTAAAGAACCGGTCCGAACCGGCAGCAACCTACCACTGGGGCTACCTATATAGTGGTTAAGGTGCTGGATTAGGAACAGGAAGTCCCAGATTTTACTCATCACTTAGGCAGAGAAACCAGATGGTGATTGGGTCACTCACATTCTCTGCACCCTAGACTACGAAGTTGAACAATATCTATCAACCCACAGTGAATCAGCATGGTAGATAACCTTCAGTGTAGTGACTTGCATCTTGCTGTGGAATAATCACATCAACAATAGTAACAGCAAATGTCTCTGGAGATTCTCAGTCATCCTGGTCATGGTTGTCCCAAAGGTACTTTCTTCAAGAAACTCCAGTTGCCTCTTGAAAAAAGCACCTTTGGAACGACCATGACCCGGATGGCTGAGAATCTCCAGAGACATTTAGCTATGCACTTTGGGATGAACATCCTTCGAAAAGTGCGGGAGTATGAATGGATTTCCAGAAAAATTGCAGACTACAGGAACCATTTGCGCTTCTGTTTGAGATGCAGGCACTACTCAGGTGGTCCTGAGGACGACACAGATAAATCTCCAAGTGGCCTCAACGACTCCCTAAAAGAATGCAAATGACCAGCTGTCTGCAAGGAATATAAATCCTTCCATTCCCCACCATCCACTCAGAGCTGAAGAAGCTCCTTGGATGAGAAGCAAAACATCTTCAAAGAAAAACAAGTCCAGCTGCCTCTTGAAAAAGCACCTTTGGGACAGGGGTGGGTTTCTCTTACCTTCCCTACCGGTTCGGAAGTGCGCGCATCACGTCGGAAGTCACATCGCGTCACATCCGGGTAGTGACCCACTGCGCATGCGCAGAAGCCTTTGCGCATGCACAGAGGGTTATTTGCCAGCTGCTTTCAAGCAGCGGCGACCGGGGAACCGGTTCGGGGGCGTGGCAAGCCGGCCATCGCTACCGGTTCAGCGAACGGAGCCAAATTTCCGCCACCGGCTCGCGCAAACCGGTTCAAACCGGTAGCAACCCACCACTGCTTTGGGACAACAATAACAGCAATGTCACGAATATCCTATATCTACCACATAAACTCCTAAGAAAGAATGTCTAGGATTGTGGTCCTGTTTGGTAGTTTATTTTATCCTAGGATGTTGGATAGATGACTATGGCTTAACAAAGGAGACAACTGTGTATAGTCCCCAAAAATTCAAAATTCAATTAATTGAAGAAGGGGAAGGAGACAGACAAAATAAATTTGAAGAATATCAGAACAATAACACTATAGAACTAAATCACTGTTTCAGATTTTCTTGTGTGGCCTTCTCTATTCAACTTCAATTATCTCTTGCAGGTTTTTAGTTCTGTGTTACATACATTTGAAAGAAACCATACAATTATTGCTTGTAAGCTTGGATATGATTTATTAGCCCTGGCAGCCTTTTTCCCTGTACCCATCATTAAAAAAAAATCCTTGTCGTTTCCTCCTGTATCTTTGTTCAGTTATACATCTTTAATGAATATTTCTCTTAATCTGTTTGCTGTATGATGCTGTATGACTATTGACTACAGCTTTGTGTGAATTGAAGAAATATAGTGCAATTTTTTTGGAGGATGCACATACCAGTGTTGGGTTGAATGTTGGTGAATTGGATTGTGTTTTTGCACATATGCAAACCTGGACTTGTATATCTCTTTGGTGGATAGAAGTACAGACCGAGCTTGTAAATGTGATTCAAGATGAACTTCTTTGCTCTTAATTCAGAGTCAATCCCATCAGAGCCAATCCAATCCTTATGTCAGGGTTCCAAATAGCATCCAATTTTAAATCAGAGTCCGAGGCAGAATATTCCTCAAAGTTCCAATTTATTAACAGAGCCATGTTGGCACATCTGGGAGAAACCCGAATCTGAAGCTGCAGGGGTTTCTCCACCCAGTTGAAAGTTCAAGCCCTTTGTCCCCACACCCACAAGTTCATGATGTTAGCCAGTCGCCTTCTGCTGACGTGTCAGTTACTCCCTTTAGCTTCCGTGCAGGTGCAGGACAAAGGATGACCTTGACAATCTAGAAGGAATTTGTTATGGCTACATGCATACATCCCTCATGCAATGACCCCTCCCAAATTCCTATAGCAAAGAATACATTTTTAAAAAGCATAAAGTGTGGTGCAGGCCAAAGACTCCGACTATAATGGCTTCAGCCTGACACCTTAAATTATTTATACTGAGGGAGAACTATGCTATGGTGATTTGAGTGGGAGAAGAAGAATAAAGACTTAACTCCTACTGGATTGATTTTGGGCCATTAAGTCATTTTTGACTCCTGGCAACCACACTTTTCTCCATGATGACCTATCTTTAACCTGTTCTTTCAAACCTCCCAAGGGCGCATTCACCACTGTTTTAACTGAGTCCATCTACCTTGCTGCTGGTCATCTTTGTCTTCTCTTTCTGTCCACCTTTCCCAGCATCAGAGCCTTTTCTAAAGAGCTAGGTCCTTGCACAGTGTGTCTGAAATAGGATAATTTAAGCCTGTTCATTTGTGCCTCAAGTGAGAATTCTAGATTGAAATTCCTACTTATCCAGACTCATCTGTTACCCTCAACTATTACAGAGCTCTGTGCCTGCGTAAATTTGGAAGGAAAAAAAATGATATTCATTGAGCTTTCATATCCTATTTAGTTGCAGTTGGAGCAAATTAAACCATTCCGTGAGGATCTTTTTATGTATGTCAGTCATTGGCATGCTATTTTATGCCACAAATTAGAACGCTTTTCTTATAAGAGTAATAGCTTCGGCTGAATTGAAAACTCTCTTTTCCTCCATACCTTCAAAAATTAGCCACAGAGAGATTTCAGTAACATCTGCCATCCACTGTTTAGTATTTACTGGCAATATGCTTCATATAGTTTGCCAAATCTCCGGCTGGGATAGTTGGAGATTTGGGACTGAAAATAATTGTGGGTCAGGAGCAATCATATTGTAAAGCATTTGACTGAGGCAGGATATTACCTTGATAATGCCATTTGTTTTATTTTTAAAATTTATTGGCTGCCTATCTTACCATGGGGTAAGTCTGGGAGGCTATATATACACATACACATACATACATACATACACACACACACACACACACACACACACACACACGTTCAATTAAAACATAAATAATTAAAATCAACATTAAAACCTAAAGAACATGAGGAGGGCAGGAGCAGAGTAGGGGAAGGTGGGATCAGTTGTTGCTCGATCAACCACCTCCACTGTGCTGTTCCCCCACTAGGGCCCTAAGCCATCTGGCAGAACCAGGTCTTAAGGCCCTTACAAAAGGACAGGAGGGTTGGGGCAATCTCACATCAGGGGACAGGATATTCCAGAGCAGGGGTCTCCAACCTTGGCAACTTTAAGCCTGGCGGACTTCAACTCCCAGAATTCCCCAGCCAGCTGTTCCAGAGGGCAGGGGCAACAGCAGAGAAGGCCCTCCTCCTGGACACCCCACCCCGAGCTGGAATACTTGGGCAGATGGGACCCGCCACATGCCTCTACTGCCAACATGGGTGGGACACGCCAATCCCAGTGGGGTGAGACAGTCCCTCAAGTAACCTGGACCCATGCCATGAAGGGAATGCCATCCTGAGATATTCACAAAACAAATCTAGAATAGCAGTTTCTTTTACAGCAAAACAAATCCTTCTATATGTATTGTTTTTTGCCATATTCAGCATGAGTCTTACCAGATGAGGTTGTTGGAGGTTATAGTCCCATCCTTCTGAAGGTTGCCAAGTTGGGCCAAGCTCTTGTACGCTATCCAATCATGTGTTTATTATGGAAATCATAGTCCATGGGTTTTCAGAGGTTTCCCCCCCCCCGCCAGGCTTGTCAACTAATAGTGTAATGTTGAAAGAGAATACCTGTCCATTCATTTGTACATTGCCTCTTACCCGTCTTTTGAAGAGACAAGTTTATATCCTTAATTAGTATCCCTCTGAATAGTCACATCATTTCATGTCTCCTTTTTTTTTTTTAAATTATACATTGAAGTACTTAAACATTTGCTTATAATTTACACAAATATATGCTTGAGATGTATAGAATAACAGAGTTGGAAGGGACCTTGGAGGTCTTCTAGTCCAACCCCCTGCTTAGGCAGGAAACCCTACACCACTTCAGACAAATGGTTATCCAACATCTTCTTAAAAACTTCCAGTGTTGGAGCATTCACAACTTCTGGAGGCAAGTTGTTCCACTGATTAATTGTTATAACTGTCAGGAAATACTGATACTGTATAGATATATAATCTTCAAAACTTAGTTGTGAGCAGGGCGGATTGATCAAACTCAGGATGGCCAAAATATTCTCCAAATCACGGCAGACCATAATTAAAACACTGGCCACGGAGAAGTATCACACTAAAGTCTGCTGAATTTAAGCAAAATATATCCAGCGTATTAGAGGCATAATTCTCTTCTACACTTTGGGAGAATAGCATCCTGTGCAATTTAAGGCAGTTCCAGATGGCCAGTTTTCCATCATTCAAGTCTTCATTTCACTTTTGAAATGGAACTGGGCTGGAACAAGCTTTTCTCATTAAAGTTACCAAAATACTAGGGGGTACCTCTGCACAAGTCTGTAGTGTTTTCTGAAAACTGGACTTCAATCAGAAACTCTCCTTCCTGACAAACAAGGGAGCAAAGGTGTCTTAGTCAATTTGTGCTCAGCTGTTGGCCAGTGGCTAAATGCCAGGTCCCATCTACTCAGTGTTATACTTGGGAGTGGAGGAACAACCCCTTTCTCCCTTCCACCCACCACTTTGTTAGACATACATAACAATTTCAAGGCTGTGGGGTCCTTGGTGCTCTCTGAACTTTATTTATTTATGTATTTATTGAATTTATATTGCCGCCTATTCGCCCATGGCGACTCAAGGCGGCTTACAGAATATAAGACCACATTTAAAACAATAAAAACTAACACAAAGAATCAAATAAATTAATATAGTACAATATAACAAAATCACCCCTCACCTCCCACCCCCCGCCCTGGCGACAGCAGATCACATGAGCCATTTAATGGGCTCCATCCCGCTCTGGGTTCCCCAGGCCCGCTGGCAGAACCAGGTCTTCAGCGCCATCTGGAAGAGTGCTAGAGTGGGGGCCATTCTAATCTCTGGGGGAATGATGTTCCAGAGAGATGGAGCCACCACGGAGAAGGCCCTTCTTCTGGGTCCCACCAAGTGTATCTCCCTCGGGGATGGGACCCGCAACATTCCCGGCCTCCCTGCTCTGATGGGTCGGGTAGATGTGACCAGCAAGAGACGGTCCCTCAGATAACCTGGTCCCAAGCCATGAAGGGCTTTAAAGGTGACAACCAGCACCTTGAATTGCACCCGGAAGCAAATCGGCAGCCAATGCAGCTCCCACAGGAGAGGTGATACATGTGCACACCGGGGTCTGCACAAAACCATGTGGGCCGCTGCATTTTGCACCAACTGGAGCTTCCGGATGCTCTTCAAGGGCAGCCCCATGTAGAGCGCATTGCAATAGTCAAGACAGGAAGTGACTAGGGCATGAGTGACTGTGAGTAGGGACTGTTGGTCCAGGAAAGGGCGTAACTGACGCACAACCCACAGTTGCGCAAAGGCCCTCCTGGCCACGACAACTTGGTTGTTTTCTTGCAGACATTTCATTACCAAGCAAGGTAACATTATCAGTGCTGCTCAATCTGTGCTCATTAGTGCTGAACAGCACTGATGATGTTACCTACTTTGGGTAATGAAACATCTGCAAGAAAACAACCAAGCTCAAGGAGAGCACCAAGGACCTCACAATTCAACTCTGAGCTACAAATAATCTCTTCTATTGGAACCTCAGTTTTCTTAATGTGATTGCTGTGGTGTCATACAGGTATGGTGGGTATGGGATATGGTGTCTCTTCCTACTGTGTCTCCTTCAGTAAGTCCTGCTGCCCTGCTACCACAGCTAGAAAAAGAATGGCTGCTTAAAGCTCTCGAGTAGAGACAGCATGAAGGTTTCTGCTGCTTCTGCATCAATTATCAACACTCGCAAATAGAAGTTTCTATAGCACCAAATCTTTCGAGTGTAGCAGAATGAAGCCAGGATCCGGTACAATTGGAAATGGTTGACAATAATATCAACAGTTGGGGGCATGGCACTTATGCTTGGTTGCATCAAGAAATCCCCTAAGTATTCTTGTTTTCCAATGTAGTTGAAATTATAATATGGAATCAAGGTGCCTATAAAAAGTTTATTGAATTCAATTTTTTAAAATTAGTAGAGCGTTGGATGATTTTTTTTTCCTTGTTGGGATTAATACGTAGTTGAAATGGTTGTATTTTAGTTCTATTTAGGTTATATCCTAATCATACTATTGAATTATTCTTGAGAGTGGTGGGATATATTTCTAAGCACACGTGCATAGAATCGAATCTATCATTAACCTTTACTTTCAGTTTTAGTAAAAATTGAATCTAGAACAGGGGTGTAAAACTCAAGGCCCATCGGCCGGATCCGGCCCATGGGGTGTTTAAATCTGGCCTGTGGGGCCAGCCTGGAAATAGCAAAGGACTGGCCTGTGGTGCCTCTGCCGACCAAAACGGGGCACGAGGGGGCTGCGCACTGCCCCCCTGCGTCCTGTTTTTGGCCTGGATGGCCGCCTGCAGCAACCTGCTGGCCAAAACGGGGTGCAGGGGAGCCATGCACGTGCCCCCCCATGCCCCATTTTGGCCGGCAGGGTGCTGCAGGAGGCGTCTGTCCCATCTCCCCCCCCCAGGCAGCCCGCGGAGAATTACAATGCTAATCCAGCCCTCGAAGAAATCCAGTTTGACACCTTTGATCTAGAATCTATATGCACATTATTGTTTTTTATTATGATTTGAATATAAATATTTAAAATTACAGTAAACTGCCCTGCATATACATATAAGTATAATTAAATATATCTATATATAAAATTGAACTAATTTGTGGATTTCTAATTTACTTCTTTTTTTTACCAAAATTGAATTTGAAGAACCGGATACCCACAAATGCATTATTTGGACATTCAATAATTATTGTGGAGGTAGGATTTTGAACATAGCATTAGTGGAAGACATAAATTTTTCAAACGTTACCAGGGCGACAAAGTGAAGAAAAATAGTTCCTCTAGGTAAAACCTAATTGTGTCTAGTAGCCTTTTCTTCCTATATAACCTGATGCAAATTGTGAGATTTGCCATTTCATTCATAAAATAATAATCTTCACAATTATTGTTATTAATCGTATGATAATATGAATCAAAGACATTCAAAGCCCATGTTAAGGTGTGGCACAATATATAAGATACCCAACACCCTTCAACTGCATGAAAATGCAACCTCCATTTTCCTAGGCAATATGGTACCAAGTTGGGGAAGACTACTAAATTGTAAGTAGCAACTAGGAAGCCAAAAGCCTGCAGAAATTGGTTTTTTTTAAAAGAAATATTTTCATCTCTGCTTTCCAGAGATCTACGAGTGCCATCCAGGAGTGGGTTCCTCCTGGTTCGGAATGGTTCTCCCAAACCAGTAGCGGCCCGCTGGTGACGTCACGATGACATCACCGAACCGGATCGGTCGGTGCCGGTCCGTGGGGGCCGCTATCTTTTTTTTGAATTTTTTTTTGATTTCTTTTTTTTTTTGAATTTTTTTTTTGAATTTTTTATTTCCTTCTGAGCATGTGCAGAAGCCAACTTCCGGCACTGTGCATGCGGTCGCCATCTTTTTTTTGGCTTTGTTGGGGTTTTTTTGGATTTTTTGTTACTGTGCATGCGCACGTGCCCAAAGCGCGTGCACCCAAAGCACGCGAGCGCGCGCCCAGGAGGTGCACCCACGCGGCGCAGGAGGGAGCAAACCGGCAGCGAGGTAAGTTGAAACCCACCCCTGGTGCCATTATAGATATCATATTGCCATTGGAGTACTCAGAGACAATATTTCTCCTTTTTGAGAAGCTTGGATGGTGGGTGTAAGGCAGTGGCCCCCAGCCTTTTGGGCACCAGGAATCGGTTCTATGGAGAGAGGTTTTTCCATGGACCAGAGGGGGCATGGTTTCACGTGCTGCCTTTATCCCGCGGATGGGGTTTCACTTGTTTGCGCTGTTTCTGGCATACTATAGCCTGGTGCCGAACCACAGACTGGGGGGTAAGGAGTAAGGAAACCAAATGGATCCTTTCAATCTTGTAGTTGTTACCCCTTAAATTTACCCCTACTCCTGTCCTATATTTTAAGGTGTTAACCTCTGTGCATTCTCATAACCATTTTTTCTTAGGTGTAAGGCTGCAATAACGCTAAATAGCTACCTTACCCCATCCCTTCTTTCTGCTACTGGCATGATATTTTGATAATGCTACCGCTACAGCCATAAAAAAATCTCAATCTGTTCAATACCACTAAAAGACCAGGCTGCCTCTGAATATGTCAGGGTTGAGAAAATAGCAATAGACACTAGGGAATATTTCCTTCTCTTCCATCCATGTAACCTTCCATTGAAGATATCCTCTCTCTTTTTGTTGCGTGGTATGTTCCTTTTCTCCCATGTGCATCTTTTTCTCTGGACATCTTTCATGCTATGAAACTAGAATTCCCTTGGGGAGTTGCCTTCTTGGTGCAGACTGAGGACATGGTAGACATCCCATCAATCTATTTCCCTTAAGATGTATCAACCACATTCTCAATAGAATTTGCATATTACTTTAGAAATCATTACATTTCATCTCAGCAACTTCAAACCAAGAGAAAGATGTTTCCTTCCCCACTGTAATAAAGGATTCGGATTTCTTACTGCGTTTTCCTTGAAAACTTCAAGAACTCCCTTCTGTTCCACTCCCAACCAAATAAGTACTAGTACTGTTTCATATGTGTCTTTGAGGCAGGGTTAAACTCGGTAGATTAAATTTGTAAATACTACAGTATGTTAGAAAAGTTAATGTCAGGCACAAAAAATCAGGACCCTTTGTAAGGTTGCAGTATAGAAGATTTATTCAAGTCTATACACAAAGATCTGGTCAACTAAAGTTCATTGCTAAATTGCTGCCAGATAAGGATCAGAAGGGGTTAATTAATACATCCAAATATGATTAATATGGGAAATATTATTAGATATAAAGATATTTTATCAGAGAAGGGGGAATTGAAAGGGAAACAAGAATTAGAAGAACAAGGGATTGATATGGCTTGATACACACAATTGCAAATACAATCGAGATATGAAAAAGATGCTAAATTATATGGTTTTTATTTGGAGATGACAGAATTGGACGAAATAATCACAGGAACAGAAGATAGAATGATTAAAAAATTGTATAGTTATTTACTTAGTATTAAATTAGAAGAAGAGCAAGTAAAAGAAAATGATAATAGCATGGGCAAAAATTTTTAGATACACAATAGAGCTAGATAAATGGCAGCAACTATGGGAAAGAAATTATAAATTAACAATGGCAACTGCATATAAAGAGAACTTGTATAAAATGTTTTATAGATGGCATATGTCACCGGAAAGATTGGCAAAAATGTTTAAAGATAAATCATTTAAATGCTGGAAATGTCACCAGATACCGGGATCGTATTATCATATGTGGTGGACATGTGCAGAAGCAAGAAATTATTGGGCACAAATTCGAATGTGGTTAGAAAAGATGATACAACAACATATTGAGTTAAAACCGGAGCTGTTTTTCTTGGGTATTTTGTCAGAGAAATATAGTAAAGAAAATGTATATTTAATTATTCACATAATTACCGCAGCGAGAATTGTATTTGCGCAAAATTGGAAAGCGGGAAAAATCCCTACAAAGTGAGAGATAATTAAGAAAATATTAGAATGTGCAGAAATGAATATACTAACAATGGCAATTAAGGAAAATTAGACTGTGCAGAAATGAATAGATTAACAATGGCAATTAAAGGCAAAGAAGAATCGGAGTATTACAATATATGGGAGCGTTTTTATCATTGGATAGAGAATGAATATAGATAAAAAGACATATGAAATTAATTAAAGCCGGAAGGAAAATGTTTTGATAGAAGATAAGCTAAATTGAAATGTAAAAGTAGACTTGTATATATATATTAAGAAAATGGTGGTAAATGTATAAGATGTTGACACAAAAATTTTGTACCCAGATAACACACTGATTGATTAATGATGTAATGTTTGTTGAGAGGAAAAAATAAAAATTTAATTAAAAAAAAAAGGATCAGAAGGGGTTGAACTTGGAGCATTTGTGGGAACGCAAGGATTCTAACTGATGATGTGTTTAACTCCGCCCCCCCCCTCCCGCTCTTCTCCTACAGATAGTATTTTACAGATTTAGGTGATCTCAAAAAAAAATTTCTTCAAGTTACGTGCCTGGGATATGCTCTGTGAACAGATAAAGATGCACTTAGCTATTGTACTAGGAAATACATGGCACCTGCCCAATAATATAAGTAGTCAAGAATTCACTCAACCTTCAGCTACATAAATTTTTATATGTGACCTCCTAGAGATGCCTGGCAAAAGCACTTTCCATATTTATTCATCTAATCTTTGTGTTACAGAGACAGGAATAAATCTCCATTGCCATGAATTCTCACTGAAAATTTAACACAGTCCTTTGAGCATTAGCTTAGCTCTGCTGTAAAGGAATGCAGCAATATTGTTGTTATAGCAAGGTACTTAATATCTCATGGTTGTAGAGTCATGTTAAGAAATAATCCACATGACTCCTAGATATGTTTGTGTTAGAGAGACAGTATGTATTTTCAAGCACATATGTCTAGCTATTTTAAATTCACCTACCTTCACTGATTGCTTATCCTGGCTATCCTGCCCTTTCCTATTTCTTGCACATTTACAGCACAATGCCGTTTTTATCTTCTGTGGAAGGAATACTATTGTCCCATGAATAAATATTTTAATGGTGGAAGACTCTAACATGAGACAGAGATGAAATCTGTCATTTGTCAATTTGTACAAAACGTCTTTCTGTATTCTGGAATGCTTTCTTAACTCCCTTTGTGAAATTTGGTATATAGATACCGGTAGTCCTTGACTTAGGACCAGGGGTGGGTTCTGGATCCTTTTGCTGCCGGTTCGCTCAGGATCGCGCCATGCACGCGTGCGCCCCCTCAGCAATCAAAAAATAGCTTATGCGCAGAAGCAAAACTTAGCTTCTGCGCATGCGCAGAAGCAAAATCCAAGATGGCGGCGTCCACGGAGACACCGATAGAACCGGCTCCGTGACGTCATCGCCAAGTTACTAATGGTTCTAAAGAACTGGATAGAACCAGTAGGAACCCATCTCTGCTTAGGACCACAATTTCTGTTGCTAAGCAAGGCATTGTTAAGTGAATTTTGCCTCACTTTACGACCTTTCTTGCCACAGTTGTTAAGTGAATCACTTCAGTTGTTAAGTTAGTAAACAGTTGTTAAGTGAATCTGACTTTCCCATTGAGTTTGCTTTGTCAGAAAGTCACAAAAGGGGTTCACATGTCCCTGGAACGCTCCAACCGTCATAAAAATGAGTGAGTTGCCAAGCATCTTATTTCTGATCACATGACCATGGTTATAAGTGTAAAAAAAAATGGTCACAAGTCACTTTTTTCAGTGCCATTGTAACGTTGAACAGTCACTAAACAAACTGTCGTAACTCGAGGACGATCTGTACTTTCCTCTAATGCCACATTAGGAATCTGTTTTTTCTTCTTTTATTGCAGAAAAATCATGTATTTCTGCCTACAGTGATCAAGATATTTACTCCCTCAGATTTTAATGGTTTAGATCAAATATTTATTTAGTTAATTAGTTAGTTAGTTAGTTAGTTAGTTAATTAGTTAGTTAACTTTATTGATTAGCCTAGTTAGTTGTTAGTTAGTTAGTTAGTTGGTTGGTAGTTAGTTAGTTAGTTAGTTATTTTTCACATTTCTTAACCTCTCACCTCCCTCCCTCCCTCCCCTACACGCTATAAAATTGCCAGGAGCTACTGGTTGAGGATTTTCTGATACCATCTCCATGTTTATACTTATCTTAATGTCTTCCTCAGCTCTGCAGTCATTGCAAATATTGCCACCAGCAACCATGGAGATGGTTGATCCTCTATGGAGATCCTCAGTCATCCAGGTCATGGTTGTCCCAAAGGTGCTTTTTCAAAAGGCAACTGGACTTTCTTCGTTTTTCCTTGAAAATGTTTCAGTTCAGAACTGAAGTAGCTTCTTGGATGAGAAGTGAAACGTTTTCAAGGAAAAACAAAAAAAGGCCAGTTGCCTCTTGAAAAAGCACCTTTGAGACACTAGCTGCCACATGTCCCTAATGGTGCTAATTTACCCAATTGGAGGGTGTGTCAGCTGTACTCCAGTACTTCATAGAGCCATCCAGCTACTTTGTATTAAATAAAATTACATGTTGCATGTCTCCAAAATGCAATGCACAATTCCAGGCCAGGCAGTTTGGCAGTTGCCCCCAAGAAAATGGAATGGTCCTTCCAGAATGGTGTCTCAAAGGTGCTTTTTTCCAAAAAGCAACTGGACTTTCTTGGTTTCCCCCCCCCCCCTTTGAAAACATTTCACTTCTCATCCAAGAAGCTTCTTCAGTTCGGAACTGAAGAAACTTCTTGGATGAGAAGCAAAACGTTTTCAAAGAAAAAATAAATAAAACAAGAGAGTCCAGTTGCCTTTTGGAAAAAGCACATTTGGGGCAACCATGACTTGGACGATTGAGAATATCCATAGCAGGGGTGAAATCCAGCAGGTTCTGACAGGTTCTGGAGAACCGGCAGCAGAAATTTTGAGTAGTTCGGAGAACCGGTAGCGGAAATTTTGAGTAGTTCGGAGAACCGGCAAATACCACCGCTGGCTGGCCCCAGAGTGGGGTGGGAATGGAGATTTTGCAGTATCCTTCCCCTGCCACGCCCACCAAGCCACACCACGCCCACCAAGCCTTGCCCACAGAACCGGTAGTAAAAAAAAATTGGATTTCACCACTGATCCATAGACATAATTCCAAAATGGTAGTATCACGTTGAAGGAAATAATGGATGGGAGACCTAAGTCAGAGGTCTCATAATGGAGACATACTAGGTTCCTAAGTTTACTGTTATAAAACAAGGAAAGTAAAATCATAATCTGGTTGATATACTGCATGCAAACCTTGAAAAGGATATAAGAGCCTTTGGACTTTAAACAAATAGTAATATATCTGAACATACCTAAATCTCAAATGTATCTTAGTTTAATTTCCTTAGAAGCCCTGAGAACAGCAGTTCTGTAACGCAAATATATGGTGTCTGTTGGCAGGGAAAATCCTTTGAGAGTTCTCTGTACTATCGCAAGCTGTATTTCCTTGCATGCTCTGGGGAAGCTGTGACAATTGTTTGGTAATAGGATACTAGAAATGGAACCAGCATTAAACATTTTGGAAAAAGCCATATATTTCTTATACCACGTTGGCTTCTACTGCATATGAATGAATATTGTGCTGCGTTCGCATCTTTGAATTCCAACAGCGTCTGAAGATGCATATTCCCACAGGGAGATATATTTCCTGTTCCCTCCCAATAAGAGGAAAGAATTAGAAAATAAAAACACCCTATATTACGCAGAATAATTATAGTGTCTGATTTCGCATATAATGTATTAATTGGGGAGGGGAGAACAAGAGAGAAAGTAGTATGATTAATAGTACAATGAGGGGCATCTAAGGAAAATATCTCAGTTCATTGAAATTCTTTTAAGGTTTCGGAGACCTAATATTCCCGTTCTGCAGCACAAGATGAGAATATTAAGACATTTGCAAGGATGTCTACTATAAATAGCATTCTCAGTTTAGTTCTTATTGCAGAATAGTATAAATTTGCTAAAATTCCATTTAGATGTCTTTTTGATGAGCACCAGAAAATGTTACGAGGCTCAGAGGCTGTGCCTCTAGGCAGTTCTCATGTGTAGAGAATATGAAGGGCTTGAGTGTCGAAGTTTAAAGGCAAATATACTCCATATTGTCCTCTCGTGATTGACGTGGGAAGTGTATTGAACCTATTCTTTTCATGTTTTCATGTTTTATGTAAAATATTAATGAGACATGGGGGACTGGAAGTACAGTCACTCAAAAGATGGAGAGGCTGTTTTAGGGTATAGGTAGTCCTCAACTTATAACAGTTCGTTTAGCGACCGTTCAAAGTTAAAACAGCACTGGAAAAAAATGACTTATGACCATTTTTCACACTTACAACCATTGCAGCATCCCCATGGTCATGTGATCAAAATTCAAATGCTTGGCAACTGGTTCATATTTACATTTTACCTGGTTCATGATCACCTTTTGAGAACCTCTGACAAGCAAAGTCAATGGGGAAGCCAGATTCACTTAACAACCATGTTACTAACATGCAGTGAATCACTTAACAGCTGTGGCAAGAAAGATCACACAATGGGGTTAAATTCACTTTACAAATGTCTCGCTTAGAGACAGAATTTTTAGGCTCAATTGTGGCAGTAAGGTGAAGTTTGTCATTCTTCGCTATTCCTGAAGGTGAATAGTGTCTAATTAGCTTGAGGGCAAGGTGGGACGTCTTGTGAATCCTCTCCTGGAAAGTATTGGGGTGGAGTGTTGAGTGCGTGAAGACAAACCAGCCTTACCACCTCCACAGAATGAGTAGACAAAAATCACACTACACTCAAATGAAATTCTCATATAATGTAATTGATATAAATAAACAAGTGATGTAAATAAACAATTGAACTAATGGCTGAGTTTATTTGACCCTAAACCAAAGATGCAGTGGGACCACAGTTAGGAGAAGACTTCATATGGAAATACAGATAACAGCCTCTATTCAAAATTAAGTAGCAAACAGAGACGAAGCTTTCTTCTGAGTCATTCCCTGGCAAAAAGTGCCATTATATGGATATTACAGAGATATTTCTTTGGTACAGTAATTATTGCAGCTACTAGATTTTAGTTAATATTTTCCTGAGTGCTTAAAACAATGGAGGGAAAGAGGGAAAAATATTTATTAACTGCCCTAGATCAAAGATGTCAGCATGAATAGGCTAGGGCAATGTTGCTAAACCTCATTTTCCGCATATTCGGAAAATGCCTAACTTGACACTGCTGGTGTATCACACAGACACACACACACACACACACACACACACACACACCCGAACAAAAGAGAATTCTTTACATATTCGTTTGTTTTCTTAAAAAAAATAGTCTAATTGTGTAATAATAGGTATTATATACAGAAATACCAAATAATTACAAAATAGAAATAATGAGTAAACAAACTTATTTTTGGAGCCTGCAGGGGCCACGTAAGAGCATGGCCCTTTGCACGATTTCCAGAAAGTCCAGAGGTTGTGCGAGAAGACACACACACCCCATTGTCACATAGCCTCTGCAGCCCCCAAAGATCACATAAGAATGGGGTGTGCTTTTGAGAATACAGTCATACCTCAGCCCTCAACTGCTCCAAAACTTGTCGAATTCAGTTCTCGACAGATTTTGAAGTAGAAATCTTGTCCAAGCGCTCGTCTTTCCCCTGGTAATCGACACCCAAGGAAGAACTTGCTGACATCGGCTGCTTTGTGATTCTCTATTTCTTCTGGCCAAAATAGTGACATGTAGTAAGTCACATGGTTTTCTTAGTACTCATTGGTTTTAGTATTTGTTGAGTCTTCTGGAATGAATTTCCAATGAATACCAAGGTACCACTGTGGTTGTCAGATATTGATGAATGTTGACATGTCACCTCAAAATATTGTAGTGTATCACCTTTGACATGCATGTCATCAGTTTGTCATCACTGGGCTAAGGTGTGGTTCCACCAATATATTTTTAGAAGCTGGAGGTATAACCTGTCCTTCATCTTCCTATAACTTTAGTTACAGTTTAGTTATGAGCCGCGGTGGCGCAGTGGTTAGAATGCAGTACTGCAGGCTACTTCTGCTGACTGCTGGCTGCCAGCAGTTCAGCAATTCGATTGTCACCGGCTCGAGGTTGACTCAGCCTTCCATCCTTCCGAGGTCGGGTAAAATGAGGACCCAGATTGTTGGGGGCAATATGCTGACTCTGTAAGCCATTTAGAGGGGGCTATAAAGCACTGTGAAGCGGTATATAAGTGCTATTGCTATTGCTACTAAGGCCACAATATTTAATAAGTAACTCCAAATGAAAACAACAGGATTTGATTTCATGTAAATGTACATAAAATGAAATTGTCATTTGTCTGATTTTTCACACAGAATCTTCTTGTTGCAAATGGGTTAATTAAAACCTTTCATTGTCCCACTTGTTCCACCAAATTCGTCTCTGCATAAATTTATCAGAGGGCTGCCCTGATAAACAACCTGCATTTAAATTCATGCTTAGATTTGAAACTTTTAGTTTAGCATTGGATCCTCCATTTCTAATTAGGCTTTCTCTATCCTATTTCCTTAAAGAGGACAGAAATTACAGATGTTGTGTGCGTAGACCCATAAATAAAATTATGAAACGTAATATGGACTTACTGGAGAAAAATAGCCCTGCAGAGCTCATAATTTCAAGATATTACAGAGATATATTTTTGAAGAAAATTGCTAAAGAGGACTATTAAGATAATACGTATTAACAAAGCTGCAGAAACAAAAACAAGAAAAGAAAAACCCACTGGAGAGACATAAGAAATATATTGCAAAAACAAGAACAATTTAAAAAAAAAAAGTTTTAAGCCGTAATATCACTCTTAAATCATTATTGCTGCTTTCTGATTACTCCATAATGTAATGTCTATAATGTACTGAGTTTTTGTTTTTTTTCCTAGCTCCTCAGAGAAACTTTGAAATTGCTTTCAAGATGTTTGATCTAAATGGTGATGGAGAAGTGGATATGGAAGAATTTGAACAGGCAAGTTTTCATTTCTTTTTTCCTTTCCGACATAATTTTTAAGAAGGTGAATTTGTGCAGTTCTCTGCTCCTAAGAGTACTGTATGTACATAATCCATGATGGCATGTCTGTATGATTCTGTCTCTATGTAAAGCAGTCTTTCTCACCTTGATGCCTTCCAAGTGTGCGAGGCTACTTCTGGCAATGCTGGCTGGCAATCCCATTTTTTTTCTCTTTCTCTTCTCTAATCTTTAATTTCTTCTTTCTTTTCCATCTAACTGATTTCCAGTTGTAAGTGAGCTTGCTAGATTGTCGTTGGATTGCCTGGTATGTTTTTTTAAGGTATTGCCCCCTTGGCTTTTTTAAAAGATACACACAATTCCAAACAGACAGCTAACATCCTCTTGTTCCTGTCTTCTGGGGTTCAATCAATACATATCTGTCTTTGCTACTAGAGGGATTGTTTTTCAACTACCTATAAAATATGTATCAAAAGAAAAAAAGACAAAAGACTGCATATCTCTTAACAAAAATGCATATGTGCTTTTCTGGTGTGATTCTGCAGCTCACAAGCTTTAAGGTTTTCATAAACTGCTTTTCTACTGCAAAATGAGTTAACGCTTCCAAACTCCCAAAAATATCCTTAATATTAAATGAGGGAGAGCCCCCAGAGGTAAATCTACAAAGGGGGAGAAAAATAAACGCTTTTGTAGAAAGATCTACATGGGGCTACCCTTGAAGAGTGTTCGGAGACTACAGTTGGTCCAGAATGCGGCTGCGCGAGCTGTCATGGGTGCACCTAGGTACACCCATATTACACCAATTCTCCGCGAGCTGCACTGGCTCCCTATTGGTCTCCGGGCACAATTCAAGGTGTTGGTTATTACCTTTAAAGCCCTATATGGCTCAGGACCAGGTTATCTTCGAGACCGCCTCCTATCACATAGCTCCCAGCGACCGGTAAGACCCCACATGGTTGGGCTCCTCCGGGTCCTGTCAGCTAACCAGTGCCGGCTGGCGGGCCTGTGGGGGAGGGCCTTCTCTGTGGCTGCCCCGGCCCTCTTCTATTCTTGAATTGCTTTGTCTGTGTTTTTTTAAAGAAATTGCCTTCCAATATGCAGGTGAAAAGAGTTGTAATGGTATGTGAGAATAACTTACATGTGAGAAGGGGGAGGGCCTTCTCGGTTACCTCCTGAGAAGTTACCTCCTGAGATCCAGACTTCCCCCACCCTGTTGGCTTTCCAGAAAGCGGTGAAGACCTGGCTGTTCCGACAGGCTTGGGGCCGTTGATCTCGCTTCTGCAATTTGGCAAAATCCGGCCATGAAAAGGTGTGTATGGGTTTTTTTAATTGTTTTTAAATGTTTTTTATTATGTATCTTTTTAACAAGCTTTCTATATTTTAATAAGTTTTTTATATTTGCTGTAAGCCGCCCAGAGTCCCTTGGGAGTTGGGCGGCATAGAAATGCAAATAAAAGTAAAGTAAAGTAAGTAAGATAGCTAGTTAAACTGATTTCATGACAAGAGAAAAAAAAATACTACCAAAGGGAACAGATTCAAAGAGGAAGAAATAAGTGTACTTTTAATCATTTGTCTCAATTATCACAAAATAATACTGAAAATATCAAATTTAATAATTATGCAGTTTTGCAATTAGTGGGGTTTTCTTTACTTTCAGAAACTAAACAATTGGAAGTATTTTAGGAAGCTGAAATAAGTATGTACAATTTAAGCTACATGAATTTAATCTTGGGGTTTTGTTTTGTTTTTGCTTTTTTTTATAAAAAAAAATTGTAAGCATAATTTTGATGTTAGTTCCATCACAAAGTAAGAACTCTGTGGAGGCCCTGTGAAACCAATAAATGAAGAGTTTTAAAAACAGATAAAAGTAAAGATGCTTTTTAATGTGCTTGACTCCTGGTGACTAAATGGGTATAAATATGCCATCATGCCACTAAATGAAAGGTCTGTAAGAATCATATATATATAAGAACAAAACAAAAACATTTTCATAGATAGTTGAAAAGCAGTATGCTATATGAGTAACCAATGCTTGATCATTAGTATATTACATCAAAATAGATACAAACTTAATGTAAACCGCTCCAAACTCGACTGCAGAAAATACGACTTCAGCAACAGAGTGATCAATGCCTGGAATTCACTACCTGACTCTGTGGTTTCTTCCCCAAACCCCAAAAACTTTAACCTTAGACTGTCTACTGTAGACTTCACCCCATTCCAAAGAGGTCTATAAGGGGAGTGCATAAGGCGTGCATAAGCGCACCAGCGTGCCTACCGTCCCTGTCCTACTGTCCTATTGTCCTCATCTATCTGTATTCACTTTGATTATGTTTATGTTTATACCTATACCTGCTATCTTGTACATGTTTGACAAATAAATAAATAAAATAAAATAAAATAAACTTCACAAATAAAAAAAAACAAAAACAAAAACAAAAACTGTTTTTGTTGTTTGTTGTAGCCTGTTAAAGCGACTGAGGGCCCTGACTATCAGATCATTAAAACCAGTACACAATTAACATCTTTCTGAGCCTTTATTTCTCCGGTATTGTCAGTACAAATAATCAAGATGTCTTATTAGAAAGCCTGACCTTCAAAATGCTTCCAAAAACAACTGTTTTGAAGCATTTCAATCTGCATTATATCATTTTACATTTGAATCAATCTAAACATCACTCTTTTAGAATGATTAATAAGTCATGTTAAATGTGTTCAAGTTTTGAAATTCATCTTCGATAAATTTTGAATGAATTTTCTTACAGATCCAGACAGCAATATATATAACATTTGTGTATTTTTGTTCACATCTAAGACCTTGATTTTGCAGACAGAGCTATTTCACTGATATTTAATGAGCTCTGAAAATAGAGCCTCCAATATGTCGTAATCTCTGCCAAGCTCCAGCTGGCAATCCATAAATAAAGGAAGACAATGGTTTCCCTCCCTTACTCAGCTCACAGTTTTATTATTTTTAGCATTTTTTGCATTTCCACCTTATTTTTCTTCCATGAGTTCAGATATAAGCTCTTCTGCCTCAGGATTTCCCCAAAGCCTAATGAGAGAGCTGCCAGGCTAAAAATGGACTAGCACTTGGTCTCCCAAATCCTACCCCAACATCTCAACAACTATATCACACAGATTGTAAATCTAGGTTTGTTTTGATTTTGGCCATTATGCCGAGTTAGGAATCCTTGGACTTTAGCAGAAATATAGTCTTCTTCTGTGCCCTTCTGGATCGAGTGTGGGGTGCTTGATTTTGCCTTTTGCCAGTCCCAACATTAGAAAAATTCTCTTTCCAAATGCTTCCAAGATAGAATAGAATAAAATAACATTTAGAAAGAAACTTGGAGGTCTTCTAGTCGAACCCTTTGCACAAGCAGGAGACCCTATAACATTTCAGACAAATGGTTGTCCAATCTCTTCTTAAAAACCTCCTGTGATGGAGCATTCACAACTTCTGGAGGCAAATCATTCCACTGATTAATTGTTCTAACTATCAGGAAATTTCTCCTTAGTTCTAGGTTGGTTCTCTCCTTGATTAGTTTCCATCCGTTGCTTCTTGCCCTGCCTTCAGGTGCTTTGGAGAACAAGTTGACTCCCTCTTCTTTGTGGCAGCCCCTTAAATTTTGGAACACTCCTTTGGGAGTTGGGCGGCATACAAATACAATAAATATAATATATATATATATATAACACTGCTATCATGTCACTCCAGTCCTTCTTTTCATTCAGATTGAATATTCCCTTCTAAGGCTGGAATATCTCCTAACTTTAGAGGTGTCAGATTCCTTAAGTTAGTCACGCAGGAAGCTGAACTGCCCAAGAGACTCAGACAACACAGCTAGGAGCTACAATTTTTATTATAGTTCTAGAACCATAAGGTAGGCCTTTACCAACAACTGAACTACTGAGTGGCCTTCAGATTGATACAGAATTTGCTCATGTTTTTCCCCATATAAAAATGTTTTTGCCTTTCTTTTCTCACTGTTGGTGGTTGGAGACCATTGCATGTTTTTATTTCCCACTTGTCTACACTGAGAATCCCTTGCCACAAATGAAAGCTTCATGAGAGAGGGAAAGGGATAAAGTTATGAAACCCTAACATGCTCCCTCCCACCCACCATCAGTGGGGTTTGGGCAAAGTTTAATAATCCTTTTCCAACAGGGACAAGAGGAAACTCGGCAGCCTCTTTTAAAAAGCATGTAATGTTTTAAAATGGGAATTGCCGCATTTGAATAGAATAGAAATAGAATAGAATAGAATAGAATAGAATAGAATAGAATA
>QLTV01003432.1:615708-638698 GCA_003457575.1 Thermophis baileyi
AGGTTTAACTTTTTTGGCAGACAAGTAAGTGGGTGATAGTTGCTTGGTTCTGTGCCCTTTTCTGGATCTTTCATTATTAAGTATGTTCGGCCAGCTGTTAACCATTCTTCGCTTGTTGCATTTTGAAGCATTTTATCAAATTGAGTGGCCATGCGATGATGGAGGCTGGTCAGGTGTTTTAGCCAGTATCCATGCAATTCATCCAGGCCAGGTGCACTCCAGTTCTTGACCTTCTTTGCTTGTTTTGCAACCATATCAGTTGTTATTATAATATTTTCCATTTTGTTTCGTGTTGTTTGTTGTTGAATATGTTGAATATAATATGTTGTTGTTGTTGTTGTTGTTGTTGTTGTTGTTGTTGTTATTATTATTTATTTTTGTCAAATAATGGACATACATGCCCAGTTGCTAATAAAACCTAAGCCCGTGAATTCAGATTTCCAAAGTATTCGGGGGGGGGGGTGTTTCCTTATGCTTTTCTACTTTGAGAAATATTTTCTCTTTTCCTAAAAGTACAGAAGGGGCTTCTAAGCAAAAAAGAAACAATGCTAGACTACCTCTATCAGACTAAGTTATGTACCGGTATCTTATGATTCATGATGTATGTTTTTTTGATGACTGTGATCATGATTTATCACTTACCGGTATATCTTTTATGTACACTGAGAGCTTATGCACCGAAGACAAATTCCTTGTGCGTCCGATCATACTTGGCCAATAAAGAATTCTATTCTATTCTATTCTATTCTATTCTATTCTATTCTATTCTATTCTATTCTATTCTATTCTATTCTATTCTATTCTATTCCATTTATGGCTTTGAAGGTAAGAGTGCAGTGCTTGTGTACATAACTGTTTAAATTGCTCATTAAAGTCCTGGAATCTGCTGGTGACCGTAATTAATTCTGCTGTTCAGTTGCAGGCTGCAGTGGCTTTTTGAGGTCAATGATCTATGTCCAAAACAGTTCCCAAGAACTAAGCATCCATGAGATCCTACTGTCAGCAGGAAGCATAGTTTCAACCCATTTACTGCCCATTATAATTTTGATGCAAAGATACAGTAGGTAGAGATGACCTAGAGACTGTCATTTTCCTCTCACTCCTCAAAACCAAAACCTTCAACCAAACTCTAAGTAGATCATGAAGTTTCACCAGTGCCATCCAACCCACTCCTAGTTTTTTTTCATTACTTTACTGGGCTTCTAATGTGCTGTGTTTCTTCTTTTTCCCCCCACCAAAGGCTGCATTTGTTGTTTGTTTATATATTTATTTATTAGGTTTTTATCCCATCTGTCTTATTTTATAAGTAACTCAAGGCAGCAAACATACATGATACAGGTAGTCGTTGACTTACAACCAGAAAGTGGTTGTTAAGTGAATCATGTCCAATGTTGCCACTTTTCTAGCCATGGCTGTTGGGCAAATCATTGTGGTTAAGTGAATTGTGGTCATTAAGTGAATCTGGCTTCCCCCACTGACTTTGGTTGTTGGAAGCCAACCGGGAAGGTTGCAGAGGGCGATCACATGACTCCAGGATGCAGCAACTGTCATAAATTCACGCTGGTTACCAAGCCCCCAAATTTTGATCACATGATCGTGGGGATGCTGTAACGGTCATAAGTGTGAGGAACGCTTGTGAGTCTCGTTTTTGAGTGCTGATGTAACTTCAAATGGTCACTAAATGAGTAGGGGTAAGTTGAGGATTACCTGTATTCCTGTTTTCTCCACAACAACCACCATGTCAGGTAAGTTGGGCTGAGAGAAAGTGACTAGCCCAAGGTCACCCAGTCGATTTTCATGCCTAATGTGAAACTAGAATTCCTGGTCTCCTGGTTTCTAGGCTAGCACCCAAACTGGCTCTCCCTTCAAGTTCCTAACTGCTAGCATCAGGGCTACAAACTGCCATTCTTGGGGCCAGAAGTTGAAATCTAGGGGACTGCACACTTTTCTCTGTCCTTGACATTGCTTTATAAAATAATATTATAGGTTTTTTCAAACTGATCCGGAACCGAGTTTGCATTGGTAATGTTAAAGAAAAGACATCATGCTGAGAATTGATGATAAGCTTGCAGCATTTCACTTCTATAATAGGTTTATCTTTTAATAGGCTGAGGTGGATTTTCCTACTGGTGCTTACTTACCTTATTGTATTTTATCTTGATTAATTCCCTAGGCCTCCATGCTAATAACCCTCTGTGTGTTCAACTATTAGCTGAAAGAGTCATTCACTTTCTTCTTCCTTTGCATAACAGAACTGTGTTTTTCATATTAGGCTACTTCTTCATTTCCCCCTCCTTTTAATTTAAGTTTTGAAGTTACCAGTGGTGCTTTTAATCGCTAATTCCAGTGGCGTTTTTCCTAGACAAAATTACTATTTCAAAAATGCCCTATGTAGCCCTGCCATAATTCTTTAATTTTGTTTAAATGCACACAGAGGGGAATGTGTGATTAGGGTTTTATTCTGATCAAGATTAAGTTGAGTTTACAAAAGAGAATATTTTAATCATGGTGGGGAACCCCTTTGGATAGAAAGCGTAACTTTATCAATGTTTTTGTGAATCCCAGCTGCTCTTGACTTACTAATCATGGTGTCTTTTTGGATCGGTTGTCAGATTTGAAGGTTGGAGATGTAGCCTTATAAGGGTTAAGCAATTCTAGAAGATCTGCTTGGTTTCTCAAAAACTTTGGGGGATCTTGCTTGATTTGACAGTATGCTGTGACATGGTTTACATTTTGAAAGAACTAGAATAGTTTTGACTGTCAGAAATGGAGTAGGCCTGTAAGTTAAGAAAAAAAAATGCGAAAAGGTGATTAGTGGTAAAATCTAGGTGTTAAAGTTAATAACGTAAACTGACTATGGAACCTTCAGTTAAAGAAACTGAGATGCGAATATCTTTGCTTGTGGGTATCTGCAGGATACTTTCTGGTTTGGTGAGAAAGCACCTTTTCCAGCGGTGGGTTGCTCCCGGTTCGGCCCGGTTCTGCAAACTGGTAGCGGAGGCGTCGGGAGGTTCCGCCCACCAGCCCGGGACGCTTCTGCACATGCGCAGAAGCGTCGCGAGTGCGCGAGCGCTCATGAGCGAACCGGTAGCGACGGGGTTTAGAACCCACTACTGACCTTTTCCCTGAGTTTCTGCCTTTTTACTATGTGAATGGAGTGTTGTGTACCACGCTTA
Source organism: Thermophis baileyi (assembly GCA_003457575.1). Lineage (NCBI taxonomy): Eukaryota > Metazoa > Chordata > Lepidosauria > Squamata > Dipsadidae > Thermophis > Thermophis baileyi. The sequence continues at coordinate 618,885 of QLTV01003432.1, forward strand.
GAAAAGAGAATTGCACTGTGAAAACATGACACTGCTTTTGTTGTCCTCCTCCCAGCCCTGCAGATGCCACTTCTTTGTTATGAGACCCTTCGTGGCTTCCGTCCATCAGACTTATCTTGGGGTAGAAAGAAAAGTGATTGAATTCAATTTTCTTTAATGGAACCTGGCATTCTTTGTTCATTTCAAGGCTTTCCGTAGCCTTTCTGTAGGTTAACCAAAAAGCGTAGGAGGCTACATTGTTTATGGTCACTCTGGAAATAATGCAGCTTCTGGCTCTCTTGCAAGATGAAGCTGTCCAAGGAAAGCCAAGTATCAGAAAATTAACCCATTTGGTAAGATTTCTAGAAGAAGAAGGGTGCAGAGAGAACAGACTGACATCACACTCCATTTAGGAAATCATTTTCCCCAAGAGGAAAGTTACAAATGTTTTATCATCATATAGCAAAATTACCCCAATGGTATGTAAAACAAAAGATATTATTGTCGATTTCAGAAAAGGCAGGCACAGCCATACAACTCTGTGTATTAATGATTCAACTGTGAAGGTGCTTAGCAGTATCAAGTTTCTGGGTATGCAGCCTACGAGTAGACTAGCTTGGTCGCTCAACAATGAAACACTGGTGAAGCGGGCACCGCAGCGCCTACATTTTCTGTGTCCTATGAGAAGAGCACATCTTCCTTCCCCTGTCCTTACCACTTTCTATAGAGGGACGACATAAGCTTCTGGCTCTGTTGCAAGATGAAGCTGTCCAAGGAAAGCCAAGTATCAGAAAATTAACCCATTTGGTAAGATTTCTAGAAGAAGAAGGGTGCAGAGAGAACAGATTGACATCACACTCCATTTAGGAAATCATTTTCCCCAAGAAAAAAGTTACAAATTATATATATATATCAGGGGTGGGTTCCCCCTGGTTCGGACCGGTTCGCCCGATATATATATATATCGGGATAGAAAATGGACACCAGAATTTCATTTTTAATGTGTGCCATTGTGTTCACAGAAAAAAGTGACAATAAAGGTTATCTTAGCTTATCATTTCTTGTTTAAAAGAATAATTGGATATGATGATGAATACCTCTAAAATACTTTATCTGAAATATGGAGGAAAATAACCACTATTTTTCTCAGATGTTGGTTTGGGTGTCTCCCTTCAGCCCCCAAAGCACAGTAGAAAAAGTACTGTGGAAAACCAGTGGTTTCATAGTAGCCCCACGAGGGCCCTCCCCAAAATATCTTTGCCCTGCCTGACTCCAGAAATTGCAGCTGTTTTTGAGGTCCATGAAGCACAACTGGCAGCTCAGGGCCTCTCTAAGCAACACTTTGCTTTGTTTATGATGTTTCTTCCTCCGCCGATTTGTGTGTGTGTGCCTCCTCTTGTTTTTTTATTGATGCTTTTGAATACATAGTAAATTAAATATCAGTATCAGAATGCAGTTTCATCTTCTATGTAGCGTCCAGGCTCCTGGAAATTTTGTAGTTCTCATGTGAAATGGGAGCTGTTGGAGAAGAAGTATTTTTTTTTCCTGTTCTGCTTCAAGCTGTAAAAAGCTTTCCCTGATTTTGCTGTTTTATAGTAATTGGAGCAGACGGGAGCTGTTCCCCAAATGCTGATGCTTGTACATCCAGACAGATCCATCATTTTTAGGGGTTTTTTTCTACCATTTCTTATTTCTTTCAAAGCTTCCAGGGTTATTCTAAACTTATCTTTATGCTAAAATATGTTGTGCTTCCTTTAACAAAATGAGATACATCTGAAGGACAGGACTTGCAGATTGGTGGCAGGCAATAAAACCAAAGGACCATAATTAGCCTTGTTTTCACAAGTGTTCAATCTTAGCCATACAGATAGTCATTGACTTATGGCCACAGTTGGAACCAGAGTTCCCATTGCTAAACAAAGTGGTTGTTAAGTGAATTGTGCCTGATTTTAGGACCTTTTTGGTTATGACTGTTAAGTGAACCACTGCAGTTTTTAAGTGAATCATGCAGTCTGACAGCAGCTTTTCCGAAGAACTAATTTTATTAAATTTTGAACGTCTATCCCTTTTAATGAAATGGTTAGTATGAAAAGGTGCTATTAGATTAATTCCGAGGAAAGTTTGTAGAGATTCTCAGTCATCCAGGTGATGGTTGTCCCAAAGGTGCTTTTTTCAGGAGGCAATTGGATTTTTTTTCTCTGGAAATCCATCCTGTCAGAGCTGAAGAAGCTTCTTGGATGAGAAGCGAAACGTTTTCAAAGAAAAAACAAGAAAGTCCAGTTGCCTCCTGAAAAAACACATTTGAGACAACCATGAAAAAATCTCTACAGACTTTTAGCCATACAATTTGGGCAGTGGTGGGTTGCTACCAGTTCACCCCGGTTTGGGTGAACTGGTAGCAGCGGTGGCGGGAGCCTCCGCCCACCCGCCCGGACATCATCATGGACGATCTGCGCATGTGCAGAAGATTCTGCGCATGCGCAGTACTTTTAAAAAGTTACTTTAAAAAAGTACTCCAGCAAAGCTGGCTGGAGAATTCTGGGAGTTGAAGTCCACAAGTCTTAAAGTTGCCAAGTTTGGGGACCCCTGGGATATAGCATGCTTACAGTTTTGATGCTTCAAAAAAGTATTGTGTTCTGTCTTGTCCTGTTTAAAAAAAAATGCCCTTGCTGATTAGATGATAAGCTCATTGGAAAGTACAAAAGCTACATTGAAAAATGGCATTTATTCACTATTGTTTTAATATCATTTAGACTGTGAACTCATCACTGTTTTCTTCCTTTTATCTTTTGTGCAATAGAGGCTTGGTGACTTTAAATTTTTCAAAGGCTTTAAGATCTCTTCTATTAAGTTCCATTATTAAGTATTATTCAAATCTCAGTTAAATTGTATTATGCAAATAAATCCTAGAGGATTAAGTGAAATTTCTTCACCTTTTTGATGCTGAGTCAGAGGCCACGAAAGAATTTATTTTTTGTCTGTGACAAGCAATAAGGAGCATAACAGATCAATTTAGCTTTCTTGATAGGCGGAAATGTTACACCCAGGGACCCTAGAAGTAGAAATGTGCTTACATTTGTGAAAACGTTTTAAAGGAAAAAGAGACATATTTATTTAAGAAAGCAGAAATAAATGTTATTAGAGTGTCCTGCTGTCACAGATGTACATGGTGGAGAAGATAGTATTTTTTTTCTATTTATTTATTTATTTGATTTCTATAACTGCCCAACAACTCAGGGCAGCTCACTATTGAGAAACACATATTACAATTAATATCTTAAAAATATTTTAAAACAATAAAAATAGCAATAGCAGTTAGGCTTATATACTGCTTCATAATGCTTTATAGCACTCTTGGAGCAGTTTACAAATGTCAGCATATTTCCCCCAACAATCTGGGTCCTCCTTTTACTGACCTCAGAAGGATGGAAGGCTCAATCAGCCTTGAGCCGGTCAGGATCGAACTTCTGGCTGTGGGCAGAGTTAGCCTGCAATACTGCATTCTAACCATTGCACCAACACGACTCTTTCTTTAAAACCATTAAAACGCTAAAAAACATTAAAACATCTAATTCAAGTACATACAAACAAGACATCTGGCCTGTTAACAATACAGCCAGGAGGCAGGGCCTTGGTGCATGTAGCGCCCGAGGCTCGGAAACATAGCCAGGTCTTTAAAGCTAGGTCTTACAACCTGTCCATTCTGCCCCTCTTCACTTCTTTGACTGCAAGTTATAACATATGCCTCGTTAAAATTAAATATAAACTGGCTGAGATACTGTAGTACTTCAGGTTCAAGAGAAAGAAAAGCATTTTAATGGACATTTTTTATTTATATCCCAAACCTGGCTCATTACACTTTCGACCACTGATCTATTCAGTATGTGGGGAGACCTTCCCCCCCTTCCATTCCTGCTTACAACTATTCCCATTGTAGGATTTCAAGATTGTCTTTTCTCTGCCGTGTCCTGCTCCTCCTTCTTTTTCTTCTTCTCCTATTTTTTTCTATGTCATCCTCATTGGCTTTATTGCGTTTGTGTGAATATATGGAAAAAGGAGAAATTCTTTCTTTCTTCACTGATCTGTACTTAGGATGAAAGGTCAATTCAACAAATAAATTTTAAGAAGGGAGGATGGATTGGATGCATTTGAACATTAGTAATGTGTGATACGGGACGCGGTGGCTCAGTGGCTAAGACGCTGAGCTTGTCGATCGAAAGGTTGGCAGTTCAGCGGTTCGAATCCCTAGTGCCACGTAACAGAGTGAGCTCCCGTTACTTGTCCCAGCTTCTGCCAACCTAGCAATTCGAAAGCACGTAAAAAATGCAAGTAGAAAAATAGGGACCACTTTGGTGGGAAGGTAACAGCGCTCCGTGCGCCTTCGGCGTTTAGTCATGCCAGCCACATGACCACGGAGACATCTTCGGACAGCGCTGGCTCTTCGGCTTAGAAACGGAGATGAGCACCGCCCCTAGAGCCGGAAAACGACTAGCACGCATGTGCGGGGGAACCTTTACCTTTACCTTTAATGTGTGATAGAAACAACCAAGACCATTCAAAAACTTCACTAGATGCAACATAAAGCAATCCAAATTATTATGGCCCCACTGACAAGAGGTGCCATGTAATAGCAGGAGCTGCACTAGCTGCCAGTTAGCTTCTGGATACAATTCAAGGTGCTGATTGTCACTTTTAAAACCCTACATGACTCAAGAGTTCATAGTGTCTGTGACCTGCCTTGTCTTGCCTTGATTTGGACTATCAAGAAAGATCTGGGAGAGATGGCTTACGGAGGGTACTGCCACATCTCTAGGAACCCCAGGTTCAAGCTTTCTTCTGTTGAATGTTTGTTGTTTCATTATTATACTGGTGAGTCAGTCTTTACTCATGGCAATATTTTTAGAAGTGGTTTGCCATTGCGTTCTTCTATGTCTGAGAAAGAGCGATGCAAAGTCACCCAGCTGACTTCATCTACAAGGCAGAAGTAGAACTAACAGCCACCAGACTTGTAGGTTGGTGCTTAAGTCCTACACCAACTGACTTTCTTTGTTAAATACAGATAACACTTAAAAAAAAAAAACCCTCATTGAGACATAAGGTTTACATAGCATGCTTCTGCAGTCTTTGTCCATTTTGACATGTGCATGTGTTGATCGTTGAGTTTTTGATGGATCTGTGAAATTTAGGAGATCTTACATGCTGTCAGATTGAGTGAAAAATTGCAGCCAGTTGAACGAGTTTGGATTAATTTGCAGGCTTATTTAAATGCCATAATACTGTTCCAGAAAGGTTCTGTGAATACCAGCAATTAATTGAAGACCAATCAAGATTAAATTGAACTGATTTGGATGTTATTAAAGAACAACATTTTTACTTCTCCCCCCCCCCTTTCATTTAAATTACTTAAAAGTTTGGATAAACTTTTTTAATTGCTTCAAAGTTTTCCTGTCTCTGCGTGATGTGAGAAAGAGATCGTGAAAACCTTGAAGATCCATCTTATCTTTTGAACTGATGTGGTTTTTTTTAAGTTTTTTTTAATTTTTTATTACAAATTAAAAAAAAAACATTCCATTCATCCATCTGCAGTGTGTCGTCTGGTTACAAATCTCTCTATGTGACATCTTCTCTTTACCATCTTATTTTCATTTAAATTATTACACTAAATTCTAAATATTCAAACATTTAAATATTTTAAGATTCTCCATTTTCATAGTATCTTATCTTCCTTATACCTTATTCACATTGTACGTTTTTATTCTTATTTCTTATAATCTTATAAGAACTGATGTATTGAAAGGTTAATGAAGATAAATAGTAGTTGTTAAAAAAGGCACCCCTCCCCCCCAAATTTACAACACATTGTAATACATTTCTGCAAACATTTTGTTGATCCATGCATAAAATTCCATCTAAAAAACAATACTCTAGAGAAACATTCATTTTATGAATATTAACTTTGCCCCAATATTTAAGATTTAAAGTCTGTCATCTATTGAAATTCAAAGAGACCTCCTTTTATATTATATTCACATTAGAGGGGTTATCTGTAAGAGATTGCGTGGGATAAGAATCACAAGACAGTTAAAAGTATTTATTACAAATATATTACCAATGTTTATTTTTAATACATTAATATTTTGTTAGTGTAAGACAGAGTGTCTCTCTAACAAAATTTTATCTTGCAGCATTTTACTAAGAGTCTTAATATGAGATTCATAGCTCAGAAGAAATACTAATGCTCACTTTGGAGGTTCTTTTATAATTTCCATTAAATATACAAGATAATAATTACATTCCTGAGTATTAATATCAACTTTATACCTATGTTGTATATTAAATGCATACTAATGCTGTAATTAAAAATATAGGAGTGTTGAGTGTGGTGCTTAATGCAGTTAGCATTCCTTTTCTGATCCTTTCATCTGCTGCTTGCTATTTTTTTTAATGCGCTGATTTCACATGGAAGAGAACTTTTCAATAAACAGTATTGATATGAGCAGGTGAATCCATGCCGTTCTAGGTAACTTCTCTCTTTCCCCTTTTGTCTTCCAGTTTGAAAGGCATGACCCTGTAAATGGTCGAATCACAGAACGCCAATTTGGCAGTATGCTGCTGGCTTATAGTGGAGTACAATCCAAAAAACTGACCGTGATGCTGAAGCAACTCAAGAAGCATTTCCAGGATGGAGTGGTTAGTAACCTTTTGGAGCAATATGATGGAAAGGGGCTGGAAAAGTTTATTAAAAATAATTGTTTCCATCATAAATGTTCCTGACAGAACAATTAATCAGCGGAATATCTCGTCTCCAGAAGTTGTGGGTGCTCCAACACTGGAGTTTTTAAACAAGAGATTGGACAACCATTTGTCTGAAATGGTATAGGGCAGTGATGGCGAAACTTTTTTTGCTTGGGTGCCAAAAGGGCGCGCGCGCGATAACGCGCATGTGCATGCCCACACCCATAATGCAATGCCCTCCCCCCACGCATGCGCGTACAACCACCCCAAGCTGCCCCCCTGCGCATGCGCGCAGACCTCATTGAAGCCTCCGGACTCCCGGTAGGCCCGTTGGGCCGTTTTTTGCCCTCCCCAGGCTCCCGAGGCTTTCCTGAAGCCTGGGGAGGGTGAAAACGGCCTCCCCCCGCCCTCCGGAAGGCCAAAAATCAGCTGGCCAGTGCGCACATGCGCGCTGGAGCTGACATAGGGCAATGCCTCGTGTGCCCTCAGATATGGCTCCGCGTGCCACTTGTGGCACGCGTGCCATAGGTTCGCCATCACGGGTATAGGGTCTCCTACTTGTGCTGGGGGTTGGACTAGAAGACCTCCAAGGACCCTTCCAACTCTGTTATTATGTCATGGAAAGCATAGTTCTATAAGTTACTGTCGTTGGGGTATTCAATGCTAGAAGAAACATTGACCCATAACATTATAAAGAAGTCAAGGGTTAGAAACGGGGGGGGGGGACCCACTTGTAACAATAATGCTCATCTGAGATCCTTGATCCCCAGTTTAACCAGGGAAAGATGTATAATTTATTTCTGTGGCCTTGAGTTAATTGTCATTGTGGCTAGGAAATTTGCAATTTAAATGCACACCTATGCTAGGAAAAATATTATGGAAACTGGGTTCATAAAGTTGAGAGGAAAAAGATTAGTGGCACTGCAGGAATGCAAGCGAGCTAAAAGACCTGCACGCCCTTTGAATAAACATGCTTGAATTGAAAGGACGTCTTTAATTTGGATTTTAGCAAAGCGTTTGACAAATCAGTTCAAAATACTTTGATAAGCAAACTAGTTACAGGTTAGTTAGACACATAGCAATTATGTGGATACATAGCTGGCCTCAAGCCATACTCAAAGAATGCTCTTAATTTATTCACCAAGCTAGAGGTACATATTTGGAGTGGAGTATCTCAAGGATCACAAATGGAGCTTACATTCTTTAAATATTTTTATTAAAGATTCAGCCAGAGGAATGAAGGAAATAGTGATCAAGGTTGCAGATAACATAAATCAGATGGGAGAGTTATTATGTGAATAAGACAGAAATAAAATTGAGAATGATTTTGATTGACAAATGAAAAGTTCTTCACTTAAGGAACATGTAGCGAATACCTGACTTAGTTACAGTACTTGTGAAAAAGGTCTTAGAGTAGTACAGGTAGCCCTCGAGTTACGAACACAATTGAGCCCAACATTTCTGTTGCTAAGTGAGCCATTTGTTAAGTAAAGTTTGCCCCGTTTTATGGCGTTTCTTGCCACAGTTGTTAACTGAATCATTACAGTTGTTCAGTTAGTAACACAGTTGTGAAGTGAATCTGGCTTCCCCATTGACTTTGCTTGTGAGAAGGTCACAAAAAGTGATCACGTGAGCCAGGGACTGCAACCATTAGAAATACACGCCAGTTGCCAAGCATCTGAATTTTTACTACATGGCTGTGGGCATGCTACAATGGTCCTAAGTGTGAAAAACAATCATGTCACTTTTTTCAGTGCTGTTGTAATTTTGAACTGTCACTAAATGAATGGTTGTAAGTCAAGCACTACAGGCAGTTGATTGCAGACTGATTGAATCAGAGGGGTCATGTAGTGAAATTTTAGAGTACATCTACTAAAGTATTGCTTCCAATGCATGGGAAGTCATTGTTCCATTTTATTCTGCTTTAGTCAGATACCATATTTAAGAAAAGTGCAGCACAATGCTGTGCAGAAAGTTAAGTTTGAAGCAGTTGTTTTAACTATGGTGAATGCTTCAGTGGTAGGTTGCTGCCGGTTCGGACCAGTTCACCCAAACCGGTGGTGGAAATTTGTCCCTGCTCGCCGAACCAGCAGCGATGGCCGGCTGTCCACGCCCCCGAACCGGTCCTCCGGTCGCCGCTTCTGGAAAACGGCTGGCAGAGAACCCTCTGTGCATGCGCAAAGGCTTCTGTGCATGCGCAGAGGGTCATTTCCCCGATGTGACTTCCGTCGCGATGCGAACCAGTAGGGAAGGTAAGTGGAACCCACCCCTGGAATGCTTCAACCTCAAATCAGGCCTGTTCCAAGCTTTAAACACTTCCTGAATCATTGAAAAAGCCCATTTCAAGCTTGAAAAGGTTTGAATTCAAAACATTTTCCACACTTCTAATTCAGAAGAACTGTAACTGATTCAGAAAAGGGCAGAAAAGATGGTTAGGAAAACAGAAACTTGAGCCCTATGAAGAGAGAAATGTTTAGCCTCAATAAGTAAAGACCAATGTACTAAAAGGGTGTCACACAGAAGAAATCACAACCTATTCTTTATCAGAGTCAAGATAATAAAATATTAAAATTAAACGAAAGCAGTTTGTGGTTTGATATTAAATGGAATACTTCTTGGAGAAACCTATTTATTTACACACATATTTTATATTTAGTTTGATATTCCAAATGTCTGTTTTTCTTTTCTGCCCTGAGAATATTTACTTTTCAGTAGCCATGGGAGTGAGTTAGGAGTTGATCTGCAAATTTAGAACAAAAGAGAAGGTGGGGGAGAGAAATTATTAAGTATAGTAGAAGTTGAATCCATGAATAGTGTGACTCTAAGCATATTTATTCAGAAGCAATTCACACCATGTTCATGGGAAAGTATTCCCAGGAAAAATATGATTGCAGTTTGAGTATTAAAACAAAGGCTGAGAATTAGTCCAAGATGCGCTTTTTTTTTTTTTTGCATTTTTACATCGGAGTGACTTTTCACAATGGATTTGTCTCTGCATGGTACCCTGAGGCATCTCTCCATATTGCTGAGTCTGAATTTCTGATATATTGTAGGACACCCACTCAGTTTTTAATTGACCCTCTCACTATTGAAAACATTCTGACTTTGTATAAATTTCCCCTATAAGGACAGACTCTTAAGCAGCATCTTGGGACCACCATTTTTTTTTTTAAAAAAAAATCTCATTCAAGAATCCCTGGAACTCTGCTTGAAAACCACCCAAAGCAATTCCTTCCTACAGCAAGAGACACATTTAACTCCGTAGGTTAACCTCCATGTTATCTAATCACAGTGTGCTCTGAAGTATATATTTGCAAGAAAAGGTAAAGGTATATATTTGACAAGCAAGCATGCCAAACTTACAGGTGCAATAGAAAAGGGCATAAATCAGATTCCTTCCAGTTTAACCAACGTTGTTGTTGTTTTTAAAAGATATCTTGGCCCGTAGCTCCAGTTATCAAAATGACTGCCAGCACAAGCTGCATTTGCTGGACTGCTATCAGGCAGTTTGGGGATTATCGGATCAAGCTAGTAGACACTTAGAATGACTGCAATATATCCTTCTGTCCAATATCTCTTAGCCTGAATAGTTTCGCAGTGAAACATTCAGGGCAAAAATGGCTTCTTTTAAATCATGGCTGGACAACTCGAATGTTCAGACAAATCAGTTCTTCAGCAAGTCCATTTAACTTCATAATGCCATTAAAAATATTTCTCTGATTCCTAGCGGTTTCCTGTGAACTGTGTTTTATTAATAGCTTGTAAGAAAGATGATCTTCTCTTGAGCAACTTATGTAAGTCATTTTTAGCATTGACATGCTCTGTGTGCTTTAGCTGTGAAGATAGTGTGAACTCATTCATTCTTAGCTAGTACCTGGAAGTCATCCTTGCTATTAAATATCTGTTCCAGTTGAAAAGGAGTTTAGAGATGGCCTTGAGGAAGATAATGAAAGAACTGTTAAAGGAGAGAGAAGAAATACACTAAGTCATTGGATAGTTGTTGATGATGCAACAATAAAGTAGCATTCCTGAAATCCCTGATGTGTTTTTTTTCTTGAACTGGCCTACTTTGAAAGGCTGACATCAGTCTTGAAAGCCAATCTGAGTTTCTCTCTCTTTCATCTTACACCAAACAAAATCTAGGTGGAGTTATCTTGAGCTTCTTTCTCACCTTTCTTTCAAATATTGGACTGTGACATCACTTCTCCAAGTTTCTTCTTAATGGCATGTTCTTTGCTTCCCCCTTAGCAGCAGTTTCAGTCCAGGATCATCTCTAAATTCCTTTACACCAGTTAATCCAGATGCCTAAAACTTAATGAAATTGTTGTATTTTCTCCGCTTGTTTTTTTTTTATGAGAAATTTCCCCTCTTTTGTATAATCATATTTCTCCTTAAATTATACTTTAATATCTTATCCTATGTTTTGATTACAAAGCACAAAGGACAGGACCTATTTTTTTGCTTAGTTTTGCCTCCCAGAATTCTCCACATCTTAAAGTTTCCAAAGTTAAGAAACACTGGTTTAGATACGGTAATATAGGACCAAACCTAATTCTACCTTAATTACATGTAGGGTTCCTTTGGTTTTTCAAATTAATTGTCAGGCTCAAGTAACTAGGAACAGAGATTAGTTCAAAGCACTTCAAGTTTATTAAATGCTACCTATACACAAGAATCTAATCTACTAACAGTCAAGGCAAATTTGGCACTAGATAAGAGTCAACAGAATTCAAGGGGAACTGGACTTAGGTCTCTTATGGGAGGGTAGCAACTCTAAACTGATGATGCATTTGACCCCGCCTTCTATCTCAGCCTGGACATCTTCTACATCAATTTGAGGAATTCCAATTTTCATGCAAATTACAGCACTCGGGGGCATTCCCCCCCCCTAAAATTAATTGTCGTCAAGAAAATGTGATTTTCTTTAAATCAGGGATGGAAAGAAAGTTCAACGTTTTTACTCTCATCTTGTAGTCCCCTGCTAAAATCCCTACTCTACAATGTACCATCTATTCTTAAAACACTAAGCGCTGTTTCTGTCTCTCCAAGCACAGGTTTTATCCTTCATCCTCTAAAAGCCCAGATTCAACACCTATTTTTTATTTCTCTCTGTGAGTCAAGGGCTCCAGGACACTGATTCAAATATATCTTGACTCATCTTCATCCTAGATCTTCACTAACCACCGTACAAATAAAGTAATTATTTAGAACTTTGAATATCTTAATCGGACGGTTGCTATGCTTGCCATTTGGAACACTGACTAGAAGAAATAGAATTCCCATATAAAAAAGCAAAACAGTGTGGCCTCTTTTTCTAATTGGCATTGCACAGCTGACATGCTTACTGGCTATTAATCTTAACAACGCCACAGCAACTGCTCATTTTCATCAAGCGAGGGAAAAATAATTGAATATTTGCATGTCGACAAGGAGACTTATAAATTGCATAATATCCGAGACAATGAATATAAATTATAGTTCAGAGGTGGGTTCGGACCGGTTCAGACCGGTTCGGCCAAACCGGTAGTGACCCGCTGGTGACATGATGATGTCACGGATCCGGTTTGGTCGGTGCCAGTCCGTGGACGCCACCATCTTTTTTATTATTATTATTTTTTATTTATTTATTTTTAATTTATTTTTTTTGAATTTTTTCCGGGTTTTTTTTTTTCTTCTGTGCATGCGCAGAAGCCGAGTTTCTGGCACTGCACATACATCGCCATCTTGTTTTCAGCTTTTGGGGGGGGGATTTTTTTGATTTTTTTGCACTGCGCATGCGCGGCCACGCGGCGCGGGAGGAAGAAAACCGGCAGCGAGGCAAGTTATAGTTCCATACTGGTAGCTTGCTTTGTTAGCAATTGTTTAGAACATAGTGTTTCTTTAAATAGATTTGAATATCCGTAGAAAGGATTCAAGATTAGCGGTTTGTGTTCAAATTGTAGAGCAAACTTTTTACAACTTCCTTCTTAAGAGCTATACTGAAACTAATTAAACTAGATAAATCATCTACTGCGGAACCTGCTTGCTGAAATTCAGACTTAATTATTCCTGCTTTTGCCCGGATTTTTTTCTCCTTGAAAAAAATAGTATTTCTTACCACTCAGCTGTTCCAGAAGAATGTGTGTAGCAAATGTGTTTTGTGTTAAACCTGCCTATTCCATTTTTAGCATAATTTAATCTTGCAAGCAACATACTGCAGTATGGCTGTATACGGCAAATTGATTACAAACTGGGAAATTGGTTTTCTATTCTATCCAGCACAATCAAATGAGTCATTAAAATGTTACTTCTGTTTGGCTTACTAATTTGCTTTTCATTATTTTTTGCCTATTCGCACTTTGTCATTTTATTTTGGCACCACCATTCTTTTCCTAAGGCAAGTGGCGGGCATCCTTTACATTAAAAATGCACATTTTTGTAGATTTTCTTCCTAGAATAAGCACTTCTGGCAAATGATGTTTCAGTAGTATAAAATGGATCCTACTGTACTAAATACCTTCTGGTGCGTGAAAGCGTAAACATGCAAGGGCCATTAGTTGATATAAAACCGTTTACGAAACAGAATAGAATAGAATAAATTGCTCTTCTATTCCTAATAGAAAATAATATAAATAGACAAAGGATATCTAATCTGGGAGAGATGGGTAGTTAAGAAACATGAAATATAAAATAAATAAGTACATAGGCATCCAACCGTAGTTTAGAAATTAGGAACAGCAGGTAAGAAACATGCTAGTTCATAGTTGAATCTGTAAATCTTTGACATACAATACGTTGACAGCGAAATATTTCAAATTTTCTAGAGGAATAAACAAACTCTTCATTTCCTCCATTGCTAAAAACAAGAGGCCATTTGTATTGATCTGATGGATTGGTAAAATTGGCTAACATTTGAGCTAAAGTGAAGCTGATTATATTATTATAGTAATGATGGTGATTATCCCAGAGAAATAGGTCGGATTCATATACCAGAAGAAGATAGCTAAGTCAAAAATGGATTGCAAAAATAAAATAGTCTGTGTGAATTTACACATTGACAGCATCCTTGTTTTCTACTTATTTTTTTTCCCTTTAAATATGTTGTTTTCTTCATCTTCACTGCAGGGACTAACATTTGAGGAAGTAGAAAACTTCTTTACATTCCTGAAAAACATAAATGATGTTGATACAGCTTTAAGTTTCTACCACATGGCTGGAGCATCTCTTGATAAAGGTAATCAACATTTTGCCACCTGATATTTTTTAAGAAAAAATAAAATAATTATATTCACTTTTACCAGATGTTAGAAAGTACAGGTTTTGTGATATTCTGACTATTTAAAAACCCTTCATGAAATCATTCTTCAATTTATTATGAAACAGTTCGTATAACATTTGCAATCTATAAGCAGATATCCATCTAACTCTGACTGTCTAATTCTAGGTAGTTTGTAGTAAATAATATAAGTAGACATTAAAGCTCTTTGTCTACAGAAGCACCATATCTGAGCATTCAGAGCAGTGGTGAAATCCATTTTTTTTACTACCAGTTCTGTGGGCGTGGCTTGGTGGGCGTGGTATGGCTTGGTGGGCGTGGCAGGGGAAGGATACTGCAAAATCTCCATTCCCACACCACTCCAGGGGAAGGATACTGCAAAATCCCCATTCCCTCCCCACTCCTGGGGGAAGGATACTGCAAAATCTCCATTCCCACCCCACTCTGGGGCCAGCCAGAGGAGGTATTTGCCAGTTCTCTGAACTATTCAAAATTTCCGCTACCGGTTCTCTGAACTACTCAAAATGTCCGCTACCAGTTCTCCAGAACCTGTCAGAACCTACTGAATTTCACCCCTGATTCAGAGTCAATCTATACTACTAATGTGTTATCTTTCTGTATCTAGTGAATTTTGTATACTGTATGTGGGATAAAATTACAAAGTTAACTGAGTGTGTGTTTAAAAACTAGAAAATGACTCTACCATATTGATTGGCTGGGGCTGAATATGTACTCCCGAGCAATGGGGGGTTTTTACACCTATTTTGGCCATAATCCAATTAAGGAAGATATTTTAGAAAGAATCCTCTTAATTTAATTTCTAGGGTTTCAATACTTGTCGCTGGCTTGGTTCTATCTCATTCTTCAGCCTCTCTGCACCAACTGGCAAACAGGATTACCGTAATTGCATTGTAGCTTTTGGTAACTTTGTGGATGTCCCCTAAACTCTTTCTCCCTGGTGCTCTTTAAGATAAATTAAGGTGGACTGCACTTGAAAAGGGTTTTAGCTCAGCACTTGGTATTAAATATTTTGTTCGTTTGTTTCTTTATTAGATTTATATCTCTTTTGTACACTAGCTCAAGGCAATATACATAATATTCTGTCCTTTTTTTCACCTACATCAGGGATGTTAAACTCAAGGCCCGCAGGCTGGATCTGGCCTGCAGGGTGTTTAGATCTGGCCCGCGGGGCTGCCCTGGAAACAGCGAAGGGCTGGCCCGCGGTGCCTCTGCCAGTGAAAACGGAGCTTGAGAGGGCCGTGCGCGACCCTCCCGAGCTCCGTTTTCGCTGGCAGAGGGTTGCAGGAGGCTGTCCCAGCCAAAAACGGAGCTCGGGAGCCTGTTTTCACTAGCAAAGCGCTTGGGTCACCACAGGCGCCCCAGACACAAGTGATGTCAAGCTGGCCACGCCCACCCTGGCCACGCCAAACACAACCCTGATGTGGGCTTCAATGAAATCGAGTTTGACACCCCTGACCTACATCAACCCTCCCAGATAGGTTGTTGATTGGTGCAGAAGCACTATGAGCTTCCGTAGGTGAAGGGGGCTTGAATTTAGGTCTCCCCAATCCTTTAACTATTGCACCCCACTGGCTGTTGTCTGTCCCAATTTTGTCTTCTCAGCACCAGGCAGCATCTTATCCTGACACCAAGTGCGCACAATGTTTGCAATAAATTTCATGCGTTTGTGATATCATATGAAGCACATTCATTCAATTTCGGCACAGAGAAGTCTTGTTTTTCTTGTGCCATAGCGTATGCTACAATTTTCCCAAAGCTGCTGCAGATTTTCAGACAGTGGAAAGATATTTCACTGAATTATAAAGCAGGCAGATTTTAAATAATATAAATATCATTTGCATAATTCATGCTGTTGCAGCTATTACGTTTTTTTTCCTGTCCCAGTTCTATGTGAATGTTCCATGTTGTTGGTCTATCAAGAAAGGACTAGTGGAATTACTCTTTTGAACAGGGAATTTTGAGCATTCTAAAAAGGAATCTGGGTCCAAGTTAGTTTAGAAATACAATTTTAAATATGTGTGACTAGGCTTAAGTTCAATTTCACACTTCCAGTTGTAATTTAAAATGTTATGAGTTAGAAAGTGAAACAGATTTTTTTCTAAAGGCTTATCCACACATCCTTGTTATTTGTTTGTTTGTTTGTTTGTTTCTTTCCCACCTTTATTAATTTATAACTCAAGGCAGCGAACATATCCAACACACTTTCCTCCTCCTACTTTTCCCTCAACAACAACCCTGTGAGGCAGTAGTGGGTTCTAAAACCCGCTGCTACCGGTTCGCGCGCACACGTGATGCTTCTGCGCATGCGCAGAAGCGTCCCGGGCGGGTGGGCGGAGCCTCCCGCCACCGCCGCTACCGGTTCGCCGAACCGGGAGGAACCCACCGCTGCTGTGAGGTGAGTTGGGTTGAGAGAGAATAACTGGCCCAAGATCACCTAGATGGCTTTCATGGCTGAGGCAGGAGTTGAACTCATGGTCTCTTGCTTTCTACCTAGTATCTTAACCATTAGACCAAACTGGCTCTCTTAGGTGAGATGGGCAGAATAAAAATCTGATTAATTAATTAACGGCTGTAGGCCAGAGATGCTTTGCTGACTGTTCTTTAAGGACTTGGGCTGATGTGCTGCCTCCATCTCATTCCTCAACCAGAGTTGGAGGCCATCTAAGTCCGTATGTTTTGGCCTATTTCCATCTTCTCCAAATACAAACTTTGCCATTTCACATGATTTTGATAGCTCAGAGGTGACTGTGTTGATGACAGCATGGTCAGTCCAAGTCCTATTGGCTGCTTTCAGCTGTTTCAAGCATATAGCCATCCACTCAGTCACAGGACATCACCCTTCATGGCCTTATTCACATTTGCTTTTAGAATGACATGGAACTGTTTTTCACACATTAAATTTGTTCTCACCCCACCCCAAACAACTCAGGGTTTCTTTGTAGCATTCTGGGATTCCACAAAATCAGCTTTATATGAGAAAACAAAGATATCCAGGTATATGCATAAACTGAGGAATTACCATGTTTCCCCAAAAATAAGACCCAACCGGAAAATAAGCCCTAGCATGATTTTTCAGGCTGCTCGTAATATAAGCCCTACCCCAAAAATAAGCCCCAGTTAAGATCGTCAGCCAGATGGGTGCATCTAGTACTGTATTTATATTCATGTTTATATAAAGAGTTTGTTTTTTAATGTAGCTTCCATTATGCCTTGCAAATCATTTCTATTTCTGTTGCATTAAGTATCGATCACAGGAATGCCCTATTTTACTTAAAAGCTGACATCAAACAAGCTGGATTGTTCGTAAAAAAAAAAAAAGATTTGCATTTTAATTACTAGTGTCTGTTCCATAAACAAGGTTTAGTATTTGTTAGTGCACAGTTATTAGATCAATAATATGGATCCTGGTTTCTGGGAAAAGAAATTATACAAAATGGACAGCTGAGCACGTGATAGAAAACCGAAAATCCTCCACTTCCTGTTTATCTTATCTGAACGAGATTTATTTAATATATTCTCCCCTGTACACAGATAAGGAATTTGCCCATTTTCCTGAGAGGAGTGGAAATCTGTTCTGGATGAGATTTAGGCAGCCATGAAACAGAAAAGGCACGAATTATTTCATGGCCCAAGGAGGGCTGCATCGTGTCGAAAGCCATTTTAGGGGGAAATTTGGATTTCAGTGGACTCTAAGGGCTATGCAAATTAATAATGCCAGTAAAAAGAATAATCAGCATAGGAATCAAATTTTAGGTTGCTTGCACTGAGGAGAAGCAAAGCCTTGCCAAGTCGTCCACCTGCATAAATAGTATGCTTTGTATTTTTAATGAAGCAGACGAGGTGCTATGTTGTTTCATTGCATCCCAGACCTTCTGTGATCTGATTCTGTTGAATTAAAATATAGCTTCCTTGACTGAGGTAGAAGAATGGTTTCAGCTGGGCAGACTTTTCAGCAAAATCTCAGTGTGTGCAGAACAGTCGTTGGAAATCACTGAGAAAAGATAGAAGAAATCTTACAAAATGAAATTCAATGGTGAAAAAAGTAAGGTTCTACATTTAGGCAAGAAAAACAAAATGCACAGGTACATTCGTGGTACCTTGCTCAACAGTAGTAACTGTGAGAGGGATCTTGGAATCCTAGTGGACAACCATTTAAATATGAGCCAGCAGTGTGCAGCAGCTGCCAAAAAAGCCAACACAGTTCTAGGCTGCATTAACAGAGGGATAGAATCAAGATCACGTGAAGTATTAATACCACTTTATAATGCCTTGGTAAGGCCACACTTGGAATACTGCATTCAGTTTTGGTCGCCACGATGTAAAAAGGATGTTGAGACTCTAGAAAGAGTGCAGAGAAGAGCAACAAAGATGATTAGGGGACTGGAGGCTAAAAGATATGAAGAACGGTTGCAGGAACTGGATATGTCTAGTTTAATGAAAAGAAGGACTAGGAGAGACATGATAGCAGTGTTCCAATATCTCAGGGGTTGCCACAAAGAAGAGGGAGTCAAGCTATTCTCCAAAGCACCTGAGGGTAGAACAAGAAGCAATGGGTGGAAACTAATCAAGGAGAGAAGCAACTTAGAACTAAGGAGAAATTTCCTGACAGTTGGAACAATTGATCAGTGGAACAGCTTGCCTCCGGAAGTTGTGGGTGCTCCAACATTGGAAGTTTTTAAGAGGATGTTGGATAACCATTTATCTGAAGTGGTGTAGGGTTTCCTGCCTAAGCAGGGGGTTGGACTAGAAGACCTCCAAGGTCCCTTCCAAGTCTGTTATTCTATTCTATTCTATTCTATTCTATTCTATTCTATTCTATTCTATTCTATTCTATTCTATTCTATTTGACTGATGGGGATTTTCTCAATATTAAACCAAGTTACATTGGCTACTTCTACTAGCAGCTCTCCAAGGTCTTGTGCTGAAGTTTTTTCACAGTTCTATTTACCCTAGATCAGGGGTCTCCAAAGTTGGCAATTTTAAGCTGGCTGGGGAATTCTGGGAGTTGAAGTCCACAAGTCTTAAAGTTGCCAAGTTTGGAGACCCCTGCCTAGATGCTTACCTGTGGGTGTTGGAAATACAGAAAGATAGGATCTTTATATAGGAACTTTGACATGCAATATTACATCATGCCCCATCTCTCCAATATATTCATATGGAGCCATTACACACCGAGAATAAGCCATGATACAGATAATTTAAAGAGACTGTTAAAGCTTAAGCCTTAGGAAGAGGAAGACAACTGAGGCACAGAACCTGCCTACCTAGTGAAATTTAGTTTAACAGCTATCACAAGAGCTGAGGGCCTTATTTCGGTCATTTTTGGCCCCAGGATATTCTCCCTCATGGGAACCACCTAGGCTGCATTTCCTAGTTGCCTGCGGATGTTGCTTCAGCCCCTGCTGTTAGAGTCTTTTGCGATGAAAACGAGATTGTGCTGTTACAATCCTGGGTATGCGTTGTGTTGAAAAATTCAGTGCACGTATTCCACATTTGTAAATGCAGCCTTGAGTTGAGATCCATAATTGCCAAGCAATTACAATTACCCTACTTATTGGGTTCAGCTACTCTCATTATATATTTATTTACAGAGAGCTATACAAACATTTCTATACTTCGCCACTTTGTTTAACTCAAAAGGAACAAAACCATGAAACTGCATAACAATTCCAAAATAATACATTATTAAAAACAGCCCAGATCCACCATTGTCACCAAAAGCAGGGGTGAAATCCAGCAGGTTCTGACAGGTTCTGGAGAACCGGTAGCAGAAATTTTGAGTAGTTTGGAGAACCAGTAGCAGAAATGTTGAGTAGTTCGGAGG
>QLTV01003432.1:638857-666212 GCA_003457575.1 Thermophis baileyi
ATGTGGAGTAGTTGGGAGAACCGGCAAATAGCACCGCTGGCTGGCCCCAGAGGGGGGAGGGGATGGAGGTTTTGCAATAACCCTCCCCCTGGAGTGGGGAGGGAATGGAGATTTTGCAGTATCCTTCCCCTGCCACGCCCACCAAGCCATGCCCACCAAGCCACACCACGCCCACCAAGCCACGCCCACAGAACCGGTAGTAAAAAAAATTGGATTTCACCACTGACCAAAAGCCTTTTGAAGTCTTCATGGTCTTGGGAAAGGCAAGCAAAGTTCACAGACTGTTCATGTTCAAGTTGGAAGTCAGGCTAAAGTGGGAAAAAGGAAGCCAAGCAGTTTCTATAATATGATCTTGTATACATAGCTATCATTTTCAACGAGAATATCAGAAATTGCTTTGAAGTAAGTCTCGAATCACTTGATAGGAAATTAGAGGAACTATAGAACAAAATCAAAGAAGGTGTTAAGGTGAATGTGAAAAGAGACTAAAAACATTGGTGTTGGAGAAAATGCTTAAGGAAACAAGCAAATGGATCACAGAACAAATAAATTCAGAGTTCTCATTTGAGGCCCAAGTGAGCAGGCTGGAATTGCATAGTTTGAATATATTATATAAAGACCCAGCTCCCTTGAAAAGTCCATAAAGCTTTTCTGCGAGAAAAGAGAAGAGGATGACAGCAGCAAAGTGACTGGGTTTGATAACAGCAGCAATAAGTGCATCTCTGGAAGACCTACAGCTTCTCCTGCCCATTCCGAAGCAGCTTGTGGAGAAGGCTCTGTAGCTTTGCATGGCTCTCATCCATAGAATATCCATAACCTTTTATTGGATATCTATTAGCCGAGGTGGCGCAGTGGTTAGAGTGCAGTACTGCAGGCTACTTCAGCTGACTGTTCAGCAGTTCAGCGGTTCAAATCTCACCGGCTCAAGGTTGACTCAGCCTTCCATCCTTCCGAGGTGGGTAAAATGAGGACCCAGATTGTTGGGGGCAATATGCTGACTCTGTGAACCGCTTAGAGAGTGCTGTAAAGCACTGTAAAGCGGTATATAAGTCTAAGTGCTATTGCTATTGCTATTATTTTAATATATTTGGACCTATTTATTACTTTAATGGATATGAGCCTACCATTTATTACGTTATAGTCAACCATATAGTTTCCTTTCCGAATATAATCGCCTTACCATTCCTTCATATGGACTCCTGTAATAATCCCAGTTAAATTGGTCCATATATTTACTTCTAAGGCATTCCATTTAGTATGCTTCGTTTGTGTTCTGACAATTTCACATTTTCCTTGCTTTGTACTTCTTTACGTTCCATATTCCAATTACATGTGTCCTTTTTCAAGTAAGGAACTCAGTGACTATATGATCTGGTGTCTTTGGTCTGGCCATATCATCATCACCTCCAAATGTATTCATGAAAGTTCAGTTCTTCCCAATAAATTGAAGAGTGCTTTCTGATCTGGGGGAACCCAAACCAATTTAACACTTGCATCCATACAGGTAGTCCTCGACTTATGACTGCAATTGAGACAAGAACAGGGGTGAAATCCAGCAGGTTCTAACAGGTTCTGGAGAACCGGTAGCGGAAATTTTGAGTAGTTCGGAGAACCGGCAAATACCACCTCTGGCTGGCCCCAGAGTGGGGTGGGAATGGAAATTTTGTAATATTCTTCCCCCAGGAGTGGGGAGGGAATGGGGATTTTGCAGTATCCTTCCCCTGACACGCCCACCAAGCCACGCCCACCAAGCCACACCACACCCATCAAACCACGTCCACAGAACCGGTAGTAAAAAAATTTGGATTTCACCACTGGACCAGAATTTCCATTGCTAAGCAAGGTGGCTCTTAAGTGAAGTCATGCCCGATTTTGCAACCTTTTCTGCCACCGTTGTTAAGCAAATCACTCCAGTTGTTATGTGAATCACATGGTTGTTAAGTGAATCAGGCTCCCCCCCCCCACTGACTTTGCTCATCACAAGCTGGCTGGGAAAGTCACGAATGACAATACATAATCCTAGAATGCTACAACTGTTGTAAATACATTGCAGTTGTCAAGCACCCCTATTTTGACCACGTGCCTATGGGGTTTCTCCAATGGTCATGTGAGGACCAATTGTAAGTCGCTTTTTTTTCCACTTTGTAACTTTGAATGGTTGCTGAATGAATGGTTGTAAGTCAAAGACTATCTGTACCTTTTTCTGGGCAACAATATAGAGGTGGTTTGCCATTGCTTTCTTCTAGGTTTGGAGTTCCTTCACCTAAGTGAGCTTGACTTTCCACATGTTTATAGAGCCCACTATCCATTGTATTTGAGGGGCTTCTACAAAGATGAGGGGGGGGTCAAACTATCCTCCAAAGCACCAGCAGGCAAGACAAGAAACAATGGATGGAAACTAAGCAAGGAGAGAAGCACCCTAGAGCTAAGGAGAAAATTCCTGACAGTTAGAACAATTAAGCAGTGGAACGACTTGCCTCCAGAAGTTGTGGGTGCTCCAATATTGGAGGCTTTCAGAAAGAGACTGTACAACTATTTGTTGAAATGGTATAGGGCAGGGGTGTCAAACTCAATTTCATTGAGGGCCACATCAGGGTTGTGTTTGACCTCAGGGGGCCGGGGTGGGCGTGGCCGGGGTGGGCGTGGCCAGCTTGACTTCACACGTGTTGGGGGTGTCTGTGGCGGCCCGAGCGCTCTGCCAGCGAAAACGGGCTCCCAATCTCCATTTTGAGCTGGGACGGCTTCCTGCAACCCTCTGCCAGCGAAAACGGAGCTTACGAGACTCGCTCATGGCCCTCCTGAGCTCCATTTTCGGCTGTGACGGCCCCTGCAACCCTCTGCCAGCGAAAACGGAGCTCAAGAGGACCACGCGCTGTCCTCCCGAGCTCTGTTTTTGCTGGCAGAGGCACTGTGGGCCAGTCCTTCGCTGTTTCCAGGGCAGCCCCGTGGGCCAGTTGTAAGCACCCTGCGGGCCAGATCCGGCCCGCGGGCCTTGAGTTTAACACCCCTGGTATAGGGAATTCAACCAAAAGACCTCCAAGATCCCTTCTATTATTCTATGTTCTACCGGTATCATCCCTGTTGTAGATTACTCTCAGCTTCATAACCTTACTGGCAAGGCTGATGCTACCAAGAGCTCATGTTCCCACTGGCATCACTTTCATAGTCCTTTTAACTATTCACCACACTGCTCCCAAAGATGATGTATAAATTCCTTGTGCTCATTTGCTATTTTAGAAACTGAGAGTTAGGTAGGATTATTATATATCCTTCACAATGTGGATGTTTTTTACTATGGTTTCTCCGACGTGTTCCTTCTTCCTCTCCCTTTCCAAAATAAGTGTTGAATTGCCAATAATTAGTTGCATTTTAAAGCAATGTTGTAAACAGAAATTTTATTTTACTTTGTGCTACTCTCTCTGAAGATATGGACAAGAGGGAAGTAGCAACATGTCCCTGAATTGCAGAGAGCTTTTAGATGATTTGCTTTGGCCAGTTGTTGTTAAGATACTTTTCCTTATTTGGGTGGCATTTTCTTTAGTTCTCCGATCCTTTGGTTCGGCCAAAGCTTTGGTTTTTTTTCCTGCACAAGACTAAGCACTTATTTCAGGGTTAAAAAAAAATATAAGACAGGGTCTTATTTCCGGGTAAACACGGTATATAGGTTCATAGTAAAGATGATGGAATTACAGGTTGTCCTCGATTTTACAACCATTCGTTTAGTGACCACTCAAAGTTACAGCGACATTGAAAAAAGTGACTTATTAACAACTTCAGTGATTCCCTTAACAACTGTGGCAACAAGGACACAAAAAGGGGCACATCTCATATAACAACTACCTTGCTTGACAACAGAAATTTAGGGCTCGATTGTGATCATAAGTCAAGGACTATGTATTTTTTATGTGGAGAAGTTGGCATTTTCTGAAATGTCCTTTTCTTTAATTTTAATCAGCATAAATAAATGCTTGGGAACGTAAAACCACTTGTAGTTTTTTTTTTTTTTGCCAATAATATGTTAAAAGTTTTGTCCTTGGGAGCTCAACTTCTCGTTCACAGTTTGGCCGTTTCATAACTTTTGGAACACGACCTGTTTTTACCTGGATAAAACTCTATTTTTAGTGATAACATTTTCAAGCTTTTCTGAACTAGCTCCTGTTGTAAATCAATTTTTAAAAAATCAATTCAGATTTAATTACATCAATATTTTTAGGGTCACTTCACTCAGTCCTCAGCTGCAAGTTACATTTACCTGGTAATTTCACTGTTATTACTTATAGGCGAGTGAAGTTTCTGCTCTTGGTACGAAATACTGATTCCTTGTATTTGAGATGATTACATTTGAAATAATTTTGAAGCCTGCTCCCTTTCCTAACTTGAAATTTGAGGGGCAAATTGAATGTTGCATACATTCTTAAAACATACATGAGCTCTTAATCTCAGTTGAAACCATACTGTAAATGGAGAAAGTAGAATTTTCACCTTATTCCCTCTCATCAACCTATGTTTCTAGTAAATAGCTCTGTGTGTGATATTTTGCATGAAAATAACCAATTGAATTTATGTTCTCCTGTATTGTGATGCAAATTGGGTTCCACATGCAGCAAATATTTTCTAAAATATGTGTGAAAGCAGTACTTTTTTCAAACTTGTCAACATTCTAAATATTTAGACTTCAATTCCCAAGAAATTCCAGAACTTGAACTCCACACATTTAGAAAGTTGCCAAGTATGAAAAACACTGCTAAAGTATTAAATGTAGTGAGACTCTTAACCTGCTGACTGTTTTCTTCTGGACATTTTTACATGCATATTAATTGAGAGTCACCTTGCTCTAATAAATTGCCCACCCTGAATAATGGTGTACGGGTGCTTAGAACTTGGCACAAATAGAGCTTGCCACAGCAAAGCAATTTAAAGCCTCTGCAATCTTTGCTGGACACCTACTTATTTACAATTAAAATAACTTTGCTCAAGCTTGGGGAAAGCTTTAAATGCTGTGTCAGAGGATACTACAGTTTGTTTTAAACTGGGATCGCAGCAGAGGAAGGGCGGTTTTTAAAACCCTACTCAAATGCTACACAGCGTTCCTGAGTTCTTCCCCCGTTGCCTCTACTTTTAGGAAACCAGCTGTGTGATTGCTAATCTTATTAGCATCAGGTGCCATAAGGATAAAAACTATCCCATATTTACCATATGGTACCTTTTATATATACAGTAAAGCAATGATAGTGAACTCTCTCGATGCTAAAATGTGCATAGATGGGAGAAAAGCAGAATTACTTCTGCTTCCTGGCCTTATTGGTGCTCTCTAAGCTTGGTTGTTTTCTTACAGATGTTTCTTTAGGTAATGAGTGAACAAATTACCCCCAATGAAACATCTGCAAGAAAACAACTGTTGGAAGAAATATCCATCTGGGTTTAGTTCCAAGTGGGGAGAAAGACACTGGAAACATAGAGGCTGATAGGAAAGATGGTTTATTGATGGACAGGACCACATGGGTTTGAGATCCTGGGCAGCTGAACACATGGAGTTGAGAGTGAGAGGTATTTATACCCTCTCTTGGGCTTTGAACTTGAGCTTCCTGTTCCTGCGCAAGAAGTGTATTCTATTGGTTGTCAGACTCCCAGGGGGCTATGCAGGGGTCATAGCTAACTTTTTATGTTGTCTGAGTTAAGTTTGATTGAACTTTGCTGGGTGATGCAATGAAGGGGCTTGGTTGCGCCATGTGGTGAGCTCTGCTGATAGATAATCCTATTATGTCCTAGAGGGTCATGTCTTAATCCCATCACCCTGGAGCTGAAGGTCCAATTGTCTTGTAGATAGGCTGGGGCTATTAACAAAGGTGGGGGCTGCTTTCCAAGAGCATGTTTCTCCTTTAGGGAAATATAATATTCTGCCTTTTTAATATTTCTCAAAATATTTCATTCTTCTAGGAGATGGGTGGGTGCTAACTTTCTACACAACCAAGCTCAGAGAGCACCAAAGACCTCACATTTCAACCCTAAGCTACAAATGCTTTCTTGTTTCTGTTCTTGGCCTTAGTTTGCTAAATCAATTGCTTTAAGCTATTTCCTGTAATGTAGCTCAGATATCAGTTCCTTTTGAACTTCAGACGGCCCTGTTCATTTTCGCCACTCTGTAGTTCTCCCTCTTCCCCCCAAAAGAAAGTTTCACCCCTACACTGATTTTTACCAGCTCAGCAGCAAATGAAAAATCTGAGTAAGCCGATTTTTGTAGAAAGTTGAAACACAGAGATAGATGTTCCACAGATGGGTCAATGGGTTCTCTAAGATCCTTGCTAACTGCCCTTGGCAGGATGGCTTTCATAATTAATTAACAGCTAGCCTACTTAGAACCAGACTAATGAGATTTCTTTCAAAGCTTTCAAACACGTTAGCATTCCAATTAAATTAACTGGAGGCATATCTTCAGAAGCATTAATATGCAGTTAGTTTACTGTACTCCGAGCCAAACTCTCTGCCCCTAATTTTGGCTTTTCTTAATTTTTGTCACAGAGACTACCACTGCAAAATACTTTCAAATTTGCTGACTTGGTCATACAAATGCAAAAATACATCTTGCAAAGCTAGAATGCTGTGCTGATTCTCCTTATGACAGGGGCAATTAAATTTCTACAGATTAATTAGTTTAATAATGCAGACAGGGTCATATGTATTTTGGCTATTAAGCTAGTAACTGGAATTAAATATTGTTAAGGAATTGTGCAGAGTAACCTCTGGGCCCTGAAGGCTTGCACAGTTCACCGTAATGTTGCAGTAGATATAAGTAATGATTCAGTCAATAATCAGATACGTTAAAGTGTATAAAAATAGTTTACTCAAAGAAATAGCACAGTCCAAATAACAGTCCGAATCATACACGTTCAGTCAGTCAGTGTTTAGAAGTACAGCAGTCTCCTTACCAGCGTTTCTTTGTCTTAATCAGCAAACAAAGATTTCAGCTTTTAACACTCACAGATAGTTAACTACACACAAAGCTTACTCTCAGACACGAAGTCATTTAAGCAATGAATCAGCAGAAGAGAGAGAACTAACCATGTTCTCTAGCTCCCTCTTATGGCCGTTACTGCCAGCCAGAATGCAACAATGCATTTAAAGCAATATTACATATATACATTTAAACATTGATTTGTGGCTTGTTTATATTAACCAACCCAACCATTTGGACAGAGCCCTAACAAATATCACTAGATGGCACAGAGGATAGAGTTTGATTTTTCTGTCACTATATTTGTGTTACTTTTCTCTTTAAAAGATTGAATGATGCAGCACAGTTTTCCAGGTGGACCTGAATGAGTGTTGGTTACACATAACAAAGTTTCTCCTGCTGTTTGCTTGGCAATAGATTGTTGTAGAATTGTTTAGCTTAATTGAACTAGATTTTCTAATGATAAAACTTGATTATTTGCTTCTTCCCCCCCCTATTGTAAATGTTGATACTGTGTGCTTACTCATAAGCTTTCAGAAATATATGAGTGTTTGAAATCATTCTGCCTTCAATATAGAACTGTTTATTTATATACAGTATAAGCAGCTTTGTTCAGGTATAGAAAGGAGGTGGTTAGGGACATTGAGCTCCAAAATTGAAAAGGATAAATTGATTTATAATTTCAGTCACTAAAACCGCCCGCTTGCACAACCAGGAATTTCTCTAACATTTTGCCATTTTCAGCAATATATTAAAGACATTGAAATCTGTTTTATGCCAGGTCTTATTTTTTATCCCTGTCTTCCAAAATTGACTGTGCAAATAGATAGTTGTTCGCAGAGGTATGTCTCTCTGTCAGATACCTCATTGGATATAGACAACCATTTCATGCTGGGACATAGCTTTTAGAACCGGGGTGTCAAACTCGCGGCGTCACATTGTTGTCACGTGATGTATCGCGTACTTCCCCCCCCCCTTTGCTAAACGTTGGGTGGACGTGGCCAGCGCATGACGCATCCAGCCCGTGGGCTGCGAGTTTGACACCCCTGTTTTAGAAAGTCAAATCAGAATCAGCAAAGGGTTGATTATCTGTGACCTGGAGAAATCGGTAGCAGAAAAATGGGCTATTTTTAAAAAATATATTCTAGATATTGAGGAATAATTTTATGTATGTACTGCATGTAGCACATATATATGTACAGTATGTCATCGTTATAAGCGGAGCTTGAAATTCTGTGCTTGTAGTTTTTTATGTATATTATGTATGACTACCAATTACAGTTTTGCAATAACCTTTAGAAAATGTGATGTTGAACAATTTAAATGCCGCACAAAAGAAATGGGAATAACATACCCATTAGCATTGAAAATAGATGCCAGAATAAAACCACTAGGATTAGACTATGTGTTTAAAAGTCTAAATGCTAGGGTTAGTGCTCTGAATAGGCCAAGTATTTCCATTAATTGTTTATGACCTGAGTGAGCTAATGTCCATGAAGCTGAAGGAAGGAACAGCTTTCTCTATGCCACCAAGTAAGAAACAATCGAAGAGTCCCAGGCCTTTTACTAGACCACTAAGACGCTTAGTGGACGATCACTTAAATATGAGCCAGCAGTGTGCAGCAGCAGCCAAAAAAGCTAATATGATCCTTGGTTGTATAAACAGAGGCATAGAATCAAAATCACGTGAAGTATTAGTACCACCTTATAAAGCCTTAGTAAGGCCACACCTGGAATACTCCATTCACTTTTTGTCACCACATTACAAAAAAGATGTTGAGCCTTTGGAAAACTGCAGACAAGAGCAACTAAGGTGATTAAAGGCCTGGAGATTAAAACATATGAAGAAGCGTTGCAGGAATTGGGTATGGCTAGTCTAGAGAAAAGAAGGACAAGGGATAACATGATAGCAGTATTCCAATATTTGAGGGGATGCCTCAAAGAAGAAGAGGTCAACTTATTTTCCAAAGCACCAGAGGGCAGGACAAGAAACAATGCATGGAAACTAATCAAGGAGAGAAGCAACCTGGAATTAAGGAGACACTTCCTAACACTTAATCAGTGGAATAGTAGAAGTTGCCTTCAGAAATTGTGGGTGCTTCAACATTGGAGGTTTTTAAGAAGAGACTGGGCAGCCACATGTCAGAAATGGTATATGGTCTCCTGCTTGAGCAGGGTTTTGGACTAGAAGACCTCCAAGGCCCCTTCCAGCTCTATTCTGATTAAACTACTGTAAAGAAACCTATTGAGACCTTAGCTTAATATCCTTTCCAGCAGAGGTGTGGGTGAGAGCAGCTAATCAAGAAAACCACTGTAGAGCAAAAAGAGAATATAAGTGGAAGGAAAAATCCTGAGTAAGCACTTCTAAGATTTTATGTTGTGGTGTTGCTATCAGAGGAAAAAGAAAATACCATCCGTAGTTGATTGATTAGTTCATTCACCATCTATTAACTTCCTGCAATAAATTAACTTAGTGCTGAGCTTGCTGTATCTTTCAAAAATTAATTTGCTATACACTGTGGTGCTGAAAAGTTTGTGTACACTTTGGAAATTTCAATATTTCTGCATAAATGCGATATAAAATATGATTGGTTCTCCACACAAGTCCTAAAACTATAAATAAAAAGAACCTAGTTAAACAAATGAGTCAAAAACATTCTACATGTTCATTTATTTACTGAGGAAAATAATCCAAAGCTACATATTTGTGTGTGGCAAAAAACACCACTTATATGTAGTCAAATCGGAAATGTAGTTATTTGAGGGGCAAACTTATTTATTCATTTTGTTTACTTACAAAATTTATATCCAGAATTCACATTATATTGTTTTAAAAAGTAGCAAACCTTAGAATTCTAGTTGTATTCAAATAGTTAATTTGATTAACATGAATACATAATAACTGCCTTAAATCTCACACATCTATTCTTTCTTTTATCCTTTGGTTTTTGTGCTCTGGAAAGTGTTCTGCCACCTCTTAGCCGCTCTGCCTTGCTGATTTTACCATTTCGTTTCATAGGCCAGGATCTCAAATGCTGGAATCCCACTTTAGGATCCTAAAATGGAAATGGGACATGCTCCACACACTCTTAAAAGAAGAAACCACGGATCCTTATTCCTCAATTGACCCTTTGAGATTCAGCCACAGATTTATGCTTTTGCCCATTCTGTTTGCTCCATATCCCTCAGAACAGGGAGGAGGGAATGAAATAACTAGGAAGCTTCCACAGTATAGGGTTGGAGAGGCCATCTATTCAAGTGAGCGCACAGGTGACCGGGGCGGGCTCTGGGCCTTTGCTCCCCCTGCCAGAAATCCTGAATAAAGGCCTCCGAATAAGTCCTGTTTCCAAAGGCAGGATCTATTTTTAATCTCTTCAAGAAGAGATTGGGGGCAGCCACTTGTCTGGATGGTATAGGGCAGGGGTGTCAAACTTGCAGCGTCACGTGACGTATCACGACTTTTCCCCCCTTCACTAAACCAAGGGTGGGCATGGCCAGCACGTGATGTATCCGGCCTGCAGGCCATGAGTTTAACACCCCTGGTATAGAGTATGGATGTTCATTCTTGGGAACTTTGGGACTTGTGGACTTCAACTCCCAGAACTTCCTAGCCAGCATGACTGGCTGGGGAATTCTAGGAGTTGAAGTCCACAGGTCTTGGAGTTCCAAGGTTGGACATCCCTGGTGTAAGGTCTCCTGCTTGAGCATGGGGTTGGACTAGTAGACCTCCAAGGTCCCTTCCAACTCTTTTATTTCGTTATCTGTTTAGGTCAGGGTTGTCAAACTCATGGCATCACATTGTCACGTGACGTATCGCGATTTTCCCCCCCTTCGCTAAACTGGGGGTGGGGGTGGCCAGCGCGTGACACATCCGGCCCACGGGCCACGAGTTTGACACCCCTGGTTTAGGTTATTATTCCTGAATACTGTTAGTTGATTCCCTCATCCCTGCAATAAAGAAAGTCGGGGGGGAGGGGAAGACCAGCAGAGTCTCTCCGCTCTGCCACATTTAATGGATTCCAGGCTCTGTGCTGTAGAGAAAAATTCTGAGTTCCTAGGTTGCATAGGTGACTCTCATCAGTTTTCAGAACTTGGTACAAATCACGGCATACAGCCATTCCTTGCCTACCTAGAATATAACCTTGTTTCATCTATGGGAATGGTGAATTAAAGAGTCCTAGGAGGATTTATATGTGTTAACATATGGCAGAATCCACCAGGATCATTTCCTGGGTAACCATTACTCAAAAAGCTGCATTTATGCAAGAAGCACAGATGTACTCCCGTTGATCCAAGTGACACCGATAAAGGCTGTTCACACAAGTACTGTGCTCTTAGGACCTAGCCATCTGGAGCTAGGCTGCAGCTATGCCAAGCAGGCTTTCTGTATTTTACCCCCCTCCCTTTCTCTCTCCCTCCCTCCCTCTCCCCCTCCCCCTCTCCCTCCCTCTCCATCTCTCTTTCTCCTATCTCTCTCTTTCTCCCTCTCTCTCCCCTTCTCTCTCTCTCTGCTGAGACATGATCGCCACCCCCGGCGGAGGCTTCCCTTCGGGCAACCCTCCTCCCCCTCTCCCGACTACCTGGCTGGCTGTGGTGGGGCCAGGAGGGCGCGCACGCGTGGGGANNNCCCTCTCTCCCTCCCTCTCTCCCTCTCCCTCCCTCCCTCTCTCCCTCTCCCTCCCTCCCAACTTCTCTACTACTGGGTCAAATGAATTGAAATCAAACACCCATCAGGAGAACAAACGGCTGCATCTGACATGATTGGCTTCAGCGGTGCAGTTAAATGAGAAATTACATGTTGGCTTCAGCACTTTTCATCCTTCCATTTAGCAAGTGCATTTAGCTTGAAAAGGGCTGGTTGCTTCATGTTAACATTGGGGATCGGTGGATAAGAGAGAGGGGAAAATCCTATCTTGATTTTGCTCATCAGAAAAAAAAAAAAAAACAATGATCAGAGGCTTGAGTGCATTTATGTTAAGTCTTTCATTTCCCACATAATGTTGACATCTGACTTGCATTTTATTTTCGTTCTTCCAGATACGATGCAACAAGTAGCCAAGACAGTGGCAAAGGTGGAACTATCAGACCATGTATGCGATGTTGTGTTTGCTCTTTTTGACTGTGATGGTGAGTATCTTCCATTTACCTGCAGTCTCGCTTTCATGTAAGAAAATAACAGAATAAAGAGTTTGTAGGGACCTTGGAGGTCTTCTAGTCCAGCCCCCTGTGCAAGCAGGAGACTCTATACCATTCCAGACAAGTGGCTGTCTAGTCTCTTCTTAAAAGCCTCCAGAGTAATTTAATTTAATTTAATTAATTGTATTTCTATGCCACATCTTCTGAAGGCAAGCCATTCCAATGGTTAATTGTTCTCACTATTAGGAAATTTCTCCTTAGCTCTAGGTTGCTTCTCTTCTTGATTAGTTTCCATCCATTGTTTCTTGCCTTCTGGTGCTTTGGAAAATAGGTTGATCCCCTCAGATATTGGAAGACTGCTATTACGTCATCCCTAGTCCTTCTTTTCGCTAGACTAGACAAACCCAGTTCCTGCAACAATTCCTCATATGTTTTAGCCTCCAGCCCCCTAATCATCTTTGTTGCTCTTCTCTGCAATATTGTATTGCGATCAGTGGAGAGCCAGGTTCAAAAGCCCTCTCAACTCCAAAGATCACAAGGTGACCTTGGAGAACTCACCTTCATTCAGCCTTGCTTCGGGATTGACAAGCCAAGGCTACGTGGATGGGAGCCCGTCCTCGCTGCCATTTTAGGTGTTTTCTTCTATCCTGTCAACCATTGGACCCTTAAGGTTAACTTTACCATGCTTCAGAACTATGCCAGTCATACATTCATACTAGTAGGGTGAGGTAGTTTCACGGGTAGCTTCTCTGCGATCCATTCTGCTCCATCCAGCAATTCCTCTGGCAAAGAAAATCAGCCACCAACCATTCTCCCAGGATTGGTGGCTACTCCCTGCCAGTTCATCCACTGGCCTTCTTGAGTTCCATCAGCCAATCAACTGGGATATTTTCTGATCAATTCGGGGTGTTGTTTTTTAATCAACTCAAGTTCATTGTTCATGTGGTCAACTTTTTTTTTACTTTGGGAAACTCAACTTCTTGAGTTCTATCAGCCAATCAACTGGGATATTTTCTGATCAATTCAGGGTGTTTTTTTTTAATCAACTCAAGTTCATTGTTCATTTGGTCAACTTTTTTTTTTTACTTTGGCCAACTCTGGCTATTTATTTATTTATTTAGCCACAAGAATGCTGATCTCTTAATCTCCTGGAAGTCTATGATATTCCCAAGGCAAGCATAGTCTGTAGTTTGCAAAGCAGCTGCCAGGTTATATAGAGATTCTCTGCTGCTGCTTCCTTTCCTTACATTGGCCCTGAATTGCCTGTCTAGGCTACGTCTTGGCTGATTTCCAAACTTTATAGTGCTCAAAAATCAAATCCACTGGTGCTCGTTGAGTGTTTGTTTTACTGTTTCCAAAAACTGTTGGCCTTAAAATAAGGGCTCAGTCAAATAAGGTTGGGTGAAATATTATAAATGTGAAGGCACACCGAACAGCCATTGCTTCCTAAATTCAAGAAAAGCCTGGAACAGAAGCCTAATTAATGCAGAGGATCAGAGAAACAGGTAGCTTTATTTTCCTTACCACTGGGAATATTGACTTTCAACCAGCATCTGGCCATACATGAGATTGATGTTTTCTTCTTCAAAAAAAGAAGAAAGAAGCTGCACAAGACAGGTGGCTGGTCTTTGTTGCAGCCACAGATGAAACAACTATCCGGCAACTGGACAAGATAGATGGTCCAGCAGCAAGACCTGTCAGCCAGTTGGAACTCTGCTTATCACTAACCTCCAAAGGCTAGTGTATATCTAGAACAGGAGTGGGCAACTATGGCCCCTTTGTGACCTATGGACTTCAACTCCCAGAGTTCCTGAGCCAGCTGTGCTCAGGAATTCTGGGAGTTGAAGTCCAGAGGTCATAAAGGGGCCATAGTTGCCCATCCCTGGTCTAGAATGTATCCAGAATGTCCACTGAATGTTTTGGGCTGCAGTACCAGGAAGAATGCTACTTTCATTCCAAAATCTGGTTCAGGCTACCTCAGCAGTGGGCTAGCACTGAGATGGAAGTTGTTGTGAGGGCATGTCCTCCATAAAGAGTCAGTAGGCATTATTTCTGCAGAAACAAGCAGAATGTGTGTTAGCCCTGTGGACAGGTAACAACAGAGCACCATTTTTTTTAAGCTCCTTGAAGGAAACGCAGGATAATCCTGTAATTAAAAAAAGACTAATTTAGCATATTGGCTAGTATTGTTCTGAAAAAGGAGAGCATAGTATTAAAATGTCATTTAGAAAAAAGAAATTAAGACAACCCCCTCCCCTCCAAGAGTTGAGCAGCATATAAATTTAATAATTTATTATGGTTGGTTGCATAGTCCAACGGTCACCAACTGGTGGTCCACGAGAAAATTTTGGTGGTCCGCAGAAAAATTATTTGCATTTTTTATATTGCACTAAATCAGGGGTCTTCAAACTATGGCCCCTGGCCGGATATGTGCAATGAACGTTTGTGTTGCTGCAGAGAGTCTCCCCCTTCAGGGTCTTTTTGTGCGGGTCGGAGGGGGGCAGAAATTCTGACTTGGGGGGTCTGCTTCGGCCTCCTGGTGCGGGGCTTTGGGCGAAGGCTGGAGGGAAGCGCCGCTGGTGGCAAGGTCAGATCCAATTTGAACTGAGCCAGCTGTTTTGCCAACTCTTTCTCATGGTGGCTGCTTAGCTCCAACAACTGCTTCCTGTTGGGGCCCTAAGGAGCCCGGGCGGGCAGGCGAGGAGTGGCTGGGAGGGGAGAGGTGAGTAGAGGCCGGTGAGTGACATCAAGTTGGCCACGCCCACCCAGTCACATGACCACCTAGCCATGCCCACCCAGCCGGTCATTAGGCAGATCATATTAGTGGTCCGCGGGATTTAAAATTATGAATTTAGTGGTCCCTGAGGTCCAAAAGGTTGGTGACCCCTGGCATAGTCAGTTAAATGTTTAGACTGGATTTGGCATTTTTGTCTCCCTACTCAGAGAACATGGGATAAGTAGTTGTTGTTCTTTAACATCTGTAATATTATTAGACATTAGTCCAAGTTCCGTATATTCTAGGACTGGGAATTTTCAGTCTCAAATCAGATGGGTCCCCCTGATTATTTGTGCAGTTCTGTTTTTTTTCCCCTTGCAAGCATTGTAGCTGTAAGACTGCTCCAACATTTTCATAGTTCTAGTTGCTCTTTTTCTGCACTTTTTCAGCTCTGTAATATCGAACCATTGTTTGTTATTTTCTGGTGTTGTTTATAAATCCTGTCTGGATCATCATAAAAAGAAATGGTGACAGAAATATAATTGCAACACAGTGGTTTCACTAGTGCGCTAGAAAACAGATCTGCTTGTGGCAAACCAGCCAACTCCAGATCTTTTTTTATTTGCAGCTTACCACAGGTCAAATATATTTTAGCAACCTCTTCTTTTCTGCCATATCCCCATTGTTATTTTGATGTTTTGTTTCCTCTCTGGTTAATCTTTGAGGCACCCTTGAGTTATCCTAATCTGTTCCAGAGTTAAAATAATGAGTTTCTTCTTAATCAGGCAATAGGGGAATGAGCAACATGGAAGACATTGTTTCAAACATCAAATGAACCTGTTCTTGACTTTTGCCAAACAATTCTGGTTGGATTACAATTCAGTAGAACTAAAAGGAAGAACATTTTGGTTGTTTTTAGTTTTGGTTAAAACAGACTCCAAAGGAGACAGAGCAAGCAGGACAAGGCTGGGGCATTTTCCTCCTCTCCTCCTCTTCATAGTTAATTTGTTAGCCCATTGTAAATCTTGCCAGCCTACCTTCCTTGCCCTACCTTCTTATGCCATGTTTGAAGGACCTCAACAGAAGTAATGGCTTAAGGAGGAATGGAAAGGGTAGCCATGGGATGAGTTGGGGAGTAGGCAGGCCAGTCTTCTTCTTCTTGTTGTTCTTTGTGTTATTTCCATCATATTGTTGTGTCCTCAGTTTTGCATTTTGCCCGCCACTTCGTCCAATCTGCAGCATCGGCGGGGCATACACCTACATCTCGCATGTCTTCCTGCGAGCAGTCCATCACTTTTTCGGTCGTCTTTGGGACCGCCGGCTGTCTGGGCCTGAGTACAAGTGCCTGCCTCACAATGGATTCCACATTAGGTCTGACCATGTCTGTACCACCACAGCCTTGATTCCCTCTTTTTGTCTGGAGTTGGGGCGACTTTGAAGGCTTTCCGGATGTCTTTGTTTGTAATATGATCCAGCCGTATGACACACACACACACCAGTGACCATCTGATCATTCACATTTCATTGTGTGCAATGGCTGTTCGTGTCTCTTCATCGCTGGCCAGCATTCCGTCCCATAGAGTGCCACTGGGTGGACAACTATGCCCAGTGACACTCTATGGGCAGAATGGAGCAGATGAGTAAGCAGGCCAATAGATTATGATAATCATAAAGCCAAAGACGATACTATTGACTATCCAACTGGGTCACCCATTCTTGAACTTCCCACCATTTTCCCTTCCCTACTTTTCTTAGACACTGCTGCCGGTGTCCTTGGCCTCAAGCCAAGTGTATCCAACCATTTCACTCCCCCCGATTTCTCAGAATATTCTTTCTCCTACTTCCACCTAGCCATCACCATCCTTAGCTGTGTTCCTGCTCTTCACCCGACTTCCAGCACTTCTGATCAAAATAGATGTGTTTTGATATAGACATGGAGCACCTGGAACAAGTACATGAGTTCACCAGGGGTGAAGCTCAACTCAAAAGACTTTTTATTTTACCTTGCAATAAAAATTAGATGGAAAAAGAAAATTTTAGTAAAAGAGAAATAACCAGTCATTATTACACTATAATGCCTGACCTTCTATTAAGAGAAAACATATATTGCTGTTCTATTCTGCCTGTAAGCTTCCTAAGAAGTCCAAACCAGCAAGACACTTCTTATCTTGTGTTACAGCTTATATTCTGAATCCAAATGTATTTCTTAAATTTTGTTGTGTTTGTAAGTTAAGATAAAGGAGAGACAAGAGGATGGCTGAATATCTTAGT
Organism: Thermophis baileyi; assembly: GCA_003457575.1. Taxonomy (NCBI): domain Eukaryota; kingdom Metazoa; phylum Chordata; class Lepidosauria; order Squamata; family Dipsadidae; genus Thermophis; species Thermophis baileyi. Next base: position 655,933 of record QLTV01003432.1, read on the forward strand.
GTAGGGAGCATCCATAAGGGGCACGGTGGCCTAGCGGTTTAGACGTTGGGCTGGTCAACTGGAAGGTTGGCAGTTCGAGACCCAACCTCCCACTCTTGCCCCAGTTCCTGCCCACTTAGCAGTTCAAAAACATGCAAATGCAAGTAGATAAATAGGTACCACTTCGGTGGAAAGGTAATAGCATTTCATGCGCCTTTGGCATATAGCCATGTTGGCCAGATGGAAATTGTCTTCAGACAATGCTGGCTCTCTCAGCTAGGAAATGGAGATGTGCATTGCCCCCTAGAGTCAGAGATGACCGAAAAGGGGAAACCTTTATCCTTACCTAGGGAGCATCCTTTGAAAAGCAGAATTGAAACCCTTGCAATCAAAATGGAAACAGGGTTCAAGAATTAGCTTTCCTATGTAAACAGCATAAGTTCAGTATTATTACTGATTTGGGAAAAGTACAAAAGTAGGGCTAGTTTTAAACTCGTCTCCCCCAAGCTGAAATCATTACCTTGGTTCTAATGGGAGTTCAATATATCTAGAAGGCAGCAAGTAGGTGGACATAAATTTAAGAGAAGGTTGCTACAGAAGGTTATTTGAAAATCAGTCCTGAAGGGCTCCGTGTTAGTTATCTCCCTTAACGTAGAAAGTGAACGAGGGACCATTTTGCTGTAAAGAATAATTTGGAAAAGACAGGCTGCTTCTTAACCGAGGCCAAGTGCATTGGGATTAAAGTTGTTAAATTGTTTATTTTTCTTCTGATAAGAAGGCTGGGGAAAGGAAACAAAAATTAGCCTGGGATTTCAAAATCTTGACTCTAAAGTAGGCCACTGGATGACAGAGTTGATTAATAATTTGTTTTGTTGGTAACGCTCCCTTCTGCCTTTCAATCTTTCACATTAAATTATCTGTACATGACACCTAACCCAACCCCCCCCCCCCAATTCCCAACCTTGGAGAGTATTGGAATTATTTATTTATGAAAGAGGAAAATCTTTTTAGTCTCAAGGACTCGAGACACGCAGTATGACTTGTGCTGCACATGAAATTTCTTACCTAAGCTACATCTGCATACATCCGGCTGAAGAAGAAAATGTGACAAATTTCAGGAAAAATCCGAGGTTCCATTGCATGACTTAGCTTTAGCTCAAGCTCCCCGTAATAGCTTCTTAAATGTAAAATTCTTAAAAGGTTGCTTACGTCAAACTAAAACATTAACCTGCTTAGATAGCCAATTATGTTCAATTTTACACAGATAAAAGATTTTTTTTAAAATCCATGGCCAAATGGACTGCTGTTCTATATACAGGTAGTCCTCGACTTACAATCACAACTCAGCCTAAAATTTCTCTTGTTAAGTGAAACATTTGTTAAGTGGGCTTTGCCCCATTTTACCACCTTTCTTGCCACAGTTTTTAAGTGAATCAGTGCAGTTGATAAGTTAGCAACCTGGTTGTTAAGTGAATCTGGCTTCCCCATTGACTTTGCTTGTCAGAAGGTCACAAAAGGGGATCACGTGACCCCGGGACACAGCAACGGTCATAAATATGAGTCAGTTGCCAAGCATCCGAATGTTGATCACATGACCATGGGGATGCTGCAAAGGTGGTAACTGTGAAAAATGATCGTGTCATATTTTTCAGTGCCATTGTTAACTTTCAACGGTCACTAAGTAAACTGTTGTAAGTCGAGGACTACCTGTACTGAAAATTGCTATTCCGTTCAGAAGCACTGTTGCATATTGGTCGTCTTGTTTTGGTATAGCATCCTTGTGATATCCCAAATGGTAATCTAGACCAGCGGCCCCCAACCTTTTGGGTACCAGGGACTGGTTCCGTGGAGGGAGGTTTTTCCACGGACCGGAGGGGGCGTGGTTTCACGTGCTTGCATCCTGTGGATAGCAATAGCAATAGCAGTTAGACTTACATACCGCTTCACAGTGCTTTACTCTAAGCGGTTCACAGAGTCAGCATATTGCCCCCAACAATCTGGGTCCTCATTTTACCCACCTCGGAAGGATGGAAGGCTGAGTCAACCTTGAGCCGGTGAGATTTGAACCGCCGAACTGCAGCTAGCAGTCAGCTGAAGTAACCTGCAGTACTGTACTCTAACCACTGCGCCACCTCGGATGGGGCTTTGCTTGTTTGCACGGCCCGGTTGCTGGCGTGCCACGGACCAGTGCCAGTCCACGGACCGGGGTTGGGGGCCCCTGATCTAGATCTAAACAGAAGAGTGGCAAAGAAACCCTCTTGCTTATTTATTATCTTTTAATCTACCTAATGGCAAAAGAGTTATCTGGGTAGATTACAAGCTTACTAAAAAAAAAAAAAAGGAGTGAGTTATAAAGCAGAAAAACACAAGGCAAGAAGTATAATAGAAAAGTAAGATGACAACATCTAATTAGGGATTCTTGAACATTTTATTTGGCTTGCAGTTCGAAGTGAGCCAACACAATGTCTACCAAATGAGCAGAGAATACCTTCCTATTTCATACTTCTCTGATTCTCTGAGAGCAGCTTTTGGCTTAAAACCAGATGCTCATGTTGGTTTTCCTCTTGAAATAAATTATAACTTCAGAAGAAAAATTCAACTTCAGCCGCTACAACCAGACAAGCTGGTGTAAGACAACTGCTTCTCCAGCCATGACTTTAACAATCTTCCTAGTCATCTGAACAATTTTACAGCTGATAAAAATCCTAAAGTCTTCCATTTTTCCGCTAGGCAGAGAATGACCATATACAACAGAAACCTTACAAATGAAAATCGTTTGACTGTTTTATTCTGCATCGGATATTGTTTGTTTATTATGTTGGATTTCTGGCTAATGACTATAACAAAGTTTTTGTTGGGTAATCCACAAAAGTGATGTTTCTTTTGCATTGAGATGTTTCTTTGTGTGTTTTAGCATGCCAGCTTAGCAATGCATTAAGTTTAGTTTCCCTTAGTTTATTTTGGACTAAAATAATGGACCACCTGTAGCGTTATAGATTCAGTGAACTGAGAAAACGTATAAATAACTGCATTTTACAATTTACAATTACAAATTACAATTTAGGTTGTAATTTTGGGGGGAAAGAACAATAAACACAGGTAGCTCTCACCTTACCACCATAACCGAGTCCAGAATTTCTGTTGTTAAGCCAATCAGTGGTTAAATGAATTTTGGCCCGTGTTACGAACTTTCTTCCCACAGTTCTTAAGTGAATCACTGCAGTTGTTAGATTGTTAAGTGAATCTTCCCTATTGACTTTGCTTGTCAGACGGTCACAAAAAGTGATCTCATGACCCTGGGACACTGCAGCCGTCATAAATATGAGCCAGCTGCCAAACATTTGGAGTTTGATTATTTGACCATGTGGATGCTGCAGTGGTCTAAGTGTGAAAACAGTCATAAGTCACTTTTTTCAGGGCCGTTGTAATTTCAGAAGGTCACTAAAGGAACTGTTGCAAGTCAAGTAGTATAAAAGATATTTGCAACGTATTTGCTCAGCTGCTGGATAAAAGTCAATAAACCCTATTGCACATAAAAAAAGAGAAGTTATTTCAGAGTTGTGATCTCTCCGCTTCTAACTACATCCTTGTAAAATGGCAAGACCGGATACTGTCAGAAAGTCCCTAGGCATATATGTTTGATAGAATTATTAAATTATAATTTTCAATGACAATAAAAGGCATTTCCCCCACCCAGAGAAGTCTGACTGGGTCTGGATTGCAGAATTGCTTGTTATAAAAGCGTCTGAATAATAGCTCGTTGTACAAGTAGGTCACAATTAGTGTGAGTTTGAAAAATGTGATATTCAATGTAGTGCAAAATTTGGACCTTTAATGCAACCTAAAATTCAGTTAATGGGAGCCTCGCGCATGCACAGTTATGGTTGAGGTCTTAGACATTGCTAATCTTTGTGTATACAAAATGGAGAAATGAAAGATTCCAGCAAAGGAAAACTTTATAATTGTTTTTTTAAGAAGCCTTATTACTATATTAGAGCAGAAATTGGATGTCATTGAACAACATGAGAGTGGTCATAGCATCACTAAAATAGGACAGGATGTTGGAATGTCTGAAATCTACAATAAAATTCTTTTGTTTTTATTTTGTTTTCTATATTTTGACTTTGTAGACCATACATTTAAATTAATATATATTGTTTTTAATCCTTTATGCTAATATTTCACTAATATGCATATAAATGTTTATGTTTAAAATTTCTCATTGCCTCTTTTCATGAAGCTGGAATCAATTACCATATTTTTTCACAGAAATATCACTCTGAATGGTAGAAATTCAAATAATGTGATGATGATGTCATGGAATTCATTAACTGCATTAATCAAGGCCAGCTTGTATCATTTTTCCTTGCATCAATCAACTCTTTCATTTGAACATAAGAGGAAAAACATTCCTCTTCCATCTCTTTAAATACCTCTTTAAATGCAACATGAAAGAATAGTAGGGAAAATCGAAGTTACAATATATGTGTATGTAAACCAATGTACCTATCTTGTTAGCATGGTTTCAATTGCTGGTAAATTCAATTCCAGGCGGGAATTGCTTTCATTACTGAGTAGAAGGAAGAACTGTAATGTACTGCTTTAATACCTATTTTAAATTATAAGCTTTCCACAAGGCTGCTAAAAATAACTTTTGTGAAATAACCTCTTTCTCCATATTATCATCAAGGCACTACTTCAACGGAAGACCATGATTAAATTGAGTTTCTTAATAATCAGAGTTCACAATAATAATTAAAGGGCCAGAATCTCATCTATTCACAATGTGTCTTTGAATATTAGTTGGCTTTGTCTATATTACGGGTGTCAAACTCGATTTCATTGAGAGCCGCATCAGGATTGTGTTTGACTTCGGGGGGCTGGGGTGGGTGTGGCCAGGGTGGGCATGGCCAGCTCGACATCACTCCTGTCGGGGGCGCCTGTGGTGGCCTGAGCGCTCTGCCAGCGAAAACAGGCTCCTGAACTCTGTTTTAGGCTACCATGGCCTCCTGCAACCCTCTGCCAGTGAAAACTGAGCTCGGAAGGGCTGCGTGCGGCCCTCCCGAGCTCCGTTTTCACTGGCAGAGGGTTGCAGGAGGCCGTGGCAGCCGAAAACGGAGCTCAGGAGCCCGTTTTCATTGGCAGAAGCACCGCGGGCCGGTCCTTTGCTGTTTCTAGGGAGGCCCCACAGGCCAGATCTAAGTACCCCGTGGGCCGGATCAGGCCCCCGGGCCTTGAGTTTGACACCCCTGGTCTATATCTACATAATATTTGACTATGAGAATAAGGCTTTTTTTTTTTTAATTCTCCCAAAATCTCCCTTTTTCCATTCCACCCGTTATGCTGAACAAGAATGACCAGAGCTGTGTAGTAATGAAAGTTGATTGTTTCCATAAAGGAGCCATCAAAACCTGGAGTATAGTATTTCTGAATCAGAAATGCGGGTAATGAACAAAGACAATCAGAAAAACAGGAGAGGCTCTGCCTGAAATAATAAACAGATGCAGAATTGGGCCACAAAGAAATTGCCGACTGTGCTTTCGTTTAACAATTAACCCTTTAAAAAAAAATCCTGGTGGGTTTCTTTTGTGGAGAGAATGACACTAGTAGGAATTACACCAGTGTTCCACCCTAATTTATTTAGACATCGCAAATGAAATTTGTGTTTCTGATCAAGAGGGAAACTGAGCCAATGAAGGGTCAGTAGAAATTAGTCTTCAATGACTTAAACTTTTTGGACAGGGCTGCTGCAAGTTTATTATTATTATTATAAACTTTTATTCATTAAACATGAAACTCAGTCAACTGAACATTTAAAAATGTATCACAAATATTATTGACAGGCGCTGATAGTTGATACGGGTTGCTGCCAGCATCTTAGGTATCGACCAAGTACCTTCTTAAGATGTACGATGTTCTGAGTATCGCAGTTTTTTGCAGTTCCGCTGGTGGTGTTGCAGGAAGCTGCAATTTCTTGATGTATTTTATAAAATTCTTGGACATGGTACCAAGTGCCCCGATGACAATGGGTATCACTGTTACATGTTTCATCCATAATCGTGTAGTTTCGATGGCCAGGTCGCGATATTTCGTGATTTTTTCCAGTTCTTTTTCTTCGACTCTGGCGTCTCCTGGTACCGTGATATCAATAAATTGTACGTTTCGGTTTTCGACAACTGTGATATCTGACGTGTTGTGTTCCAAATGATGATCTGTCTGTATTTGAAAGTCCCACAAGAACTTCACCTTCTTATTTTCGACAACTTTTTCCACTTTATGTTCCCATGACTTGTATTTTTTACATAATACCCAGTGGATTAGTTTAGCAACTCGGTCATGTCTAGCTTTGTAATCAGTTTGCGCGATTTTGCTGCACTCACATATTAAATGTGAAAGAGTTTCAACTTTGTCATTGCAAAGTCGACAGTTTGGATTGTCGGTGGTTTTTTTTTACCTTCGCTTTCATGGCATTAGTTTGTAGTGCTTGTTCTTCAGCAGCGAGTATTAAACCTTCCGTTTCTTTCTTGATGGTTCCCATCTTAAGCCATGCCCATGTCAAGTTGTTGTTGTTGTTTACATTTTCCATTGTCTGAACTGGTCTTCCCTTTTCTTCCCTCAGGAAATGGAGAGCTGAGCAATAAGGAATTTGTTGCCATCATGAAGCAGAGGCTTATGAGGGGTTTGGAGAAACCCAAAGACATGGGCTTCACGCGACTCATACGGGCTATGTGGAAGTGTGCTCAGGAGACTGCCTGGGATTTTGCCATGCCCAAGCAATAACCACCAGAAGACAAGAAAGCCTGGCTGCACCACTGACCTGGCAAGAATTCTCCTGCCTTCCTCTGCATCGTGGTAGATGCTCCACGATGGAAGGTCTTCTTCAGTGGAGGGACTGTCCTTCATCACAGCACTGAAAGAGAAACCTTGGGAGGCAAAGACTGTTGAGCCACACGGCTGACTTCAAAATATCCAAGCAGAAATTTAAGCCCACTCTGACATTTATGTTGACAATTGGTTTGCTTACTGACCTGCAAACATTTTTCTGTTTTCCATTAAGTTTCCCCCCCCTTTTTAAAAAAATCTCTGGAAAACCAAACAAAACTCTTTGTTACTTGGGTTTGAATGTTCCATCTCTAGTATCTCTAGTAGAAAATGGCTGAGCAAGGATGGTTCAGTGGCTTCAGTATATGAGTAGCAGACTGAGTAGAAGGGGTTTGTTGGATCAATTTTTAAAAAAAAAAAACTCCTTAGACTGAGTCAGCGTTTCTTCTTATCCAGTACCCCAAAATTCATCTGAAGCATTTGAAAGAGAAGTTGAGGAGGGGTGGGGTCATGATAAATGAAATCCCGACATTCAGAAATCCTTGCAAAATGTCCAGATACAGACTCTTTTCTCAGTTGTCTGTGAGTTTCAGAGCGGAAGGCAGGTGGGGTGTTAATATGAAGGAATTTTTGCAACGGTTCATTCTGCAAAAAATCTGGCTTTGCACTGTATTATGGATAAAACTGAAGAATATTGAAGAAGAGAATGCTTCTTAGTTGGTCTTTGTTGTTGTTTTAAAAAACCCACATAACGTTCTTCCCATTTCTCGTTCCATAATAAGACCCTTACCTTAGACGCTGGCTCTTACCAATGTATGAATTTCTGTCTGTAATTTTTCCCTAGCTTGTGATCTTACCATGATTTGTTCTTAAAGCTGCTTTTTACAGTGCTTTTTTGAGTGCTTGTGAAATGTTATTCCAATTACAATGGATCCCAAGAAATCTCTGGAAGAAAAATGTTTCTGTGGTGTCTTTCTCTATAGGAAATCCCCTGGATTTAAGCAAGGTTGGCTTTTCTCAATGATGACATTCAGCTGACCTTCAGCTGAAAGGAAAAAGGATGAATGGAAAATGTGATGCAATTGATGTCTTTTCTCAATGCAAAACACAGAAAATGGGTTAGAAGTGGTGAGCCTAACAGATTGAGGCATTAGATAAGAGAAAAGGAAATATGTATCAATCAAATTTACATATATTCCTATTCTTCTGATTATTCACTATTCCTCTTGAAGTTGTGGGTGCTCCAACACTAGAAGTTTTTAAAAAGAGATTGGTCAGCCATTTGTCTGAAATGGTATAGAATCTCCTGCTTGAGCAAGGGGGTTGGACTAGAAGACCTCCAAGGTCCCTTCCAACTCTGTTATTCTGTTATTCAATACCTTTGTATCCTTGTACACCTTCTTTACTCCATCCATATGCTGATTTATACCAGTGGTGAAATCCAAATTTTTTTACTACCGATTCTGTGGGCGTGGCTTGGTGGGCGTGGCAGGGGAAGGATACTGCAAAATCCCCATTCCCTTCCCACTCCAGGGGAAGGATACTGCAAAATATCCATTCCCACCCCACTCCTGAGGGAAGGATATTACAAAATCTCCATTCCCACCCCACTCTGGGGCCAGCCAGAGATGGCATTTGCCGGTTCTCTGAACTACTCAAAATTTCCACTACCAGTTCTCCGAACTACTTAAAATGTCCGCTCCCAGTTCTCCAGAACCTGTCAGAACCTGCTGGATTTCACCCCTGATTTATACATAAGATTTTGTTCTTTAAACTTCTCTTTCTTTCTGAGGTTGTCAACAGCTGCCCCTAATTTCCTTGACACTTTCATTTTTCCTTCCTATGTTTGTTTTGAAATCTGATCCTCATTTATTCTCTGTGCTTAAATCACCACAACATATATTTCTCATACTAGTTCTATTTTGATCTTGATCTGTATTCATTCAGCACCCATTCATTCCCGGATCTATTATTTCTTCTTTGTACTTCAGCATGTCCTTATGCGCACACATTATTGTTTCTTTCAATAAACATTCATTCCTTGGAACCAATCCTAGCCACACCTTTCTAACCAGCACTTGTGTGTCTCCAAACTTTCTCCATTTGTACTTCCATCTTTACTCAACATTCCACTAAGGCAGGGGTCTCCAACCTTGGCTACTTTAAGCCTGGAGGACTTCAACTCCCAAAATTCCCCAGCCAGCTTTGATGGCTGGGGAATTCTGGGAGTTGAAGTCCGCCAGGCTTAAAGTTGCCAAGGTTGGAGACCCCTGCACTAAGGTACAAAAATTTGTCTACTAGATTTTCACTAGTTATGTATAGTTTGCAGTGATTTACCATCTTGATCTTGATTTTTTTAATTTTCATAGAGCCTGCTCCTCATTGTGTCATGCAATCTAGCATTTGCTATAAACCATATGGGTTCTCACCCATCACTAAAATCTTCCCTGCATTCACACTTGTGCATCTAACACCTCTACTGTCCCAACAACAATCTTTATCCATGTACCCATAACATTAAACAATCACAGCAGGGGTGGGTTCCTCCTGGTTCGGACCGGTTCGCCTGAACCGGTAGCGTCTCACCCATCACTAAAATCTTCCCTGCATTCACACTTGTGCATCTAACACCTCTACTGTCCCAACAACAATCTTTATCCATGTACCCATAACATTAAACAATCACAGCAGGGGTGGGTTCCTCCTGGTTCGGACCGGTTCGCCTGAACCGGTAGCAACCCACTGGTGACGTCACGATGATGTCACCAAACCGGATCAGTTGGTGCCGGTCCGTGGGGGCCGCCATCTTTCTTTTTTGAATTTTTTTGAATGTTTTTTTGAATGTTTTTTTTTATTTATTATTTTTTTTCCTTCTGAGCATGCGCAGAAGCCGACTTCCGGCACTGTGCATGCGGTCGCCATCTTTTTTTTTCGGCTTTCTTTTTTTCCCCCCTATTTTTTGTTACTGTGCATGCGCGCGCAGGCAAAGCGTGCGCGCGCCCACACGGCGGGGGAGGGAGCGAACCGGCAGCGAGGTAAGTTGGAACCCACCTCTGGTTTAAGTACAGGAAATATATGTTTTCATCGCCATCTTTTTTTTTCGGCTTTCTTTTTTTCCCCCCTATTTTTTGTTACTGTGCATGCGCGCGCGTGCAAAGCGTGCGCGCGCCCACACGGCGTGGGAGGGAGCGAACCGGCAGCGAGGTAAGTTGGAACCCACCCCTGCACTAGACTATAATGTGGTTAAGTAGCTCATGGTTTAGGGAGGCCATGAGGTCAATTCAGCTTGTCACTGGTTTATTTTGGATGGTAAACATACAAGAAGGAATATGTTTCATCTTCACAGGCTTTGTTTATTGTTCAACAGGTACAGTACATAAGTAGAGCTGTTACTTTTACTAACAGAAAGTCCAAAAACTAGTTATTTTATGACATACAAGCAAGCTTTTCCTGCTAAGCCAGCTTCATTTTTTACAAAG
>QLTV01003432.1:668957-716466 GCA_003457575.1 Thermophis baileyi
GCGATTTAACAGAGAAAAAAAAACACCATATATATATATGTGTGTGTGTGTGTGTCTGTGTGTGTGTGTGTGTGTGTGTGTGTGTGTGTTTCTCTGTTAAATCACCTGGTATACCCAAATATGGGAGGGAGCAAACTGCTTCCTTTGTGGCTAGCTAATGAGAGCTAAATAGCTTGAAATAGATCTATACTAGTCTCTCTTTATTTATGTAAAAATATGTTTTATATATATAGATATAGATATAGATATAGATATAGATGATATAGATATAGATATAGATATATATATATAATTTTTCCCCCTTCTGAGCAGGCGCAGAAGCCGACTTCCGGCATTGTGCATGTGGTCGCCATCTTTTTTTCGGCTTTGGTTTTTTGGGGGTGGGTGGGATTTTTTGTTACTGCGCATGCGCGCAAAAGCACGCGCGCCCACGCGGCACAGGAGGGAGTGAACCGGCAGCGAGGTAAGTTGGAACCCACCCCTAAATCACAGGGATATATTATGCTCTTCTTAACCCCTGCTCAATTCTGAACCATTAGCTAAGCTTTCCGTTTCTTTTCACAAATGCTTTATTCCTACCATATTACTTCATTCGGCAATCAACCTTCAACTTCCGTTTACGAAAACCATTCCATAAATCATTCACTTTGTTGTTTGCTTCCTCTAAATCAACAGATGCACACACAAAAATGTTCTCGTGTTCATATCTATGGAAGAATAAGGAACTGGTGTGCATATTCCTGCTTGGTATTTCCCAGATTTTTCTTATTGTTACTTCTCTTTCCTTTCAGTCCTTATTCAGCTAAAGCAGGAACTTAATCTCTTCCTGTAGTTTTTACTGCCTCTCCTACAGAACAATAACATTCTTCCAATTGTCAGGCACATATGGTCTTCATGCATGTTCAATAACTCACAGAGCCATTTCATATCAGTCACATTCTGACTTGAACATTCATTCACTTAACTTCGCCTTTTCTGGCAGCCCAACTTTTTTCCCCTCCCAGCCTTCTCACTGCATGTATTACTCCGTTTTCATCACTTTTTTTTGCCTCTTGGACAGTAGCATTTATAGCATTTATTTTAATCCCCCTTTTCAACAAAATAATGTCAATGATCGTTCCCGTAGACATCTCTAAAATTCTCTTTCGGCATTCCCCTACATCAGTTACAGTTACTTCAGTTACTTAAATCCTTTCAGCCCTTATAATGTTTAATTTATTTATTCTGCTTGAGACTCCTTTTAATCTTTTTCGCCCACTTACAAAATAGGCTTTTTTTTTATTTCCATCAAAAACATTCTGCATTTTCTCTGCTTCTCTTAACCATTCCTTGCACTTTGTACTACATTCTTTGCAATTTTCTTTTTCTATACATATGCATTACGTATCAATATTGATTCTTATTTTTTTATAGCCCTCCTTGTCTTATATGATTTTTTCTTTTTCCCTTCATGTCTTTAACCCTCACCTGAACCTTGCAGGTGTAACCAGAATTCTGGAATAATTGGAAGCAAAGAATTTACATGTCACAATCAAGATTTTGCTGAAACAGTATACTGGTTTTTTTTTCTTTTTAATTATGAATGCTGTTCAGTCATTTAAAAGCTCCAGGCCACCATAATAACATCTCTGTCATTCTCGTTCCAAAGCTGCTTTTTCAAAAGGCAACTGGAATTTCTTTGTTTTTTTTGTTGAAGACATCTCGCTTCTTATCCAAGAAGCTTCTTCAGTTCTGACTTCTTGGATGAGAAGCGAAACGTCTTCAAGGAAAAACAAAGAAAGTCCAGTTGCCTTTTGAAAAAGCAGCTTTGGGATAACCAGGACCTGGATGACTGAGAATGTGCATGTTCATTTCTCCCCTAATAATTGTCAGTTATTTATATTGTGGCATTAGTATTTCAGGAATCAAGGTGATCAAAGTCATAGTATCTTGCACGGCAGAGTACAAAATTATTCTGAGATGGACCCTGGGATGCTGTTTGTTACTGGAGTGGCGTCCTTTCAAAAAGCTGGATTTAAGAAGATCTTGGCTACGTTAAATGACACCATTTCATTTGAAAACATTGGCTCCTGGATTTGCTGAGCATTTTGGATTTGACCCCAAGATGGTGCTTCAGGGCCCGGAGGAGCACAAGAGTGGTACCATCTGCAACTCTTAAAAGCAGCTGCATCTTTTCCTGAGAATTCACCCCTGCCAATCCTATTACTACTATGTGTTCCATAGTAGCCGAGGTGGCGCAGTGGTAGAGTGCAGTACTGCAGGCTACTTCAGCTGACTGCTAGCTGCAGTTCGGCAGTTCAAATCTCACTGGCTCAAGTTGACTCAGCCTTCCATCCTTCCGAGGTGGGTAAAATGAGGACCCAGATTGTTGGGGGCAATATGCTGACTCTGTGAACTGCTTAGAGAGGGCTGTAAAGCACTGTGAAGCGGTATATATGTCTAAGTGCTATTGCTATTGCTAGTTACATTCAATCTTAACCTTTTTAACAGGTCATAGTTAATAGGTAACTTGTAATTAAACTGTAATCAGTAATACACTGTACAGCAGGGGTGTCAAACTCAAGGCCCGGGGGCCGGATCCGGCCCATGGGGTGCTTAGATCCGGCCTGCGGGGCTGCACTGGAAACAGCGAAGGACTGGCCCGCGGTGCCTCTGCCAGCGAAAGCAGAGCTCAGGAGGGCCGCATGCTCCGCCTTCGCTGGCAGAGCGTTGCAGGAGGCCTTTGCAGCCGAAAACGGAGCTCGCAAGGGCTGCACGTGGCCCTCCCAAGCTCCGTTTTTGCTGGCAGAGGGTTACAGGAGGCCGTCGCAGCCGAAAACAGGGCTCGGGAGCCCATTTTCTCTGGCAGAGCGCTCGGGCCACCACAAGCGCCCCCAACAGAAATAATGTTGAGCTGGCCACGCCCACCCTAGCCACGCCCACCCCAGGCCCCCCAGGTCAAACACAACACTGATGCGGCCCTCAATGAAATCGAGTTTGACACCCCTGCTGTACAGGGAAACGTATACTTTCTAATGTAGAGTACAGTTAATACTTATATTCTTTTTGCTACCAATGGTTACAGACAAAAGCCTTTACTCGCAACTGAGTTGAACTGCTGTCCATCCATCCTTGAGATTTCAGGGGAGCAGATACGTAACATTTGCTGCCTCCTCCCTCCCCATCCCATCTCTATCTCCTGCCATTACTGTGTCTTTTCTGACTTAACTGCTGAATTGTGCTGTTTTGATTTTGTATGTGTAGCATGTGTAGCACGTATTCCTTGGACAGCAAAGGTAACTAACAAGCAAATACTGGAGCACATAACACCACACACATCACTGGAAGGCAAAATCATTAAAACTGCCTCTTACTTATTTTGGCCACATCATGCAGGGGAATTCATTGGAGAAAGCAATTATGCTTGGAAGAGCTAGTAGTAAAAGTAAACCAGGCTGCCAAAGAACATGGTGGCTGGAAACCATCAAAGTTGACACCAGACACCAGTATAGAACAACTCAAAGAAGTAATGCAAGATCCGTAGACATGGACAATCATTGGACACGATTGAATGGATAGTAGCAGCAGCAGCATGGGATAAGCAAAGGGATCTATTGATTCTTCTGTCTTTGTCTTTGGCTTTCCCCCTTCATTGGATCACCAGCCAATAGGAAAAAAAATGCCATCAGTCTCAGGTCTGCAGTAGGAATAGCAATAACAATAGCACTTAGACTTATATACCGCTTTACAGTGCTTTCCAGCCCTCTCTAAGTGGTTTACAGAGTCAGTATATTGCCCCCAACTATCTGGGTCCTCATTTTACCCACCTCGGAAGGATAGAAGGCTGAGTCAACCTTGAGCCTGGTGAGATTTGAACTACCAAATTGCAGTCAGCCGGCAGTCAGCAGAAGTAGCCTGCATTACTGCACTCTTAACCACTGCGCCACTGTGGAATGGGAGAGATCTGGCTGCAGGAGTCTGTCCGTCGTCTCTAAAGTCTTTCTTAAGTCCCTCTTCCACTTCTCTACCTGGGCAACCGCCAGTATGTTGCAAGACAACGGAAATGCAGAAAGAGAGGTAAATTCCAATGATTTAGCTTAATGGAAATGGTTAATAAATAATGAAAGGGCTTGTTGAATAAAACATAAATGTTATCTTTAACTATTTAAAATACGGTCTAGCCTGCATTTTTTTTTTAATCAAATCCACGTAGCGTTAAAAGCTCGAACTTCTCAAAGCAGCGGAGACTGGAATGGGATTTGGAAGGAGCGATGTGTTCGGACGGTTCCCAATCACAATCAGTACGTCCTTGGGCTAGGATATTCATCTGAAAAACAAAGGAACACAGATCATAAGGCTTGTGTACATCAGCGATTAGATCTACAGGCTATTAACCCGCAAGGAATAAACAAAACCGAGGAATGTAAAATTTGCTTTAGTGTAAATCAAAACGCCACTGGAGGAACAGATAAAAAAAAGACATAAATAATATCCCAAAGGACAAAAGGCCATGCCTTTGATCAGAAGGCCAAAAGGCAGAGAACCAGAAACAGGTGACCTTGAAGGAGTAGATGAATAGAGGCAGCTGAGAGGTAGGACAGGACACTGAGCTGGAAATAAGAGCCAATGCAAAGCAGGGCCCAAGGAGACTGGATAGATATTGTTTGAAGAAAGGTCAAAGCCAAGGCAAGAAAGCAAACATAACTCTGTTCATCGGAACATGAATAATAAAACTTGGCCTGAACTCTGGGATTTCTAAAAGCTTGACAATGTACGGTGTTGCCTTGGCAGACAAAGATGGATGTGAAGAGTTTTCCTAATTGCTCAAAATCTCTTCAAACAGACGACCTCCTATAGAATGGCAAGAGAACAATCTCTACAGACGGGATAAGCAGCTTTCTTTTAAATGTGGCCAGTATTTCCTCTGTCTTAAGATGGGCTTCTTTGCTTTTATCTCTCTTATCCTTGTTCAAAGTGGTACCTGTAAGGTTCCCATCCCATTCACCGCAACAGAGGACAGTAATGCAGCAATGATCAACACGAAACACGATTTCCCTTTGGTTCTTATCTTTATGCTACAGTACTTTTATCAATTTCATCCATTAGATACAAAGGCCGAAACAACTGCAGAACAACAGTCAAGAAAAAGAAAGTGCAATGGAAGAATACAAAGAAAGAAATAGAAGAAAGTTGGCCTTACCACTCTACAAATAACTGCATAGTTTATCTTTACAAAATCACGAAGAGTTGCTCATTGCTGTGAAGACAGCTGCTGTCCCAGGATTAATTCCATTCACAGCTATGGTGGCCCAGTTGTTGTTAGTTGCAAAGTCGTGTCCGACCCATCACAACCCCATGGACAACATTCCTCCAGGCCTTCCTGTTCTCTACCATCCTCTGGAGTCCATTTAAGCTCACGCCAACTGCTTCAGTGACTCCATCCAGCCACCTCATTCTCTATCATCCCCTTCTTCTTTTGCCCTCAATCTTTCCCAGCATTAGGCTCTTCTCCAGTGAGTCCAGTGGCCCAGACTGGAGTACAATTCAAAATCTTGTCAACAGCAGCATTTCCAGACAATCCATAATATGAGGACATTAAAACTATATTTTCTGCCATCCTTTCTCCCTTGCATTTGACTTTTATTATAATGTTTTTATTAGGGGAGAAGTTTGCCTTATTAGTATGATGTTTTATCCTCTCTAAGGTTAAATCATGGCTTCTTTTTTCCATATTACCCTTTTTACTCATCAAACCAATAAATCACAAATTCCTTTTTACCCCGTTTTCAGCAAACAGCCAATAAAGGGATTTTAGTTGCTAATAAATGTAGTTATTGTCTTTTCCCTAATCAAACAGAACAATTTTGCGTTCTCTGCAAATTCTGTCATCTTCACCAACCATTTCTCTATTGAGGGCATTTCAGAGTCTTCCCATCTTTGTGCATATAATAACCTCACCACAGTTATCCTGTTCAAAAACAAACTTCTATAAGTTTTTTCTAGTTTTGGTCCCAGCAAAAAGTTTTGGCTTCTGCTGAATATTAATCTTTAAAATGTGGGCATTTGGACCCAAAACTTTGTAGCTTTTTTTAGAAGTCCGCCAAAGATGATAAAACTACTTTTACATTTTCCACATTTTTTTTCTAAAGTAAAAACTCATTTATTTGCTCATTCATTTGGTTATATCCCATCTTTCCTTTTGAAGTTCAAACTAGCATACATAGTATTTTATTTTATTTTACATTTTGTTTCTCCTCAACAGCAGAACCAGGCAAAAAAGAAACATGGGGCATGTTCTTCTTAACTCAATACTGGGAACAAATTTGTTCTAGCTTGCTAAAATCATACATCTCTTTCTGGTGTTAGACATTCAGAAATTTTTCAGGTTCCACGGTCTTGGTCCTGCTTATTGAACTCCAGATGCTACTATTGCATAACTCTTTTTTTTTTTAGGGTTTTCCCCCCGAGGTGCCACTCATCACCCTGCCAAGAAAACCAAAGTATCTATGATGATGGATGGAGAGAGATTGAGCATGGTTTCAGGCTGCCTCTTCATGCTGAGTCTTTTTTTCCCCTGCACTGTCATTAGAGATAAATCACCAAAAGGATAAGACAATAATTTGAGCAACCTTTGAATCACCTAGAGTTGGTTACAAAGAAAAGACCAGCACTATATCAATTATTATCCAAAATGTTTAGCCCTCGACCTATCTCTTTGGGAATTTTATTTCCCACACTTTCAAGCTTATGTTGAAACAATGCTTTCAGACTTCTAAAATAAATTAAAAATAGTCTTTAGTACATAGATTTCCCCAGAACCAAAATAGTTCTTAAGTACAGATACTTCTCAATGGACCCCAGAATTTTTGGTTATAAATCATTGCAGTCGTAAATCAAGGCATCTTACGATGGCTGTAAAGCAAGACATCATGTTTATTAACTGTGTTATTGTGACTGTTAAGTGAACCGCATGGCCATTAAATGATTCCAGCCTATCCAATGGACACTTTTTGCTACAAAACAGTAAAACTCACAAATCGCAGTGACGTAACTACAGGACACTGCGCCGGTTGTAAAGCCCATTGCCAAGCATCCAAAATATGATCACGCAACCCTTGGTCTGGCTTGTGTGTGCGCACCATCATAATTTCAAGGATGGGCCATAAGTAACTTTTCTAAAGTCCGATGTAACTTCGACTGGTCATTAAGCAACCGGTCATTAAGCGAGGACTACCTGTAATTGGAGATCATCTAGCTTCTTGCAATTGGTTTAACAATTCTTTCTGAACCTCAAAAACAGATTGTCAGTCCTTCTTCCCTTAACATTTAATTGCAGTTATTTCTTTGGAACATGAAAGTGCAGACTGAATGGACACTTTTTTCTACATCTGATCATGAAGGTGTTTTTCAAGGAGCTTGTCAACATGTATCCTCATCAACTGTCCCTCGTACCACCATGGAATCTCTCAATAGTTCTCAGTTCTTTGACCCAACATATTCAGAAGGACTCCATCATCTGCATTCTGAAGTTTCTTTCCCACCAATTGAGGATTTTCCACTTCCATTTGAACCAACCTATTTCCCTTCCTGCCTTCTTCTCCTTACTTCTCTTGGAAAGAATTCTCTATTCTTTAGACATCTACCGAATTTTGGCTTATTGTGTTCATTGCCTGGCTCAATTCGGTCTTAAAGGTTTTTCTGGTTGTTACTCCATATTCATGAGACATAACTATTGCAGCATTCAAGCTGCAGCAGAAGCACCTTATAGGTGAGTGGTTCTCAACCTTTCTAATGCCGCGACCCCCCCCCGCGACCCCCGCCCCGCTGCCGCGACCCCTGCCCTGCCCCCCCCCTGCGCATGCGTGTTGCCAGGCGAAAAGCGATGAGGTGACAAAGGGGCGTGGCACCAAGATGGCGGCTAGCACACACAGCCCTTCCATCGGCACCTGCGCATTCGAGGGCTGCCCATGCGTCTCACCGTCACCGGGTACTCGTATGTGGACAGATAGAGGAGCGGTGTCTCGGTTCCTAAGAGCATCGGAAATATGTGTTTTCCAATGGTCTTAGGCGACCCCTGTGAAAGGGTCGTTCGCCCCCCAAAGGGGTCACGACCCACAGGGTGAGAACCGCTGATATAGAATTTAACAACTGGCAAAACGTATAGAGTGAAAAGGCCTTTACAACTGCAAAGAACTCAGAAGAATAAGCTTCATATTGTTATGTTCAATACATGCCTTCATAGCATTAATGTAAGCACTGGAAACTGACAATGCAGATAGCAATAGCACTTAGACTTATATACCGCCCCACAGGGTTTTACAGCACTCTCTAGGTCAGTGGTTCTCAACCTTCCTAATGCCGTCGCCCCGCTGCCGCGACCCCCTCCCCCTCCCCACACGCGATGAGGTGACAAAGGGGGCGTGGCACCAGGGGTGAAATGCTCCCGGTTTGGGCGTGCCTGCGGGTCGCCGGACAGCTGGTAGCGACGGAAGCGGGAGACTTCGCCCACCCACCCGGACCCCGCCATTTGGGTTCTTTTACCCTCTGCGCATATGCAAAGCATTCAACCCACAGGTTGAGAACCGCACTGCCCAATTTGCTACCAATCCACATATATGATGCACTGAGAATAGAAAAAAGGGAAGATCTTGCCTGTAATTATGCCCTTCAAGTGATATCAGCTTTAGTAGGTAGCCCAGACCAGGAAACCAACTCCACAAGATGGCTATTTTTATTGAGATCGGCTATTACGGGTAGTCCTCGACTTATAACAGTTTGTTTAGTGACCATTCAAAGTTACAATGACACTTAAAACAGTGACTTATGATTGTTTTTCACACGACTGTTGCAGCATCTCCTTGGTCACGTGATCGAAATTCAGATGCTTGGCAACTGACTCATATTTATGACGGTTGCAGTGTCCTGAGGTCAAGTGATCACCTCTCACAACTTTGTTAATTTCACAGCTGCAGTGATTTGCTTAACAACTGTGTCAAAAAGGGTGCAAAAGTGGCTGTCACTCATTTTATCAACTGCCTTGCTTAGCAACAGAAATTCTGGTCCCAGAATTGTGGTTGTAAGTTGAGGACAAGCTACACTCCTGTAACATACATAACAGCAGTAATGTTACCTTACAGGTGTCGGTTTAAAAATTAAGGACAATACGCCAGGCTACATTCATTCACACAACATTTAAGGCATGGATTAAATGTGGCTGCTGAATAAATCACAATATGGATGGTTAGAAATGATGAACAAAAATGGCTGTGTTTAGATAGCACAGTAAAGTATGAACAAACAGATATTACGACAGGACATGTGGGGTGAAAGCAGCTGAAGTTACCTTGTAATTTTTCAGCCTCTTTTTTTTTTAAGTCTATTTGAATATTCTCTGACTTATTGCTTGTTTTTTGAGTATGACTAGCTGCATTCCAGTATGGAGAAAGTAGACAGCATTATGGATAGCATTGCAGAGTTTCTAAAACAGTTCTCAAATCTTCAAAGAATCATAGAATTGTAAGGAACCTCTGATGTCATCTAGTCTAATGCTATGCGTAGTACCAGATCCACTAAAGTTTTATGATGGATGACAGCTTCATCTAGTATTAACCATTGAAGGAGAACAAACCATTTTCTAAGGCAGTCTATTTATTGGTTGACAGCCCTTACCCTCAGGAAATTTCTCCTAATAGCTATCTTGAGTCTACTTCCTTCTAGTTTCAAATCACTGCTTCTGGTCCTGCCTTCCAGGACAGCCAAGAACAAATCTAGTCCCTCTTCCTTGCGTCAATCCTTTAAATATCTGGAGATTGCTCTCTTTTCTTCCTTCAGTCTTCTGCTCTTCAGACTGTAACTAGTGGTCCACGTAGAGCATGGTTTCTGGTCCTCTCACCAACTCAGTGACCTTCCCCTCAACGTGTTCCAAGTTGTCAATATATCCTTTTTAGATGATGTACCCAAAACCTTATGTTCACTTTTGTTCCAATGTTAAAAGCAACAATAATGACTTTAACATTTCAAACTATCATAGAATTGTTTTTAGTTCTCTAAAACAAGTTTTCCATCTTTTTCAGGCTTGGAACCTATTAGTTAAAATATATATCACAAAAACTTGGCTCAAGAGGCCAAGCTCTAGTGATAGAAAATTGTGTTTGAATTAACTTTATTATTTTTTAGCCCTTAGTCTCTTACATAACTCTATAAAGTTTTGGCATAATCCTTAGGTTCTGCAGCATACAGTTTGATAAACCCTGCTTTAGCATGCAAAGCATATATTGTAACTCTAAAATCTGTGAGGGGAATGGCCATGCAGATAAACCTCAACTTACAACTGGAATTCTAGTCATACGTTGTGGTTGTTAAGTACATCACCATGTGATCGTGCTCAAATTTTCTACCTTTTCTGCCACAGTTGTTAAGTGAATGCCACAGTTGTTAAATAAATTCTGCAATCATTAAAGCCATTTTAGTCAGCGGGCATTTTTTGCCAGAAATGAGAAGTAAACACTGGTTTCCAGCAAAAAAAGAAAATCACGGTCATTTGACTACTAGATGTTGCAAATGGCTGTAAATACAGGCCAGTACCCCAAATGTAGTCATGTGACTTGGGTGGGGCAGCTATCAGAACTTCAAAACTGGGTTGTAGTTACATTTTTGGGAGTCTGTTCGAACAGTCATAAATCAAGGATTACCTTTAATCTTAATCAGTTATGCTGGTGTCTAAAATAGTTTTCTCAATTACTTCAGGCTGCAAAAGGATTGTTCAGTGGTAACTGGAACTGTTTAATCATTTCATTCTTGTTGGAAGAAATATCCCTCTGGTTCAGTTCCAAGCTGGGGGAAAGACACTGGAAACATGGAGGCTGATTGGAAAGATGGTTTAATGATGAACAGAACCAACAGCAGTCCTGGGTCAGCTGACCAATTGGTTTGATGAGTACATGGATTTGTATAAGTTTCAGAGATGCTGCTGGGGGGGGGGGGTTGTGCAATGTCTGAAATGCCCTTAGAAGATTGCGCAACATAGTGAGCTCTGTGTCTTCTGCTAAATGGTTGTGGGTTAATCCTATTATGTCCTGAAGGATCATGTCCTGTTCTTCTTAATCCCATCATCCTGGAGCTGAAGGTCTTTTGTTTTGTAGATAGGCTGGCCCAATCTTTCTTAATGGGCACAAAATATCTGCTGGGGCTATTAAGAAAGACTGAATCTGCTTCCTGCCTCTAAAAACAAACATGTTTCTCCATTTCTCATTTAGGGAAATATAATATTTTGTCTTTTTAATATTTCATTCTTCCAGGTGTGGGGGGCTTCCCACATTCTGAAACATCACTATTCCTGATACAGATGGAAATTTCTGGTAAAAAAATGTCCATCGTTATGTCAGTATAATTTATACATAATTATGCAGAACTGCAGTAGTTTCCCAAGACTTAAATAAATGCTTTGAGCAAATTGATGCAAGTGAAGCTGAGCTATAAGGGAGTTTATCTATATATATAAAAGCCAAACACCACTCACTCATCACGAAATCTCCAGAACTGTAAAGCCTACAAACCAGGGGTGGGTTCTAACTTACCTCACTGCCGGTTCGCTTCCTCCCACGCCATGTGGCCGCGCGTGCATGCGCAGTGCAAGAAAAAATTCAAAAAAACAACAATGCCAAAAACAAGATGCCTACGCATGCTCAGTGCTGGAAACTCGGCTTCTGCGCATGCGCAGAAGAAAAAATAAATTTAAAAAAATTTCCCCAAAAAATTCAAAAAAAAGATGGCAGCGCCCACGGACCGGCACCGACCGAACCGGATTGATGACATCATCGTGACATCACCAGCGGGTCACTACCAGTTCAGGCAAACCGGTCCAAACCGGGAGGAACCCACCTCTGCTACAAACTTGAAACTTGGCACGTATGTTCCTCTTGGCTTCTAGGTGCTTGCTAAGAAAGGATTTTTCGAAATGACCATCAGATCATTAGTATTTCATATACAGTATATTCATACTGGACTCAGGGGTTCAGTTGGGCTTGTTGTTGATGTACCTGCCTCCCAGCTGCGTTACGACGGCCCTCGGCCTGCAGGCTGCAAGTTTAGACATTCTACTCCCCCTCCCCACCTGAAAAGAACTCTGTTCCAACTGCCAGTTGCCTTATATTAACACACTCTGATGCTAAGGAGTTACACATTCTACATAAATTTTCAAGCTTTAAGTGTCAATGTATCAAGCCCGTAACTACTCATTAATTTTCAAGCTTTAACTGTCAATTTATCAAGGCCGATCACATAGTTTCATAGCGAAGCACGGGTATCCAGCTACTAGTGACTATATATATGTATTTATCTCTATATAGACATCTCTATCTTGCACATCAAAAGCATTCAAAACCAAAAATGGCAAGGAACACATCCTTCCTTAAGCCCTACTGCAACAGCTCTATTATAAGGTGTAGAACAGAGGAAATTCTAATTTCCAGATAAGTATCAGAGAACTGTGATGCAGACTGAAATGCAGAGCCTGAGATTTTTCAAGGGATTTACCCGTTTATTACAGCAAAGAGCTCTCAAGCCTACAACATCATTATTGCTTTAGAATTTAAGCTCTGGAGCTTCTTGTTACTTTAAACAGGAAGGGGAGTTTTTACAAAACCAATTTTTGGATTAGGTTTGAATTATGCTTTGCGTTGAAGCACCTAAAGTTTAGAAAAGCACTAAAATGCCTCCTCCCCTCCCCTGAAGCTGCTTTAAAATAAACACGTTCTTTTTTCACATTAAAAAAATATATATTCAAGAGTTAAAATGCAAACTTGCAAAAAACAACAACAACAAAGAACAGAACAAAACTTAACAGGACAAAAAACAAAAATAAGTGCATTTTTTTAAAAAAAGAAAAGAAAAAATACACATGCATAATTTTATTTTATATGTATAGAAGTGGACAAAAATTTGAATCCACTCCAACATGAATTGGATGTCACAAGACCTTTTAGCTGGAAGGCTTTTTATTTTATTGTGTTTTAATGTATTGCAATAAGGCAACAGTTGCTTTATTCTGTGGACATAGCTTGGTTATAAGGGCATAATTAATTATATACTACAATTGCTGCTCATCCTGCTCCTGTTATTTCTACTAAAAATTGCACACCCCTGCCATGATGGGCCTTGTCTGTTCAAAAGTAAACTCTAGCATCCTCATTTTCTAGAAAAACAGGAAGTTGCAGACTTGTAAAATGTAAAAAATGTGAGCTTGGCAAGTCCCAACTGCTATGTGTTTAAATTCACATAGCAACGTTTTAAAATAACAGAGACAAACAATTCATCTTGACGAGTAATTATCTTCACTCGCTGTCTAAAAATCTCTCTTCCTAAGAATTAACAACCACACAGATAAGACTTTCTCCCAGATGACCTGTCCCCAACCTGGGTCTTCAAGTTTTCCCATGGAACACCCATCACTCCAAGGTGCATTCGCAGATCAATGTAATAAAACTATTTTATTTGGCATCATAACACTCATGCTCTTCATTTAAAAACTCAGTGGCTTAAGAATGATTTTGCTCAGTATGAGAGTCTCTATAGCAGTATGGGAAGACACACACACACACACACACACACACACAAGATCGAAATATTTTGAGGAATATTAAAAAAAGGCAGAATATTCTATTTCCCTAAATGAGAAATGGAGAAACATGTCTTTTTTAGAGGCAGGAAGCAGACTTAGTCTTTCTTAATAGCCCCCAGCAGATATTTTGTGCCCATTAAGAAAGTTTGGGCCAGCCTATTCAGAAACCAGCCCCAGTTTCCCTGCCCCCCCCCCAAGCAGAAACTGAGGAGGCCACCTTTTAGAAATGCAGATTTGGTAATCCATTCAAGACAGGATATTTTGAAACAAAGGCAGAATGGTAGGATTAGAAGCAGCCCAGAGCAGTCCAAAGCTCCTTCATTGCACCAGGACCAGAGCAGTCCAAACTTCACCTGGAAGCTCAGATAAACAATAAGCCAGAGGTTAACCAGATTAGCTCAAACAAGCACCTAGGATTTGCATTTCCTCTTTTGCCTATAGAGCCAGCTATGACCCCTACATAACCCCTACATGACCCCCATAGGAATCTGACAACAGCCAATAGAATATTAAAGGACATGTTCTTGCACAGGAACAGGATGCTCACATACAAAGTCCAAAGAAGGTATAAAAAAAACCCCCACACTCAACTCCATTTTGTCAGCTGCACCAGAACCATAAACCCTGGTGGTTCTGCCTCATCATTAAACCATCTTTCCAAGCAGCCTCCATGTTTCCAGTGTCTTTCTCCCAGCTAGGAACTGAACCAGATGGATATTTCTTCCAACAGCAGAGTCTTCATTTTCTGAAGAACCACAGCTGTTGAAAACATCTGTTTCTTGACACATACTTATATGCACTGTGCACATAGAAGACTTCCTGACTCCCCCCAATGCATCATGTACATCCACGTGAAGGGTTCAAACCAGTCAAGATGGCACTACAACCATGCCATGAAACTATACCCTTTTTTATTTTACATTTGTCACATGCACTTAAAAAATGGGGAAGGCTTAAATTGCACAACTGTAACCTCCATCTTGACTTTTTTCGCCTCTGGAGACACCACTCCAGCACATTCTTCCAATGCTCTGGGGGGCATTTGCTACAGAAATGATTGCATATTGTGTTGAGTTCCTTAAGCATAAAAGAGTTCCACAAACCCCAGTTGCATCTGCTGTTGTAGTAAACAGCTCACATAGAGACAGGTGCTCTTTATATAAGTAATCTGAATCCTGGGCTACTACTGCCATCACTCATTTCGCTAAGATAGCTGCAAGCCTTCAGTTGAAGGTCATATCTCCAGCAGAGCTGCTGAGAGGCTCAAAAATGGTCCTTGCAGTTACAAGAGCACCTCTGCCACCTGCTGGCCAAATGGACTCATAGCCCCTTTTGCTAAGACTTGGAAAGATGGCTCTTCTTTTATTAGACTTATATTCCTCCTTTTCTTCAAGAGTTCAAGCAGAGGTGGGTTCCTACCGGTTCTAACCGGTTCTTTAGTAACTCTAACCGTTAGTAACTCAGCGATGATGTCACGGAGCCAGTTCCGTTGGTGTCTCCGTGGGCGCCGCCATCTTGGATTTTGCTTCTGCGCATGCGCAGAAGCTATTTTTTTTAATGCTGCGTGTGCGCATGGCGTGACCCTGAGCGAACCGGACGCAAAAGGATCCAGAACCCACCCCTGAGTTCAAGGTAGCGTGCATAGCACTCTCACTGTTCTTTACACCACTATCTGTGTAAAGCAAGGCTGGCTGTGGAATTCTGGGAGTTGAAGTCCACCGATTATAAAATCCCCAAGGTTGAAAAACACTGCTGTAAAGTATTTAGGACTGAGAGTCATAGACCCGACATTACCCAGTGAGCTTCAGTGCCAATGGATGGACCAGAATCTATGTTTCCTTGCTCCAGGGCCACACAACACCATGCTGGCTCTTCTTGTCAAGCAGTACAATAGTTTGCCTTGAATGTGAAGGAATGGCAGTTCTGGTCATTTTAACTGCAAGTAAATTCCTTTTAAGCAGAGCCCAGATCACAGAGCCCTTTCACTAAGATCCCAATTAAAAATAAATAAATCCCTTTTTCCCAAAAAAAAAAAGAACTGGTGGAGAAAGTGGAACCATATTAGGTAATGTTGAACTATTATTGATACTCTGCATCTCCATGACAAATGTGATCCTCTTTGGCCCAGAACATCCTATTTTCAGTTTACTTAGTCTGCTATCATAAACATAATTTGCAGGATCCAATCTGGACCAGAGGTTTTGTCTTCTGATCTTTTGGACTTGTGCTGGAGCTCATCTTCAGGGAGCTTCTCTCTAGCAGAGTGTGTGCTGTTCACACACTCTGCTAGAGGGAAGTTCCTTGAGGATGGGCTCCAGCACAAGTCCAAAAGATCAGAAGACAAAACCTCTGGTGCTGGTGACCGACCCAGATTGGATCCTGCAACATTATCCTGGAACATGTATATATATTCGCAGGGGTGGGCTGCTGGGGGTTTGCAGGGGTTCGGGAGAACCTCTAGCTAAGATTCTGTGCAGGTTGGAGAACCCCCAAATCCCACTGCTGGCTGGCCCCTCCTACCCCACCCCGCTCCTCCCAGGAGTCCCCATGCGGCCCGTTTTGGATGCAGGTAAGTGCAGGGTGTGTGTGGAGGCTCGGGGAGGGTGAAAAATGGGCCTACCGGAAGTTCGGAAAGCCTCCCACGCCCACCCAGCAACCGGGCAGAGAACCCGTTGCTAAAACTTTTGAAGCCCACCCCTGTATATTCGCCTTTATTCATGAGAGAGAATTATTTTGTAGAAATATCACTTTTTTGTGCCTTCATTAGTGTTGACTCCTGGTGATTGCCTGGGCAAGTTTTCAGAAGTGGTTTAGTCTTGCCTTCTTCCTAGGGCTGAGAGAGGAAGACTGGTCCAAGGTCACCCAGCTGGCTTCATGCCCAAGGCAGGACTAGAACTCACGGTCTCCTGGTCTCGAGCCTTAACTACTACACCAAACTAGCTTTCATTCTTTAGCTACCTTTAAAATGAAAAGTTCTGGTAGATGGATAGGGCTTGGGATAAACAGACTTCCTGGTGACTTCATGGACACATCCAGGCGGGGGATTGTTGCTCTTTTGGCACTATTGGAAATGCAGTCTAGTCTTTGTTCCCTCTCAGGATGCTGGGATATGTAGTGTTAAGCAGGGTGGATTTGATTTAAATCAAGTCGATTTAAATCACGATTTAATTCATGATTTAAATCACTAGTAAAAAGGCTTGATTTAAATCAACTCGATTTAAATCATAATTTTTACAGAGCAAATGTCATCTCTGTCCCGCAGCAGCTCCTCCTCTGACCCACTGTTGACTCACCGACAGTCCCAATATTGCAGAATATTCAGCGTCATGCTACACAACTAAACTCCATTTCATGCTGAATAAACTAAATTATTAATGTATCTTAAATAGAAAACTATCTTTAGATACATTTTACTCCAAAAGCATTTTATTAAAATAAATTTGATAAAAATAAAAAAAAATCCGATTTAAATTTAAAAAAAAAAGATTTAAATTTTAAAAATCCAATTTTTTATTTTTTATTTTTTTTAATCATCGATTTTTATCCACCCTGGTGTCAAGTGTCAAAGCAAGGATCAGGTGCTCAGACAGTTCTTTTGGATCCAGAGACAATAAGCATACCAGTAAATAAAGACATCTAAAGCTTTATTATTAGCTTAGGCAAACAGATTGAAAAGCATAACATAAAAAACATATATACAAACCAGATAATATCCGAATCTCTTACAAGTTGACAGAAGTTCCTTAATAACGATGCAGAGGTACCCCAAGGGCAGCCAGTTTCCACAGTACCCAGTGCTAGGTTCCATACAGAAGCTCCTCGCAAACAACCCCAAGGTTTTTCTCAAAACCTGGCCCCATGACTTCATGGCCTTGCTATGGTCAGGAGACCGCAAGACCTGACTTGACTGGTTGACTGGTTGACTGGTTGACTTGACACATGACTCTGGGATGAGAATCGAACGTCTGAGAGTTTCACAGCTTTGAAGCTATATGAAAATTCTCCCTCCCTCCATTATTCAGAGTGAAAAACAAGCAAGTTAGCTCAAAGTTGAGGTCTAAATGACTAGAATTTTCTTAAAGTGGAGGAAAAATCAAAACATGACACTAAACTCCTCAAAATAACAATGGTCTTCCGCATTGTCACTACAGGGTGGTGCTGGGCTTCCCTGTTGATTTTCCTCCCAAGTACTAATCAAGCCACAACTTAGTTAAATCTAGAATCATCTGCAGTACACTTTCAAAGTATTGGACAAATAAGGGCTAATACCATCATGATCTATCACTCAGGGCAAATTATGGCCCACTAGGCTAACAAACTCATTTGCTTCCCTCCCAGCAGGTTTCTTCCAGTCTAGAATTAGAAACAAATGCAGATCGTTTTCTTTACTAGGTGCTCTGTCTGTATTACTGTTTCAAAAGCAACAGCGTCTCCCTTGTGTATGAAAAGGCAATTTAGGAGTGTTGATTAAGCACAGTTCCTGCTGAGAAAGATTGAGGAGTGTGCCAAGAACAGAGAAAATGAAGCAGGAGCCTGAGACAGCCAACACGCCACTATGTTGTTCGAAGGCAGTGCTTTCCAAAACTGGATAAATAACCGCAAATTGGGTAAAGATGGTTTTTCTTTGGGTAACGATACATGAAACCCATTATCTATTATCACAACCGGGACATTTAAATTGACTTAAAGCAGGGGTGTCAAACTCGATTTCATTGAGGGCCGCATCAGGGTTGTGTTTGACCTCGGGGGGGCAAGGGGTGTGGCCAGGGTGGGCATGGCCAGCTTGATGTCATTCGTGTCAGGGGCGCCTGTGATGGCCCGAGTGCTCTGCCAGTGAAAACGGGTTCCCGAGCTCCATTTTCGGCTGGGATGGCCTCCTGCAACCCTCTGCCAGTGAAAACAGAGCTCGGGAGGGCCGCACACCGCGGGCCGGTCCCTCGCTGTTTCCAGGGCGGCCCCACGGGCCAGATCTAAGTACCCCACGGGCCTTGAGTTTGACACCCCTGACTTAAAGTTTGCCACGTGTACTGAAATACATTCAACATTTTCCCAAAGTATTCCTATTCAGATAAAAATCGATGAAATTACCCAGGGTAATTTATTGAAATGACATAAAGATGATGCAATGACATTTGTTTTTATAATACAGGTAGTCCTCAAGTTATGACTATTGATTCAGTGAGTTTGAAGTTACAGTGGTATCGAAGGGACTTATGACTAGTCCTCAAGGTTCATAAGACATTTTGATAAGCAGTTTTCGTTGATGAAGGGGAAAAAAATTTTTAGACAGCACTGCTAAGGAGTGGAAGAGCATGAACATTGAAGGGAATAGCTTCCACTCTAGAATAATAGAGCAAACAACTTGATAATTGCACTTGACATCATGTTGTGTCTAAACACATTTTCTAATCGGTGTTTTATTAATTGGGGTCAGCCTGTACGTGCTTATTGACTTCGCTTCCTCTTTTGCAAAAATCTAGCCATCTATATGTAGAGCTCAAGTATTGCAGTCCCAAATTTTATGATTCTGCCACCTACTTTTCCAGAAAAAAAACCCCCTCCATCCTACTCTAGCATACTCCCTGCAGATTAGTTTTGCTTGTCAACGCTTCTCTTCTCAGTTAATAAGACCCTTCACAAGGATGATATATCATCACATATTTTCTATCATCAAATTTTATCTATAACAATCCCATTATGGTAAATAGATGTGAGATACGGATGTTCTGGAAGCAAAATTGCTCCTTTTAAAAAGAAAGTATTTGGATAACCTTTCCATTCTGATAATGGGGCCATTAACTTGCAATATGCCATGAAAATCATAAATCCTTCCCTGGGACTTCTGCTTTGAATGTGAGCCAAGGTGATTCCTTTGTAGAAGGAGGGCAGCAATCATGTCATGATGCGTTGTTAATGTGGGGCTTTCTTTGCAGTATGTGTCCATGCACTTCAGGAGTGTCTACAGACCAGGAATTTTAAAAAGTCAAGGTGATGGACACAGCATTGCAATAAAAGCTTTGCCGGTCCTCCTGTGTGCTCTGGAGCTTCAGTTGGACTGTTGTAGTTGCCATCATGGCTTTTTTTATTACAGGTTCTAGATACCTCTGGTGTGCTTAGGAGTAGGAAATGCCATGTCTGAAAAGATGCTCATGGGAACAGAGAAAAATGTTGGATTCAATCTCAATTTTAGAGTTCAGGGAGTAACCCTGTGGTGGGATTGAATTTTTTTTACTACCGGTTCTGTGTGCATGGCTTGGTGGGCGTGGTGTGGCTTGGTGGGCGTGGTGTGGCTTGATGGGCGTGGTGTGGCTTGGTGGGCGTGGCAGGGGAAGGATACTGTAAAATTTCCATTCCCTCCCTACTCCAGGGGAAGGTTACTGCAAAATCCCCATTTACTCCCGATCAGCTGGGACTCGGGAGGCAGAGAATAGATGGGGGCGGGGCCAGTCAGAGGGGGTATTTACTGGTTCTCCGAACTACTCGAAATTTCCGCTACCAGTTCTCCAGAACTGGTCAGAATCTGCTGAATCCCACCTCTGGAGTAACCCTCATGCATATATGCAATGCATTTCTCAGATGTTCCTTCTTCCCTTCCCTTTCTTAGTTTTCTCCTCTGATGCGGGGGGGGGGGGGGATCGGGGCCATAAGTTCCAATTAAATTGATTTATTGCTCATGCCTATGGATAGGAAACTAGTCAACTAAGGGTTAGCACTATTTTGGCACTAGATAAGGGTTAACAGAATTCAAGAGGGGTTGGACCAGGAGTGAAATGCTCCCAGTTCGCTCGTGCCTGTCGGTCACCATAGAGCCGGTTGCCAAGGTAGCGCGAGGCTCCGCCCACCCGCCCGGACGTGGCGTTTGGGTTCTTTTACCCTCTGCGCATGCTCAGAACGCTTTGCACATGCGCAGAGGGTAAAAGAACCCAAATGGCAGCGTCCGGGCGGGTGGGCGGAGCCTCACGCTACCTTGGCGACTGGCTCTATGGCGACCGACAGGCACGAGCGAACCGGGAGCATTTCACCCCTGGGTTGGACTTGGATCTCTTATGTAATCGTAGAAACTCTAGACCAGTGTTGGCAAACTTTTTTGGCACCGAGTGCCGAAACAGGAGAATGCACGAACCATTTCAGCACTGAGTGCCGAAACGGGAGCGTGCACACACATGCGTGTGCCGGAAACCGGAAAAGCAGATGATGTTCTGGTTTCTGGCGTGCATGTGTGCACGAAGACCAGCTGTCCGGTGCGCATGAGCCGGCTCCGCCTTACCTTTCGGGGTCCTCGCGCCTCCCTGCCCGGCCCCCTGGTCCCCGTCGGGGTGGCGGGACATCCCGATGACCTGGTTCCACAGCCCCGGACAGGGAGAGAAAGTTGGGTGGGGAATGCCGCCTCCCTCTGCTGGAAAGCCGGAGCCCGTTCCTGGCCTCGGAGGTAAGGGGAGTCGGCATTCCCAGGGCTCGGGTTGGGGGGCCAGCAGGCGGCAGAGCTTCACCCCAACTCTGGCCGGGATGAAGCCCCCCAATGCGCACCGCCAAGGAGAACAAGCCAGCGGAGCACCCCCTTATCCCTCGGTGGCGCCTTCCCACTTCCCGGCCGGCCTGGCACGCCTCTTACCCCTCGGTGGCGTCTCCATGCTGTGCTCTCCTCCAGCCCTCCTGGGGCAGCTTGCCTCCCTGATGGCGGCTTCTCCTCCTTTTCCTCCTGGCTGCTTCAGCATCCCGGCTGGAAGCGGCAGCGCAAGAACTGCCGCCGCCCCCTCGCAGCAGCAGGAACAGTGGGCAATGCTGCGGGCTGGAGGGCTGGGGCCGCGCAAGAAGCCCGCTCGGGCAGGGTGGGAGGCAAGCCCCAGCCCGCCCATCCTGGCTGGCAGCTCTGCTGCCCTTGCTTTTCTGGGTTCCAGCGCACCAGCCACCTGGTCTTCACATGCACAGGAGCACCAGAAACCGAAAGAGCAGCTGCCCAGGGCGCATGCACGTGCCAGGAAGATGATCTTCCAGTTTCCGGCACGCGTATGCGCACTGGCCAGCTGGTCTTCGTGCACGCATGCACACCAGATACCGGAAGACCAGTTCGCCAGCGCGCCAGCGTGTGCGTCAAGACCAGTTGGCCAATGCGCCAGAACCCAGAAGAGCAACAGGCAACGGCTCTGCGTGCCACTTCCGGCACGCGTGCCATAGTTTCGCCATCACGGCTCTAGGCTGATTCTGCCCTCAAGTTCTGCCACTCCTTCTCCCACATCTGGGCATTCTCTCTCCTTCCTCTCCCGTGACTTCCTTTCCTCTTTCCAGCAGTAGCAATTTTTCTCTCCTTCTTTTCTCCAGGAGAAGGCTCCTGGAAAGTGACATGATTATGGCATGGTCCTGGATCTATCTGTGAGGATCAGGATATGTTGGAAATCAGTGATTCTCCAAGACCCTCCATTCATCAAAACTCCACCTAGTCTCAGGAGCAGTTGATAGATGCTCCAGATTTCAACCACAGCAACCACTCAAGGCTTTCAAGGCTGACTGCCGCTGAGTTCCCAGTTGCTTTCTTATAAGAACTCTCTTGGCTGTGAAACATCACTGCAGGCAGTTTTTACTCCTTCTTTGCCTGTACCCTTCAGAACTTAATTCTCCATCCAGGATGGCTTCCTGGTTTCTGATCCTTTGCTTCCTCCTCTATCTGCTTGTTAATGATCCAATTCTGCAGACTGCAGTTCAGGAGTGGCTCGGACGGGTTCTCTCGAACCGGTAGCGGCCCGCTGGTGACGTCACGATGATGTCACTGAACCGGATCAGATCAAACCGGATCAAATCTTTTTTTGAATTTTTTTTGCATTTTTTTGAATTTTTTTTGGAATTTTTTTTTATTTTTTATTTCCTTCTGAGCATGCGCAGAAGCCAACTTCTGGCACTGTGCATGCAGTCACCATCTTTTTTTTGGCTTTTTTTTATTTAATTTTATTTGGATTTTTTGTTACTGCGCATGCGCACGTGTGCGATATGCGCGCGTGCCTACGCAGCGCGCCCATGCAGTGCGCCCATGTGGCGTGCCCCGCAGTGCACCCACGCGGCGCGGGAGGGAGCAAACCGGCAGCGAGGTAAGTTGGAACCCACCCCTGCTGCAGTTTGCAGTGCATTCAAACACTATGAAGGAGGAGGAGGAGGAGGAGGAGGAGGAGGAGGAGGAGGAGAAGGAGAAGGAGAAGGAGAAGGAGAAGGAGAAGGAGAAGGAGAAGGAGAAGGAGAAGGATTGTTGGGGTCAGTGAAGAGAAACATTAATAATGAGCAGAAGCAGGAAGGACAAGTCTCTTCTCATTTTTATTTATTTTTAAAAATACATATGATCAGCCACTCCTGATGTTCTGGAAATCAGCTAAATCAAAAGGACCAGAATGGCCCAATTCATATCAAAACAGATCTACTCTAGACAGGAAAATCACTGAAGGAATGGAGTAGGCATCATTATTAAATGAGTGCTTGGGCCACAGCTAGGTTTGACCTAAAACATAACAGGATGCTCTCAGTGTGAGTCTAAGGCAAGCCTTTCATTATGATGAGAACCAGGTCAATGCTTTAGCCCCAAATGGATAATGAACGGCTTTATGGCAGCTTACAATACTTGACTGACACACAACATCAAAAAAAGATAGCACACTTATCATAGAGGAATGTTAGAAGAAAAATATCATCTGGGACAACAGGAAACTCAGTTTGGTATTAGAAGGAAACTAGATAACTAGACTAATAGGGGATGGTGACTATATTATGAAACAGAAAAATCTTTTCTCAGGAGAAAAACTGGGATAATCTATACCAGCGGTTCTCAAACTGTGGGTCGCGACCCCTTTTGGGGTTGAACAACCATTTCACAGGGGTCGCCGTGCACGTTAGCCCGCCATCCTGGTGCCACCGTCACTTGCAGGGGTGAAATGCTCCCGTTCAGCCGTGCCTGCGGGTCGCCAGACAGCCGGTAGCTAAAGAAGCGGGAGACTTCGCCCACCCGTCCAGATGCCGCCATTTGGGTTCTTTTACCCTCTGCGCATGCGCAGAACGCTTTGCGCATGTGCAGAGGGTAAAAGAACCCAAATGGCGGCGTCCGGGTGAAGTCTCCCGCTTCCATTGCTATCAGCTGTCTGACGACCCGCAGGCAAGCCTGAACCGGGAGCATTTCACCCCTGGTGCCACGCCCCCTTTGTCACCTAATCCCGCGCAGGGACAGCATTAGAAAGGTTGAGAACCACTGATCTATACAAAGGCACAAGACATGATACTGTCAGCAAAACAGACTGCCTGAAATATCAACCTGGACCTTGTTTTTAAATTCCACTTCATGTCTTCCTAATGACCTGTGCATCTTCTGTTAATATCAAACATCTCCAAGGAAGCAATGTATGAATTTTACAAGATGCAAAAGACTTTGCAATTTGCAAGAGTTAGCTTGTTCCCTTTATCTGCTAATGAAAATTCAAAATACAATTCTTCCATTTCATCCCAGAAATGGAGTTGGAAAAGACATTCTCTTTCCATATGTCTTGATAGAAATTACAATATAATGGAATATGAGTTTGTATTTCAATATTGCCATCTTTACAAGAACACAGTCTTTCCGCATATGGAATGTTATGAAATTTTCCTTCTAGCTCTGTTGATAATATTAAACTGCAGAAATGTAAGCACTTGTTCAAATCTATTGTTTGTAAGTTACTCTAGCTGCTTCTTTGAAGTGTGCAATGGCCCAATTGTATCTTAGGTGAGAGTTTACCACATTCTGATTGTAATTCTATGTCAAGGATCCTTTGTTTAAGTGCCACCACTTGTTCTATGGATATGAGTATCTCCCTTGAAAAACCCAACATTTATACAATCCCGTTGGAATCAGTGTGAAGAGTTCCTCCCCCACATATTTCTTACTTAATTCCCAATGATCGGTCCAGTCTAGGTCCTGTATTAAGCTGTGTTTCATTGCGTTTCTGAGGAACTGCCTTTTTAAAGATTCACCAAAAGCCAGCTCACATGTGTAATAAGAAAAATCCAACGCATGCTAAGGTTCCACTTTTAACTAGTATTCATTTTGGAATACAGCTTTGTATAATGTATAAATTATTGGCAGGACCACTAGAGCAGGGGTGTCAAACTCACGGCCCGCGGGCCAGTTGCCACGGCCACCCCCGGTTTAGCGAAGGTGAACAAAGTCCCGATGCGTCATGTGACGATGTGAGTTTGACGCTCCTGCACTAGGGAAACCATGTCTCTCCATTGTCTGGAC
Source organism: Thermophis baileyi (assembly GCA_003457575.1). Taxonomy (NCBI): domain Eukaryota; kingdom Metazoa; phylum Chordata; class Lepidosauria; order Squamata; family Dipsadidae; genus Thermophis; species Thermophis baileyi. The sequence continues at coordinate 693,803 of QLTV01003432.1, forward strand.
CTCAACTTTAATAGTATGGCAAAGACTTGAGAGAAGATTTCAGACCTTCCAATCCATAGTTGCAGTCTGAAAATAATTGGAGCCTGCTCGCAATCTAATGTTAAACAACATACGAGAAATAATACTGTGCACCACTAATCACGTGATAAGCGCAATGGTCACGTGAACATTTGAATACAGCTCCAGAACGTAGCCAGAAGATCCAGTCTGCACCAGCGATGCAGTCTTTCTTTCCTCTACTTTTCCCTTGGAAATACCTTTTCTGGAACAAGTTGAACTGAGTTTCAGAAAAAGGATGGGATGTGGTTATCATTATTTATTATTCAAATGGTTTCCTAGGTTCTCAAGACATGTGATGTAAATTTATCAGTAATCTTTCCTCTAGAGATAGGATGAACATCTTCAGAACACTAGAGGCCACAGGCTGAAAGAAATGATGTTGTGAGTGATGGATTTGAATGTAAGGTGGGAGATGCTGGACATTTCCTGATTTGTTCCCTCATAATCACCATTAATACATTAGCTGTTGCCAAGGGAATGAATATGACTATTTTCTCAATTTGAAGCACTGTTTCCCACTTTGTCAACTTAAGATGGATGGACTTCAACTCCCAGAATTCCCCATGTTGGCTCAGGAGTTCTGGGAGCTGAAATCCATATATCTTAAACATGGCAAAATTGGGAAACACTGATTTGGATTCCAGGAGGAATCATATTTATTAATGTTAGTTGTGTCAGATTTTGAGGTTGGAAATTAACCTTCAGCCAATATGTAACACATATAGCTATATCCTAGTTTCAATTTTTTTTAACTGATTAACAGAGTTGGAAGGAACCTTGTAGGTCATCTAGTCCAACCCCCCACCCAAGCAGGAGACCCTACATCATTTCTGACAGATGGCAGTCCAATCTCTTCTTGAAAGCCTCCAGTGATGAAACTCCCACAACTTCCAAAGGCAAGCTGTTCCATTGGTTGATTGTTCTGTCAGAAAATTTCTCCTTATTTCTAGGTTGAATCTCTCCTTGATCAATTTCCATCCATTATTCCTTGTCTGGCCTTCGGGTGCCTTGGAAAATAGCTTGACCCCTTCCTCTCTGTGGCAGCCCCTCAAATACCTTCAGCATGAATGCAAAAATGAGGGGCAAGGTGAAATTCAGGATGGAATTTTTTAATACTTAGAATGATCCTAGATTCTGGAACATCCAATTATGGATTGCAGGGAGAAAAAATCCTGATACAGGTGGTAGAAGAGGAGTAATTCAGTGGTTTTGGTAGAAGATGAATCTGAACATGAAAAGCATTCCAGCATGAGATTTGGGGCAGAATTTTATTTTTAGGACTGCTTCTGGTTTCTTGATTTGTGAAGAACTAATGTTTGGACCCTGGAGTAGGAAATTCTTGATGTTGATAGTAGGTGTGTGGTTTGGAGGTTTAGGGACAAGTTGAGGCCAAACTCAAAAATGATTTTCTGACTTTCCCACCCTTTTGGGATCCGTTCTTATCTCTGGCATGAGTTTTCCTCTCTCAGTACTGAAAGTTAAGTTATGGTTAGGGCTGTTGCAGCTGAAAACATAAGGAATTTATTTCTGGTCTGTTTTCCCCCTGCTCTTTTGAACCTGAGGAGACTGGGTTCATTTGCAGAACGTATATTTCATAACCTATAAATTGGTTTCCTCCTGGCTCCCTCTCGGAAGCCCCTTTGATTCCATCAGAACTGAGGAAAATAATAATAATAATAATAAAGAACATCGTTATCTGACTTAAACAGAAGGGGGAGCAAAACGGATTAGAAACAGTTGGCTTTCCATGAAGAACAGTTGGGTTCTCCCACCTACGGTAATTGTCCATGATAGTATTTCTCAACCTTGACAACTTTAACATGCTGGCTGGGGCATTCTGAGAACTGAATGTCCACACATCATAAAGTTGCCAAGATTGAGAAACGCAGGTCTAGGACTAACATAATCTGGGGGAAAAACAGCCGTGCGAACGTTCTTATGATGTACACTGCCTAGAGTCACTTGTTGAGATGGGCAGCTATAGAAATCAAATATATAAATAAATAAAGGCCCACGTATAAGCTTGTCAATGTTCCACTGCTTGTTAACGAAAGTCTTCCCCCCCCATCCCCTAATTCTGCTTTGTTTCAATAGCGTGACTTTCCTTTTACAGTCATGTTTAACCGAACCATTTTTCAGAACTCCAGGATGGAGCTCCTCGCTCAGAGCCATCTGTCTTGCTGAACCCCTTGGCAACCAGCAATTAAAAGCAAGGTCTCCACTGGCCAAGGGGGCATGGCTGCTGATGACTTCCTAATTTATGGATCCAGCAATGCTTGGGGGAAAACCCTGCTCTTCAGTTCTCCCAGCAGCATTAGCAATCTGTTCTGCCTTTGGCCCGTTCTTGGAGGTGACCTGTTCTGACAATCTGCTGATGCTACTTGGCGGTTTCATTTCTAAGCAGTCTTCTTCCATCAGCCTGATGGGACTGAGAAGATACCATCCATCTTAATAAAGACAGTAACCTTTGCCAGGGTAGCCTGAATAAAATTACCGTCTCTTTTCCACTCTCTTTCCTTAAGCAACGTTCCTGAAACTTTCTGCCATGACAGGTGTGCCCTTATCAGCGCCATATGGCAACCCCCACTTGGAGTGCAATGAGCCACCTGGTTTTCTTGGTGGCCAGTAATATTTCTGCCAGTTCACTTCCACTTTGCCCCCCCCCCCAGGCATCTGTTTCTTTCAATGTTGTCTAGCTTGGCCATCTTCGAGTGACATAGAAATTGAGAGTAGCATACCCCTAGCTGTACTGTTATTGAAATGTGGTGCATAGTAACCAAACTGTTCTATTTCTGAATGGAAGGGGGCCGCGGTGGCTCACATGGTAAGACGCCGGTCGACAGCTCGGCGGCTCGATTCCCGTGAGCGAATAAACCGCAGAGGGTCAAGAAAGGAGCCTCCCCCGATTGCCTACCGGCATTCAGGCCAGAAGTGGGTTTCAGCAGGTTCTGACCAGTTCTGGAGAACCGGTAGCGGAAATTTTGAGTAGTTCGGAGAACCAGTAAATACCACCTCTGACTGGCCCCGCCCCCATCTATTATCTGCCTCCCGAATCCCAGCTGATCGGGAGGAAATGGGGATTTTGCAATAACCTTCCCCTGGAGTGGGGAGGGAATGGGGATTTTACAGTATCCTTCCTCTGCCATACTCACCAAGCCACGCCCACCAAGCCACACCACACCCACCAAGCCACGCCCACAGAACCGGTAGTAAAAAAAATTGAATCCCACCACTGATTCAGGCGTCCCGCAGGTAAAGATAACACCACCCGAAAAAAATTCTTTCACAGAGGCAGCCAGCCACCTCGGTGATCCCTGGCTAACACGTGCCATACGCTAAATAAATAAATCTGAATGAAAAGAAGATGGTTCCCCACTGTTTTGACACTGACAATTGTCTCTGACCCTTTCCAATAATTGGAACAAAAGGAGGACAGTGTGTTCTGCAAATACCAAAACAGGATGAATTGACCCATCAATAAACTTGCTAGGGGTTAACTGAACCCCAGGTAGGCCCAGTCACGCACAGTATCTCTACTCAGTCATATTGCGGAAATATCTTAACTTCCATTCATTCTTCGTCTTTTTTGCTAAATCAGCTTTCTTGAATTTCTCTTTCAAATACAGGGATTATGACTTTGTATCTCAGGGGCTGCCACAAAGAAGAGGGAGTCAAGCTATTCTCCAAAGCACCTGAAGGCAGGAGAAGAAGCAATGGGTGGAAACTAATCAAGGAGAGGAGCAACTTAGAACTAAGGAGAAATTTCCTGACAGTTAGAACAATTAATCAGTGGAACAACTTGCCTCCAGAAGTTGTGAATGCTACAACACTGAAAGTTTTTAAGAAGAGATTGGCCAACCATTTGTCTGAAATGGTATAGGGTTTCCTGCCTGAGCAGGGGGTTGGACTAGAAGACCTCCAAGGTCCCTTCCAACTATTCCTATTCCTATTCTATTACCACGGCCAGAAATGAACTGCAAGAATCCTCATTGCACTGAAGTGGCGAAGTCCTCATTAAAACCCGAACACAAGAGCTTTGCTTTCTCTCATTCTCATTTGCCATTTGGCCTCTATTTAATTCAGTGGAATAGGTTCTGAACCCCATCAGCTTTGGAATTAATTCACATCTTTAAGTTCAACAGCTGCTAATCCAAGGTGTGCAATCACCTTTGGCCTGTTGCAAGCGCAGGGAGTTGCGGGAGTTGACTTAACATGCCTACTGTGGGAGGGTTTAGCAGAGGACATTTGCTGGTGAGACCTGATTGCTACTTTTCTGTCCTTTGAACCTGACCACCTAATTTGAATTGACATCTCTGAGGCCGTACAGCCTATAGAAGCTCCAGCAACCTCTTTTTTCTCTGGTGCTTCCGTGACACTGAATTTTCCTCACCTCCAAGCCCATGAATGAAAAGAGGCTCCGGCTGTCCTCAGAAGCACCAATAATCTTCTTCCTTTGATTCTGACCTTCAGGTTGAAGGTGTGCAAAATCGGCTGGGCTTTGTCACTATTACCTTGGAAGGAAATCTGCAGTGACTGACAACAGAATGGGGGCGGGGACGGGGGGGGGGAGACAAGACAGATTGCCGATGAGGATTGTAAACTTCCTGCAGGTATAGGACTTTATCTTGATACTGGAGGCATACCTTGAGATTTATATTCCACTCTCTCTCTATATATATATATATCTTTTGCTGGAACTGAACAACCCTATGAAAAGATGCTCAGGGGACACAAGAGCTGATCTCTACTTCTTTATCCCAAATTTCTCAGACGCTTCAGAGAGCACTGCTTGTGCCACACTGAAAGCAAGGATTTTCAAGATTGTATCATCTCAGTTTGATAGGAAACAGACAAATTTTCTCATTTTTTTCCCCCTCTGTAAGGAATAAAAAAACTCATTAAGCTCTAAAAAGGTTTGGTATGCCTATTTTGAGGGATGCGGTGGCTCAGTGGCTAAGACGCTGAGCTTGTCGATCAGAAAGGTCGGCAGTTCGGCGGTTCGAATCCCTAGTGCCGCGTAACAGAGTGAGCTCCCGTTACTTGTCCCAGCTTCTGCCAACCTAGCAGTTCGAAATCACGTAAAAAATGCAAGTAGAAAAATAGGGACCACCTTTGGTGGGAAGGTAACAACATTCCGTGCGCCTTCGGTGTTTAGTCATGCCGGCCACATGACCACGGAGACGTCTTCGGACAGCGCTGGCTCTTCGGCTTTGAAACGGAGATGAGCACCGCCCCCTAGAGCCGGAAACGACTAGCACATATGTGCGAGGGGACCCTTTACCTTTTATGCCTATTTTGACTTTTAAACACTGTTTGTTTTTTTCTTCTGTTCAAACATGTCTGACTCTCGGAGCCTGTCTGGACAAGTCCCTGCAGTTTCGTTGGCAAGGTTTTTCAGAAGTGGTTGCCCTTGCTTTCTTCCTAGGGCTGAGAGAAAGTGACTGGCCTAAAGTCAGTCAGTGGCTTCATGTCCAAGGCACAAATGTATTAAATAGGGTAAGACCAGGACTAAATCTTATCCTATTTAATATAGGTAGTCCTCAACTTACAACCACAATTGAGTCCAAAGTTTATGTTGTTAAGTGAGAAATTTGTTAAGTGAGTTTTGCCCCATATTATGACTTTTCTTGCCACATTTGTTAAGTGAATCACTGCAGCTGTTAAATTAGGAACACGGCTGTTAAGTGAATCTGGTTTCCTCATTGACTTTGCACAAAAGACGATCACAAAAGGTCACAAAAGGTGATCACATTACTCCGGGATACTGCAACCGTCATAAATGTGAGTCAGTTGTCAAGCATCCGAATGTAAATCATGTGACCATGGGGATGCTACAACTGTCATGAGTGTGAAAAACTGTCATAAGTCACCTTTTTCAGTGATGTTGTAACTTTGAACGGTCACTAAAGGAACTGTTGTAAGTCGAGGACTACCTGTAGCCTTAAATCGGTGGCCTTCAATACCATCAACCATGGTATCCTTTTTGGGTGGCTTCGGGGGCTGGGAGTAGGGGAGATCTGTGTTGTCCTGGTTCACTTCCTTCCTCTATGACTGCTCTCAGTCGGTGTTGATAGGAAGCGAGAAGTCTAGCCCTTGTCGACTGTTTTGCGGGGTTCGATACACCCTCCACTTCTGTTTAACATCTACATGAAGCCACCGGGTGAAATCATCCACCACCTTTGACTGAGATATCATCAATATGCTGATGACACTCAGCTGTATGTCTCGGCCCATGGTGGGTTAAGAGATGCCGCGACCTCCCTCTCGCAGTGTTTGGAGGCTGTTAAGAGCTGGATGGGGAGCAACTGGCTGAAAGTGAACCCTGGCAGGACCGAATGGGGTTCTTTGGTCCCTATCGAATTGCCATCTTTGGTCTTGGATGGGGTGGCATTGCCCCAAATAGACCCAGTGCATAATCTGGGGGTTTTCCTCGACTCGCAACTCCTACTCAAAGAGCTGGTGGCAGTCATGGCCAGGAGTGCCTTTGTACAACTGTGCGGTGTGTGCCAGTTATGCCCTTTCCTGGACCTACCATCCCTGCTCACAGTCACTCATGCCCTATCACAGTGATGGCGAACCTTTTTTTCCTCGGGTGCCGAAAGCGCATGTGCGTGTGCTATCGCGCACGTGTGAGTGCCCACACCCATAATTCAATGCCTGGGGAGGGCAAAAATGCCCTCCCCCGCCCCCCGGAGGCCCTCCAGAGTCCAGAAATGGCCCATTTCCTGACTTCCAGTGGGCCCGGTAGGCCTGTTTTTCACCCTCCCCAGACTCCAGAGGCTTCCCTGGAGCCTGGGGAGGGTGAAAAACGCCCTCCCCCGTTCCCCGGAGGCCCTCCTGAGGCCAAAATCATCCTCCCAGAGCCTCCGTGCGAGCCGAAAATCAGCTGGCCGGCGCGCACATGCGCACTGGAGCTGAGCTAGGGCAACGGCTCGCGTGCCGGCAGATATGGCTCCGCGTGCCACCTGTGGCACGCATGCCATAGGTTCGCCATCACTGCCCTATCACCTCCTGTCTTGACTACAGGACACACTCTACATGGGGCTGCCCTTGAGAAGCATCCAGATTCCAGAAGCTTCAATTGGTTCAAAATGCAGCATGGTTTTGTGCAGAACCAGGTGTACACATGTGTCACCTCTCCTGCGGGAGCTGCGCTGGTTGCCAATTTGCTTCCAGGTGCAATTCAACGTGCTGGTTGTCACCTTCAAAACCCTTCATGGCTTGGGACTGGGTTATGTGAGGGACCGTCTCTTCCCAGTTACATCCACCTGACCCACTAGAGTGGGGAGGCAAGGAATGTTGCGGGTCCTGTCTCCTAAGGAGGTACATCTGGCGGGACCTAGAAGAAGAGCCTTCTCTGTGGTGGCTCCCTCCCTTTGGAACTGTTGTGGCCCGCCAGCGTCCCGTGCCGGTGCTCATGGATCCCGAGGACGATGAGGCAGTTGTGGCACGGTACCATCGGCCCGTGCACCTGGCACCCGAGTCAGAGAGCGAGGAGGACGATGAGGTGGTTGTGGCAAGGTATCATCGGCCCGTGTACTTGGCACCCGAGTCAGAGAGTGAGGAGGCTGAGAGTCAAGCAGGGCCTTCTGTACCTCCTGAGGAGCCCATCAGGGCTGAAGAAGAAGAGGAGGAGCCTCTTCTTCTCAATGCTCGGGCACGCAGGGCTGCTAGAAGACAAGAGTGGCTACTCAGGAGGAGGTCTCCTCGAGAGTAGAGCTGCAGGCTAAGTGGCCACACACTTAGACTATTTAAGCCCTGACCACGCGGAGCCTTGTTGCAGGAAACAACGTTTGATATCACTCTTGATCTTTGTGACTCCAGTCTGCTCGTGTACTTGTTCCAGTACGGGTCTTATTTCCTGCATTTCTAGTTCTGGGAGTATTGCCAAATACAGTCAGACCTGCTCATAGTATCTCTTGGACTCCGGCCAGCTGTTAAAGATTAGACATTTACCAGCAGAGAGTTGGAACTCTCTATTCTGCCTTTATTTTGTTTTCAAATTATTATGTTGCTCCTAAGAAGTTATTAGGAGACATTTATTAGTAAAAGAACAGTGTTTTGCAGTTTATGTGTGCGTATTATTGGTGGCTCGTTGCTGGGGCAGAACAGGAACATCATCCCTGCAGAGATTAGACTGGCCCCTCAATTTAACTCTCTTTTGCAAGGCTCTGAAGACCTGGTTCTGCCAACGGGTCTAAGGAATCCACAGTGGGATGGAGCCCGTCAAGTGGCTCGTTTGATTGTGTATTGTCTCCAGGGAATATTGGTTTTTATTCTTGGGTTTTTATTGTACGTAAGCCAGCCCAGAGTCACTGAGAATGAGTGGGCAGCCATATAAATCTTCTAAATAATTAAATATCTATTTGTAGATTTATTTTTAAATCTATTTATGCATCTATATCACCCTTAGACTTACAGATTCCCACAACGGAAGAATGGATGATGAAGTTAATGGAACTGGCTGGGACGGGGAAATTAACTACCTCGGTTGAAGAAAAGATTTATCTGTGTTTCCACGTGGAAACCACATTTGATAGAAACCAAAGGAAAGGCTATATTAATTTTGTGATTTGATGAAATGTTTATGACTATAGAAATACCAGGGGTTATTGAATTTTAGATCTAAAAATTAATGTATTTCATATTTGTACCTGTACCGAAGAAAGTTGGAAGCTAACCAGAGTCATTGCGGTCCAAGAGCCTAATGAGGGTCAGGAATACTTTCAAAACACGCATAAAATATTCATATGTTACTTGTATATACATACAGCAATACTACCCTCATGCTTTTCAACTTCCCCAGTGTCTTAGCACACCAAGGCAAAACATCAGAAGGGAAGAGAGCCTCTGGCTGCCAACATACCCATACGCTCCTTAAGTATCAGCCCAAATCAAGAGGGATAGAAACTGAAACTTTGATATTGACTTAAAATAGGCTGACCAATATCCACAGACATTGCATTGCTCATTGCAGCGATGACCACTAACAGTGATTATCAACGAAAGCAATAGTTGCCCAAATCCAGTTAAGTGGGATTACATCAAGGCAGAATTTCTCAACCTCAGCTCTGAAGATGCGTGGACTTCCCAGAGTCCACGCATCCCAGAGTTCCTCAGCCACAGTTGTTAAAGTTGGGAAACGCTGGTCCAACGCGTTCCGGGAGAGGTACTCCTAGATTGCATGCATCTCTAATACAATTTGGAAAAGAACAAGTTTCCTACGTTTAATCCTTCCAATTCTTTCTTCTCACCCGGTTAGCAGTGCAGTTTTTCTCCCACTTCAGAGCGAGAGGTATCCATCCATCCCTCTCTCAGCCGCAGATATTATTTTTGCACTGCCAGGCTATTGGCGAGATTATGACATCCTGTGGCGCGGCTATTCCAAACAATACGGGCAAAGTTTGCCGCCTGACAATTAGGGAGTTTCCAGCAGGGGACGCTATGACCGTATCATCGTGCGCCGGCGCCTTCCACCGCTACCGCCACCATGGAATCCAACAGGGACGAAGCGGAGCGTTGTATTGTTATCGCGGTAGCCGCCATCAAGGCCAACCAGACCGAGAAGGCCCGCCGTTTCTTGGAGAAGGCCCAGCGGCTGTACCCGTCTCAGCGGGTCGGCGGTGAGCGGGACACGGGGAGGGGGGGGGGAGGCCTAGATGACTGAGGCCTGGGGTAGCCGGTCTGACCTCTCACCCGCACTGCGCGTGAGCAGAAGCGAGGGTGGCGTGAGGCACCCTGGGACTTGAAGTCCCCTAACTCGCCGTGAAAAGAAAACGCACGTAGTGAAAGGGGGTCTTCGAGGGAAATTTCATGGCCGGCGCAGGGAACAAGAGGAAACCCGACTCAGTGAGCCGGGTTTATGTTGTGCAGGAAAAGAGCACGACGGTTGTCGTTCCTTAAGCTGAACTGAGAGACTACAACTCCCAGCGAGCATTGCGCCGAGGGTGAAGGGGGCAACCCCGCACCTGAGTGATAGGGATGGCCCCCTGGAGTATTTCCCTTTGCCCCCCAATTGCAATTCCCCGCTGCCGGTCCGTGTAGCTTCTCTCCTTCTCCCCTTCCCGCCATCTTCAGGGTTCCCTCCCGGTTTGGGACAGGCGCGGTTTAAGCATTCTTCTCTCTCCTTCTTTGGCCTTCTCTGCTGGGGATCCATGACCCACCTTTGCCAGCCCCTTCCCTAGATCCGCTGGAGGACTGTGCCCCCCCCTTCCCCACGCCTTTAGCCTCGGTCCTGGCTCCTTTCAGATGATCTGGACTAAGCTCTGGGCCTGCTGGGCATTGGCCGGGGCAGTTGGGTGGGCAGCAGTCAAGGGAAGACCCTCTCCAGTTGGGTGGGCAGAGGTCAAGGGAAGACCCCCTCCAGTTGGGTGGGCAGAAGTCAAGGGAAGACCCTCTCAAGTTGGGTGGGCAGCAGTCAAGAGAAGACTCTCCAGTTGGGTGGGCAGCAGTCAAGGGAAGACCCTCTCCAGTTGGGTGGGCAGAAGTCAAGGGAAGACCCTCTCCAGTTGGGTGGGCAGCAGTCAAGGGAAGACCCTCTCCAGTTGGGTTTGATCCCTGATGGACACATCAGTGTAATGTTCATGGTAGTAGTATGGAAACCGTTTGCTGTTCCCTTTTCCCGAGGTATTTTTTGGAATAGCCCTCTGTAGCCTACAACTGTTTTCCTAGTCTTCTGTCCACACAGACTTCTCCCAACTCTACAAAAGTTTCAGGGTTAGCCAAGATGGGCTGGATGCTGCCCTCCCCACACACATACTAGATGGGTTAGTGGGAACTGGGGTCCACAAATTGTGCTCAGTTGCCTGGCCCTGCTTTTTTTCCCATCACTGTAATCTCTTCCCTCCCACACCCGAGTGTCCTTCTCATTCCACTGGGGAAGTATTGGAGCATTCAATTGGACTTTCTGTATCGCAAACAATATATTGTACCTTTTGAGTACATGATGTTACAGACATTGTAGGGAGCTATCGCTTGTGCGCTTTCCAGAGACAATTCGAAGGATGCTGGAATATTTCAACGCTCTGTTTGTAAGCAGCCTAGATTTGTGAAGATAGGTAGTTTTCAAATAAATCCAATATTTTATTCCAAAATTTTAATAGATGTTCTAATGTGCCGCTTCCTTCCAATCAATCCTTTACCTCACTGCCTCAGTCCTTCATGTGGATTGTCTGAATAACAGAATAGTAGAGTTGGACGGGACCTTGGAGGTCTTCTAGTCCAACACCACCACCCCCTGAAACAGGAGACCCTATACCATTTCAGACAAATGGCTGTTCAGTCTCTTCTTAAAAGCCTCCAGTGATGGAGCACCCACAACTTCTGAAGGTAACACTAATTAGTGTCTGGCTGCACTATTTCTGCCTTATCTTCTCCCTTTCCCATCTTCTTTGACTTTCCTGCTTAATTATTCACTTTCCACTGACTTCTCTGAGCAGAGTTATTTTTGAACCCTCATCCTTCAACTAATGAGCTCTTGCTGCAAGTTCTTAGTTCTCTAAATAAAGCTTTCTGTCGTAACAGTGATAAATGCAGATGTACATATCTCTGATTCACAGCTATAATAGAAAAATTAAAAATATTGTAGCCGTTTAACTTTTGAATCATTTTATAATTAAACCAAATACCATTATATCAGAAAATATTTAAATGCATTGTATAAATGCTGCCTTTCAACTTCTCAGATACCTCAGGAAAGACAGTGATAACAGTGCCTCCAGAAAAAGGACTCTGCTCTGAATAGTTGTTCTTTTTTTTTTTTTGTTAGATTTATATTCTGCCTTTAGGTGAAGAGGTGAAGAGCTAAAGTTGGTATACAGTGCCCTGTGAGGTGGATCTCTGGCAGCAAGACAGTGACTGGCCCAGATCAGTCAGTGAGCTTCTCTGGTTAATGATGGACTAGAACTTGGATCCCACTTTAACCTCTAATCGCATGGGCTTATATATCGATGTTTTTTGGTCCACTGGTATTTGCAAGAGCAGTTAGATTTGGCTGTTACAACTCTTTAAAAAAAACCCTGAAGGCTGCTACATCCAACAATTCATTTTATGTATTTACCTAATGAGTTAGGGATCAGACTGATTATATGTTTTCCAGTCAGTTACTTTGAAATACATGATCACTTCCACTTTGGTTACATTTTCCCCTTCCTCTTGTACCTCATTTATTCTCTTTAAATACTTACCCAAAGGGAAGTGATTTGGTGAAAATCCATCAAGAAAAATACTCCTGTCACCCTTCCACTTACAATTATGAGAGAAGGCTCATCTACATGCAGAATTATGTGCGTTTGCAAATTTTACTTGGACTGTTTGGGTTGTAAATAAACTAGGAAGGCACCATGAATTGCTGTATTCTCTTTGTTGTATGTTCATGGTATAATGATTGTAGGATTTGACGGTTGAGGTTTTTTTGTGCTGATTCTTTGGAAGAAAATACCTTATTTTAGAAATTCAGGAGAGCTGTAGTCTCTAAAAAGATAATAGCTCATTGAAATGAATTTTAACTGATGTGCTTTGAATGTCATATGCTGCTATTCTGCCTTAGATTCCTGCTATAATGCTATTACTACGATCATTATTACTGTTTTTGAGCACATTTTTTAAACATGCAGTTTTATATTGATTTTTTACCTAATTGAAAATTGCTCAGTTGGCAAAACAGCTATGAAGCATCATGAAGGCTTTAATAAGATATGTTTATTCTGTAAAGGTATAATTATATGTTGTTCTGAACAAACAAAACCAGTGTTGAAACCTTTGGAAATAACATGCAGTACAGAGAGATTTAAAGCAATCTGATTAATCCCTTGCATAATACATTATTGCAAGACGTTTTAGAACTGGGTTTTTAAAAAATCACTTTCTAAGGACATGAAAACTCCTGCACTGTGCATCTCAGTCATCCTCAGAAGCAGCCTGTTAATTTAAACTTTTTTGGGATGCTATCTCCAATTATTGATGTAAAAAAAAAAAAAGCCTGTAGAATCTGGCATAACCAGAATTGCCTGTAGTAATGATCATAGTGCTTGGACAGGTTTAAGGTTGTACAGATTAATATCAAAACTTGAAGCCTGCCCATTTTCAAATCGACAGGCGGCGCAGTATTTTCAGGAGATGTGTTTGTGGCAATGGCTGAATTTCACAAACATGATTGTTTGCTATTTCCCATTGCAGCGCAGGTAGACCTCGACTTAACAACAGTTCATTTAATGACTATTCAAAGCTACAACAACACTGAAAAAAGCGACTTATGACCATTTCTCACACTTACAACCATTGCAGCATCCCCATGGTCACGTGATCAAAATTCAGATGCTTGGCAATTGACTCATACTTATGACAGTTGCAGTGTCCCGGGGTCAGGGGGTCACCTTTTGTGACCTTCTGACAAGCAAAGTCAATGGGGAAGCCAGATTCACTTAACAACCCTGTAACTAACTTAACAACTGCAGTGATTCACTTAACAACTATGGCAAGAAAGGTTGTCAAGTGGGGCGGGGAACTCACTTAACAGATGGCTCACTTAGCAACTGAAATTTTGGGCTCAATTGTGGCCGTAACTCGGGGACTACCTGTACTTTAGGGGTGGTCCTTGACTTATGACTGCATTTGAGTTGTGGGTGCTCCATCACTGGAGGTTTTTACGGAGAGCTTGGACAGCCTTTTGTCCAGAATGGTATAGGTCTCCGGTGGCGCAGTGGTTAGAGTGCAGTACTGCAGGCTACTTCAGCTGACTGTTCAGCAGTTCAGCGGTTCAAATCTCACCGGCTCAAGGTTGACTCAGCCTTCCATCCTTCTGAGGTGGGTAAAATGAGGACCCAGATTGTTGGGGGCAATATGCTGACTCTGTGAACCGCTTAGAGAGTGCTGTAAAGCACTGTAAAAGCGGTATATAAGTCTAAGTGCTATTGCTATTGCTATAGTCTCACCTATAGTACATAGCAGCAATTGAGACATTACTGAGTCACCGAGTCTCAGCTGTCCTTTCATGGAATGGCAACAGGTGATGTTCCAAAAAGGAGGAAAATGTGTTTCTTGCCAGTTCACATTATTAGCCCTCATTATGAGTGGTGCAGTGGCCTGGAGGTGGAGCTCTCGCCTCACAATCAGGAGGCTGTGAGTTTGATCCTAGGTAGCAGCAGATATTTCTCTCTCTGGGCACGATGAGTAAATATCAGCTGCGAACTCTGCATTGGCGACAGGAAGGGCATCCGGCCAGTAAACACTTAGCTCCATTCAGTTGCCCCGACTCCACCCCAATGCAAGGGATTACGGGGTCATTAAAAGACAAACATTGAGCCTGTCAGACACTGGCCCTTCAATCCTCTTCTGATCCGTATACAGGTAGTTCCTGAGTTACGACCATTCGTTCAGCAAAGGGCCAGGCTAGGTGTGCTTGGTCAGCAATGGGGACAAGAAAATGGTAAAGATCAGCTGGGGTGGCAGAGCGCAGGGAGGCATGGGCCTTGGAGTGCAGGGTGTTCTGGTTGGGGGGGTGGGCTGTGTCTAAGTCTCTGCACTATGGTGTTGGGCCAGGTTGGGGTAGTCAGGGCTTCCCAGCAGCCTTCACATTGCAATGCGGATCAGAGGCTTCTTGTAACTCCAAAGCTGCAGTTTGCCAAGAAGCTCCTGGACCACAGTGAGGCAAGCAACCTCTGAGCCAGTTTTTGGGGCTGCTTGCTGCCCCTAAGGGAGATGCAGGACGGCCCAAAATGGCAGAGATAGGAGTGAACAGGCAATGGAGGGGAGTTGGAAGAGAAGGCAGTCCCTTACCTTGAAAGAACTGAGGCTCAAGGCTGAGAGGGGCCAAGCCAGAAATGGTGTGGATTGGCGTGGATCCTCGGCTAATGGCCAGTGTGATTTGGTTTATGACAGCAACAGGGAGTGCCAAGATCACTGTCACTATGCAATGCAGTCATGTGATGTCACGCATCATGACTGTATCACTTAACCATGGGAATTCCGGTCCTAATTGCCATTGTAACTCGAGGACTACCTGTATCAGGGAGAAATAGAGGATTCTTATGACAGCGGGCTTCAGATCTCTTAATGACTGTTTCCAGCAGGCTCACATGGGCAGTAAGTAGCATTACAGACAAGGTGGCATTTTGTGGCCACCAATCTAAAACTAATGACTTTAAAACGGTGCTCCAAATCTTCATAGAAACGGTTGGATGCCATGGTTATTTCCTTGCCAAGCTTAAAGCATCAAACTCTGCTATTCTTTTAGGAAAAGGAAGAAAGTGGCAAGCTTTTTTTTCATGACATTGTGCCACCTTTAGCTGATCTTCATATGCTTGTTGCTTAGTAAAGTACTGAGTAACATATATTGCTGGAAATGTTGTTGAGTGGCCCTTTGGAGTATGATAATACATACAGCAGTGCAGTGGAAACAATAAGTAGAAAATAACCCAAGCAGAATACAAAACACTTAGCAACTGAAATTTTGGGCTCAATCGTGGTCGTAATTCGAAGGCTATCTGTAATTGTAAGTTCTAGACCAGTGATGGCTAACCTTTTTTTTGCTCGGGTGCCAAAAGGGTTAGGGTGCAATCATAACTCTGTTGGAAGGATTAATGACGAATGGTTTGCCTACAGTAGGCTCCCTAAATTCAAAACATACCACTTAGTTTAAGTGGATCAGGTACTACAAAGTGGGGGAAATACTCTCTCCAAAACTCTGGAAAATCATAGCCAATCCAAATAGACACAACTAGACGATCTGTCTCCAAATAAAGCCATTTCATATAGACTGGCTCGGCTTTTGGTTTATATGTTAACCAGGGCCGTGATTATTATTGTTGTTCGCCAATTAATAGGGAAAAATGAATTTTTTAAATTGTTTTAATTGCTGTCTTTGAATATGGCTCTGCAAGAACATTAACGTTAGGGCAAATCAGATGGGGCTGTTATAAACTCTTGAGATTCACGTTCTTGGCCAAAATGGAATTAAAGTACTAGAATTCATCAATATTACATCAGGCCTTTGTGCATTTAGAGAGCTGGCAGCCACTGAGGTTTTGGAAATGGATGCAGCTAATATTCCCTCTGCGATTATCCCATTAGATGCACTCTCTTTTTCCCCTTTATTTTAAACATTCCACATGTAGCCTATAAAAATCCGGACCACTAGATGGTAGCATGGAGATACAGAAGACTCACTATTGCTTTCTAGTGGTCATCCAGATTTTTGCCACCCAGATAAGTGTCTTCTGTGTTCCTCTAACCATTTCTATGGTATTAAAACAACTGTTTATAAGGTTTACTCATAACATTAAGCCAGAATGTAATTAGTTTCTGATGTGATGGGAATTTGCCCTTGATAGTTTAGTGTTACAAGTTAGCCAAGTCACTATGGTTTGTTCAAAGAAATGTGATTTCAAAGATCCTGATGACTGTTATTATATAAACCAGTGATGGTTAACCTTTTCGACACTGATTGCCGAAACTGGAGCGCGCACGCACCAGAGCGCCGGAACCCGGAAGAGAGCAGCTGGCCGGTGCGCATGCATGCGGCGGCCAGCTGCTCTTCTGGGTTCCATCGCACGCATGTGCGCCAGCCAGCTGGTCTTCGCACAAAGACTAGCTGGCCAGTGCTAATGCACGCGATGGAACCCGGAAGAGAGCCAGCTGTCTGGTGCACATGTGCGTGACGGAACCCAGAAGAGCAGCTGGCGACGGTGCACATGCCCACAGAGAGGGCTCTGTGTGCCACCTCTGGCACGCGTGCCATAGGTTCGACATCATGGGTATAAACTCAACATAATTCTTGGCATGAAGTAGGATAAGTGAGGATCTTACCAGCAGTATTAATTTAGGTGTTCTGTTTGTTGCTGAATGCTGGTTGCTTATTTGTTCTGATTTCCTGTTTTAGTATGCAGTTTTGTTTTTATTGATTTAAAAATGTATGTTACTTATCTTAAACACATTTCTAGCAGCTAACACCCTATCCCCAAAAACCCTGATATAATAAAAATCACATAAAATACTAGGCACAACTAAAATATTTGTAAGGATTAAATGCCTATATTTTAACGTATGTATACAGTTTTAATTTTGAAAGGTGTCCCATTTCAAGAATATAAAGGAATAAGTATTCTGAAAATACTGTATTGGTTCTAATACAAACAAGAGGAATTCTAGGGTATCAGAAAGCAATCTTTCTGTTTTGAGTTTCTAATGTTTTCCAAGAAATCTTGAAATGTGCCCATTAATATCATGCACATTTTTACACTTGCTGCTCAAAAAGAAATGGAGAAACTTCTGGAGTCTTCTGGAAGAAACCAAACAAAAGCTTAAGGAATGGTTGATTGTTTGCAATGAAAAGATTTGTCAATGAGAATGAGAACATTTGGCAATGACGGGGGTGGGGGTGGAGAGAAGAGAAAAAAACATAAATTTGTGAGAATGGAACCACTGGATCTATGCCAAACGTTTTTTGTTTGTAGCGCTGTTGGACTCGCTCACCAAGAGCAAACAGTCAGCCAATGACCATTCGCAGCCCAAGGAATCCTCCAACCTTGGCAGTCAAAAAAGAACCGAGGATTTTGCTTCGGCCAATGGAGAAGCCGGGGGTGATGCCAGCAAAGGTTACACTCAGGATCAAGTAGATGCTGTGAAGAGGTAAGCCTTAGTTAAGATTCTGACCAACAAACCACAGTTACAATCATAGAACAACTTGTCGGTCATAGCTGGAAGAGCAACTCTGGGATGTAGCGGCAATCTCATAGAATAGACTACTTTATTTGGCCAAATGTGATTAGACGCACAAGGAATTTGTCTCTGGTGCAGAAGCTCTCAGCGTACATACAAAACAACAGAGTAATAATGATGATACCAATAAGAGAAGATAGTAGAAAAGATGAGAAGGTTAAAAATACAGCCATACTAAATGGGTAAATATACACAAGGCAGTATATACATGTTGAACAATAGCAGCCTCAGTCTTTGGGAAAGGGAGAGGGAATTCAGAAGACATCTGAAAAGATGTGTTTCCTAAGCAAGAGTTGTCAGTATGGGGTAAAGACCAACTGGTTAAATGTTCGTTCCTTAAAAATGATTTGTTTGGCTTCTTATAATTTGCTTTTTTAAATTACAATTAATGTGGCTTGAAGTGGAAAAACACACTGCTGTTATAAAGGATAATACTTTTAGTGTTTTTTTAATATAGATTTTGGGGGGGGGGAATTAATTAATTAATTAATTAATTCTAAAGGTGGTGTTTTTTTTAAATCCCTTCCTCTTCTGTCTACAGCAGCGGTTCTCAACCTGTGGGTCACGACCCCTTTGGGGGTCGAACGACCATTTCACAGGGGTCGCCGCGCGCATTAGCCTGCCATCTTGGTGCCACCGTCACTGCAGGGGTGAAAAGCTCCCGGTTCGGCCGTGCTTGCGGGTCGCCGGACAGCCAGTAGCGACAGAAGCGGGAGACTTCGCCCACCCGCCCGGATGCCGCCATTTGGGTTCTTTTACCCTCTGCGCATGCGCAGAACACTTTGCACATGCGCAGAGGGTAAAAGAACCCAAATGCGGCATTCGGGCGAAGTCTCCCGCTTCCGTCGCTATCAGTTGTCCGGCGACCCGCAGGCAAGCCCGAACCAGGAGCATTTCACCCCTGGTGCCATGCCCCCTTTGTCACCTCATCCCACGTGGGGAGGGGGCGGGGGTCGGCGGCGGGGGGGGGTCGCGGCATTAGAAAGGTTGAGAACCACTGGTCTACAGTATGTTTAGTTCTCTGAGTTCTTTTCTTTAAAGTAATATAGGTGTGTGCCACTTGAGGGCACCGTTTTCACAGGGTTGAGTCTGATCTCCAATATTTGGGTTCTAACCAGAAAAGAGAAGTAAGGAACTGTATTGCTATGAGTTTTAATTCAGGAGAAGCAGCACCTGTAATTTTAAATAGATTGTCAAATGAGTTGTTTCGTCTGTCTTTTCAACTTTTAGGGTGAAACAATGTAAAGACTATTATGAAATTCTGGGCGTCAGCAGGGATGCCTCTGATGAGGATCTGAAAAAGGCCTACCGGAAATTAGCTCTAAAATTTCATCCTGATAAAAATCATGCACCGGGTGCCACAGAAGCATTTAAAGGTAAAAAAAACAAAACACCTTTTTCTTCCAAGAGGCATGTCTTTACACCCTGAAAATTGTACCTTTTAGTGATGGAAGTCCACCAAAGGGGGCTGTTGTTGGTTTGTAATCATTAAAAAGGAAATGGAAAGGGTACAGTAAATTGCCTCTTGCTATGTTAAATGCTCTTACAAATCAAGTAAAAAGTTGTAAAGTATAAATGCACATGTGATTAACTTAACCACTTCATGCATTTGATACAGAGACTTCTCAATCACTTTTTATAGCTGTTGCAAGAAAGGGTAGCAAACATAGCCTATGAATGGGTTGGTGGTGTTTATTAAAATGCCTAATAATTTGGTGCATAAATAAATGAAGAGTCGGACTTATCTGTAAGTGCTTAAAAGAAACAGATACCCAACTGATTAAAATTTTTATTTCTGTGCTAAAGGCAGGCACATGAAGACTGCTATCTGATACTCGCTTCTCCATGAGTTAAGCTTCATTGCAAATTGATATCCTTCTAAAGAGATGATGAAAGACACTCAGTATGGCTACAGTCTTAGATGCATTTATATTTTCAAGTGTGGGACCCTGAATGTACTTGTCATAAAGTGTCAATCAATCTGAATGTATCCCGAACACATGCCTAAATATTAAAATGCTGAAACGATCCCTCTGTGATCTTCATACTTAAATTAGTGCCATGGATTGCAACTAGAAATTAGTAATTAAAATTAAAACATAGCTTTAAAATTGAATTTCAGTTTGTCACCTGAGAAAAATATATTTTTTTCTTCAGACTAAAACTATTTTTGTTTGTGTGATTGTATCCCACCTTTATTATTTTTACAAATAACTCAAAGCGGTAAGTATATTAACACACCTTCCTCCTCCTATTTTCCCCACAACAACCCTGTGAGGTGCGCTAGGCTGAGAGAGAATGACTGCCCCAAGTCACCCAGCTGGCTTTCAAGGCTAAAGCAGAACTTAAACTCAAGGTGTCCCACTTTCTAGCCTGGTGCCTTAACCACTAGACCAGGGATGTCAAACTCTATTTCATTGAGGGCCGCATCAGGGTTGTGTTTGACCTCGGGGGGGCATGGCCAGTTCGATGTCACTCGTGTCGGGGGCGCCTGTGGTGGCCGGAGCACTCTGCCAGCGAAAATGGGCTCCCAAGTTCCGTTTTTGGCTGCGGCGGCCTCCTGCAACCCTCTGCCAGTGAAAACTCAGCTCGGGAGGGCCACGTGCAACCCTCCCGAGCTCCATTTTTGCTGGCAGAGGCACCGTGGGCCAGTCCTTCACTGTTTCCAGGGCAGTCCCGCGGGCCGGGAGTTTGACACCCCACCAAACTGGATGTACTTTTTGAGTAATAATACTGAAGGGTTAATTGCAGCCATGAAATTGGGAATTTGTATCAGGATTTGGATCGCAGCACTGTACTTGTCGGTTCTATTTCAGGTTTTAGACTTAGCTTCCAACTCTTCTAAGTTAGAATCAGATTAAAACTGTCTTTGTCTAGACATCCACAGTATATCTAGCACAAAACTAACACTGCACAGGTTTCTTCATTTGTAGACTTTATATTATTATGTTTATTGAAGGCTTTTCCAAGATCCATATATCACAATTGTGATGCATGAACTAAATAACACTTTAGCCTCCTTTTACTGGACCATCTTCCAGGAGTTTATCTTTAGCTAAGCATGTTTTATTCCTCTTGTTTAATCTTCCAAGAGTTTAGTATTCTCTCTCTCTGGAGATGCCTTGGTTAATGTTTTTCAGTCACTGATGTCAGTTGATCCTTTAATTTTCCATTTTGCGGTGCCAGATGATAATGGTGTTATTTTTATGTTTTAGACCTTGCTTAAATTAATCGTGCTTCTTCGTTTTGCAGAGTAAACCCATGTAAGCCAAATTCTGCACGTAGATGGTTTCAGCATTTTTTAAATAGCTGTATTGTTAATAAATAACAAGAGTGTAAGAATGCACCTAGCTTTGATAAAATGGAAATATCATATTTTACATTTTTAGCACATTGTATTTTGAAGTTTCAGGCTTCTGTTCCCTTTTAGAATTCCTTTCCAGTTAAACCATAGCCTTGATCATTCAGGCAAAAAAAAAATCAGTAAGTCTTACCTCTTCATTGAAAACTATTAGACCAAACATGAGATGAGTATGCACCAAATTTAGGCATATTTCTCAAAGATAATCTTGTTCTTTTTCATCAAATACCGGTATTACATAGAATTTCCTTTACACGGGTACTTAATCCCTGGCATTTTTCATGTTGATTGTTTTTAACTTTTGTGGTTATAATTTATTGCAGATTTATTCCTCTTCTGGTCATGCTTTTTTTGTAATGCTGTGAAACTGTCAGTGTTGTGTTAACTGTTTTTGCAATATTGGGCTTAATCATGAAAGCATAAGTCTGAACATCTGATAATTATGAATGGGAACTGAAGTCAAGGACAGCTTCCTATAAATGGAAAAATTAATTTGAGGAATAAAAACATTAGATATATCGGAGAAGAAATATAATTTATATTAGCAATGAACCTGAAATCAAAGCAAACAATAGCAACAATATGATTACAGAGATGAATTGGGATTTGGATATGGTATTTTTCCATCATAATAGTAATGTTGACGGTAGCTTCTGTGCCTCAACTAATTACAGACTTTTTATTCACCCTGAGTTCATTTCTGTTGCATCAGAGTTCTTGCCTTTTGCTTTGCTCCCTAGCTGTTTTCTGTTAATTTGCATTGCTAGTTATTCCAAGATGAAGGTAATTTTTCCAAAGAAGAATATTTACTTTATTAAATAAATCATAGTGATGCAACCAAATTGAAAGGTCGGTAGCAAAGGAAGGGAAACTAAGAATCAAAAAGAGAAGCTAGAATAAAATATAAGGGATTAGTGTGAATCTTCATTAATCACACTTACAGTTGCAAGAAAAAGTATGTGAACCCCTTGGGATTACGTGGAGTTTTGCATGAATTGGTCATAAAATGTGCTCTGAACGTCATCTAAGTCACAACAATAGAAAAACACAGTCTGCTTAAAATAATACTACACAAACATTAGATGTTGCCATGGTTTAATTGAACATAACATGTAAACATTCACAGTGCAGGGCGGAAAAAGTATGTGAACCTTTGGACTTAATAACTGGTTGACCCTCCTTTGGCAGCAATAACCTCAACCAAACGTTTCCTGTAGTTGCAGATCAGACCTGCACAACGATCTGGAGTAATTTTGGACCACTCCTCTTCACAAACCTGTTTCAGTGTAGCAATATTCTTGGGATGTCTGGTGTGAATCGCTCTCTTAAGGGCATGCCACAGCATTTCAATCGGGTTGAGGTCAGGACTCTGACTGGGCCACTCCAGAAGGCATATTCTGTGCTGTTGAAGCCATTGTTCTGTTGAATTACTTGTATGCTTTGGGTCATTGTCCTGTTGCATCACCCATCCTCTGCGGAGCTGCAGTTGGCGGACAGATGGTCGGACGGTTTCCTGCAAAATGTCTTG
>QLTV01003432.1:717095-745738 GCA_003457575.1 Thermophis baileyi
ATGAAGAGTTATTTCCACAAATATTTCTTACTTAATTCCCAATGATCGGTCCAGTCTAGGTCCTGTATTAAGCTGTGTTTCATTGCGTTTCTGAGGAACTGCCTTTTTAAAGATTCACCAAAAGCCAGCTCACATGTGTAATAAGAAAAATCCAACGCATGCTAAGGTTCCACTTTTAACTAGTATTCATTTTGGAATACAGCTTTGTATAATGTATAAATTATTGGCAGGACCACTAGAGCAGGGGTGTCAAACTCACGGCCTGCGGGCCAGTTGCCACGGCCACCCCCGGTTTAGCGAAGGGGAACAAAGTCCCGATGCATCACGTGACGACGTGAGTTTGACGCTCCTGCACTAGGGAAACCATGTCTCTCCATTGTCTGGACCTCAACTTTAATAGTATGGCAAAGACTTTTGTGAGAAGATTTCAGACCTTCCAATCCATAGTTACAGTCTGAAAATAATTGGAGCCTGCTCTCAATCTAATGTTAAACAACATATGAGAAATAATACTGTGCACCACTAATCACGTGATAAGCGCAATGGTCACGTGAACATTTGAATACAGCTCCAGAACGTAGCCAGAAGATCCAGTCTGCACCAGCGATGCAGTCTTTCTTTCCTCTACTTTTCCCTTGGAAATACCTTTTCTGGAACAAGTTGAACTGAGTTTCAGAAGAAGGATGGGATGTGGTTATCATTATTTATT
This sequence comes from Thermophis baileyi, assembly GCA_003457575.1. Classification (NCBI taxonomy): domain Eukaryota; kingdom Metazoa; phylum Chordata; class Lepidosauria; order Squamata; family Dipsadidae; genus Thermophis; species Thermophis baileyi. The sequence continues at coordinate 717,805 of QLTV01003432.1, forward strand.
ATTCAAATGGTTTCCTAGGGTTCTCAAGACATGTGATGTAAATTTATCAGTAATCTTTCCTCTAGAGATAGGATGAACATCTTCAGAACACTAGAGGCCACAGGCTGAAAGAAATGATGTTGTGAGTGATGGATTTGAATGTAAGGTGGGAGATGCTGGACATTTCCTGATTTGTTCCCTCATAATCACCATTAATACATTAGCTGTTGCCAAGGGAATGAATATGACTATTTCCTTCTTCCTTACATTTTAGCCATTGGGAATGCATACGCGGTCTTGAGCAATCCAGAGAAAAGGAAGCAGTATGATCAGTTTGGAGATGCCAAAGTCAGCTCTACGCGACATGGTCATGCAGACTTCAACCGAGGCTTTGAGGCAGATATTTCTCCAGAAGATCTCTTCAATATGTTCTTTGGTGGTGGTTTTCCCTCTAGTAAGTCATGAATTTTATGTGCCTGGCGGGCAAAGGGAAGGCTGTAAAGGAAAGGGGATACCTCTGAGTTGGCTTTTCTCCCGTTTCCTCAAGGAGGGAATCCAAGATGGAAGTGTGACTCATTTGTTATGCCAGAGGGAACAGTGCTTTCTTGACAGGGCAGTCTTTGAAACTTCCTTAAAATTATAATGGAAATTTGATAATGTATTTAACAAAAATATATGTGTGTCTCCTGTCATCCACTATCAACCAGCTCATGGGGCTATCCAGCTGGACATGATGGGAGTTGCAACCTCCAAAAGATTGTCCATGTGGGGGGGGGGGGGGGTTGACCTAGGTCTATAACGCTATGAAAGTTTCTAATAGGTTTCACATGCTGGACAAATAACAATATTGTTAGAAAAATGGTTCTCGGAGATAAAATCTGAGTCTGAGGCCATGGCTCAGGTTGCATGGACATTTGGAGAAGAGAAGTATTTTAACGTTACTTTCTGTTCCTCGGGCCCAGACATTGAGAATGTAACCTGATCTAAGTGTCTTCAGGCTAGTAGTAGAGGTTCTGTTGCAGAGTTACACGTAGCTGAGAATGAAGCTATAGGCAGAAAAGGGCTCCTGTTGGGTGAGTTCTGTGCTTTGCTCTGGGGAAGGAACATTCCATTCCTTACACTATTAAAGCATCAATTGAGAAAAGAAAAGCTTTTTGCTGACTTTCTATCTTGAGCTTTTTTCTAATCCCACCTAAGAGGATGGGCGATCACCTTTTTGGGAATCCAGAAGGCATTTTTCTTTGGGTAAAATAGTCTAGAACACTGGCTAGGGTGGTAGAGACCAGTTGAGGTTGCCTTCTTGTAGCATGTAGCTTAGCTTGCTTGTTTGCTCAAGTTGTTTGGAACAATTTGCTAATGCTTTTTGATCACAACTGAATGGAAATAACAGAAGGGGGAAAAAAAACTCAGGAGTCTTTGCAAACTTATGTGGAAATCTAAGCCAGGATGCAAATGTCCTATTTTGATGTTGGTGAACAACTCTCACGTTTTGTACCGAGATTCAGTATTTGAGCTTTTATCGACATTGTCGCAGAGAAAAAGTTCCACTCTTTCAAGTGGTGCACAACAATGGTTTTCCAGTCATTGTCCCCCCCCCCGAATCATAATACTAATCCACAAAGAAATTACTTGTTGAACTGCCGTATGATGCCGTTAGTATGATGTAGATTTATGTTCAACGTCCCAAGTATCCACAAACGTGCATTTTGTGAGTTTCACCCCCTTCGAGCATTTTTATAACCAGAATTGCTGGCAACTCAGCAATTGCATGTGTCCGTGAGCTTCTGGCTGTGTGCTGATTTCAGCTGCAGAATCACCTTGAAAACTAAGCCCAGTGTCCAGATAATATTCTTTGACTTTCCGCTTTCCACGTTTATGACCATCTAACCTGTTGATAACTTTTTGTGGGCTTCCACCTTCCATCCCAACAGGTTGCCATGCTCTCTCCTAAACATTTATCGCTTGCACGACATGCCTTGGCTTGGCTGTTGAAAGTATTGAATGAACCACTTCTAGAGCAGCAGAATTGTGAGAGATTCGCGGATAGAGAGCTAACTGGGAGTGGGAGAAATTTCCAGGAGCAGGGCTGTCCTGACTTACCAATCAAAACTTTGTTTTATCAAGTTTTGTCCAGCTTATTGGTTTTTTTAGTGGAGTGAGGTTCAAGGAGGAGATGTGGAGTTCACGGCCCATTCCAAGGGATGGGAAGGGGAAGGGAGGATCAGCAGCTAAGCTAACAGAAAAGGAATAAAACAACAGCAACTCAATCTGCAGGTTTTCAAGAAGTGAGGAAGGGGTTTCCTGAGAGGCTGGGGGGCATACTTACCTGAGTCTCCCTGGCAGGCTCCACCTTTAATAGAGAGCCCAAAGGAAGAAGACGCTGCGAATACAACATCTCGGTCCGCAACAGAAAGCCTCCGAGAGTGGCGGAGCCTACTTGGAGAGAACACCAGGGAGAACCGCGTGAGATTAACCTCCTCTGGGAATCCGCACCCTTTGGCCAAGGAGTTGGGGGCCCAGAGCGGCCATCTGAGGCTGCTTATCTTAACAGCCAGATGGTGCAGCAGGTGGGGGGGGGAGAGAGAGAGAGAGAGAGGAAAGGGCTATAAAAGCCCCTGGACTTCACAACTGCCACTTTATTCCCTGAACAAAAGGCTTACAACTGACACCAAGAGCGTTCCTGGAGAGCGGAAAATAAGAGTCAAACGATGCTGAGGCTACTCCTTGAATCTCAGCGATTGGAATTTGGCTTCTATGCTTCATGGCCAGGAACGGAGTGTTCAGCATTTTATACAAGCCAGTGTCCAAATAAACTCCCCTCCCCCCCCCGCCCCAAAGAACCCAGTCTGCCTTTGTTATCGTTACAGTTACTGTTCTTCCATTCATCCGTTATCACCTTCTAAGCTTGTCTTTCCTGAACTTGCTGGCTACAACATCCACAATTCGCAGACAATAGACGAAACTGGATTGTGTTCAGTTGAAAGCACCCTGTTAAACTTAACTTTAAAAGAGGGGCAATTAGGAGCTTCTCTCTAGGATATTTGGCCGATAGACAGTCTTCAACCATTCTTAAAAGTCTCTCTCTCTCATAGGTAACGTACATGTATATAGCAATGGCAGGATGCGGTATACCTACCACCAACGGCAAGACCGACGAGAACATCAAGGCGATGTAAGTCGAAGCAAGGCAGAGGGAGAAATTAAAATATTTCAGAACATCCACAGATCTGTTTCAGTCAAATGGCATTTTGCTATATTGCTTGTGTCCTTATGGGTCTGTTCATTTTTTTTCCCCTTTGCTAATCCCAAAGTGCAGGAGGATGCTAGGTTTTTGGTTTGTAGTTAACTGTGGCTTTCAGAAAGGCAGTTTTCATTGCTATTTAGGTGTAGGAGTATGTTCTGACCTAGGCTTCCTGATAAATCATAAATCACAAATGTAGTCCCAAAAAACCTTTTTATTTTAACGGCTGTGAATTATGTTCATTCCCAGCTGTAATAAGTCCCAAACAGTTTTAATTAGTCCGACAGAAGTCTGCCAAAGTCTTTCGAGAGAAGGCTGATAAGCACCCACCTTTATCTCTCTTGACACGCTGCCAAAGACATAATTGGCAAGTAACTTTGCAAGGCCAAAACGGAGTACAAGTCAAAATGGAGCTGCTGAGTTACACCGAACAGAAATGAACCAAGTTGCTTCCTGTAACGCTCACATCCGATTGCTCCTCTTTTATGTCCTATGGGAGGGGCCAATCATCTCCAAGCCTTACTCCCGAGTAGCCCTTTTCTTCCTTAACTGTTCTTGCCTTCTGGCAGCTCTGCGCATGCACGCATTGGGAACAGGCTCCCCCTGTTCCTCTGCCTCGCTGCTGTCAGCCTCTGGAGGCTCCGGAGTCAGCACAAACCTCCCAGATGGCCCGGGCCCCATCTCTGCCTCCGACACAGAGCCTTCTCCAGACTCCAGGACTGGCCCATGTTCCTCCCCAGCCTCCTCGCTGTCTGACTCTGCTGCCAGCTCCGCAGGCCGCTGGCAGACCACAACAGAGTACAGTTCCTGCCTAATGCTAAAGTAACAGCATGATTGTGCTTTTGTAATGCATTGTGCTGAGAGTCTTTGAAAATGTGTTTTGAAAATGATCTCTGTTTTGTTGCAAAGATCTTTCACCAGTACATTGGGTGCCCATGAGTCGCCTACAGAAATCTGCAAACAGAAAAGTAAAGACTCATGCCTTTCCACTAATCTTCCTTAGCACCTAATATTGAGGAACAGTCTGCCTCCGATACTGGAGTTAGCATGGAGTCATTCTGATTGCTATCTATTACCGGACTCATCCTCCAGAAAATAAAAACTATGAAGCAGAATGTCATTTGTTCAGTGTTGGCCTCTACCACAGACTCTCTAGACCAGGGGTGTGAAACTCAATTTCATTGAGGGCCGCATCAGGGCTGTGGTTGACCTCGGGGGGGGGGAGCGACTGGGTGGGTGTAGCCAACTGGGTGGGCGTGGCCAGCTTGACACCACTCACTGGGCTGGGTGGGCGTGGCCATCTTGACGCTACTCCCCAAACTGCTGCCATGTTTTCTCTTCGCACTGGGTAGACCAGGCCGAAGTCACGCTGGCCCGATGTTTCCTCTTCGCATTGGGTAGACCGGGCCAAAACCACACTGGCCCAATGTTTCCTCTTCACATTGGGTGGACCGGGCCGAAGCGACGCGGGCCGGCCCCCTACATTTTCCAGGACGGCCCCGCAGGCTGGATCCGATCACATTGCGGGCTGTATCCGGCCCACGGGCCTTGCGTTTACACCCCTGCTCTAGAGTCATTAGGCAAGACCTGACTCCCACCATCCTAAAATAAGGATTCATACCCATTCATAAAATAAGCCAAATGTCACAGGTGGAACTTAGGGTTGCATTTCTATCAGAATATTGTTTATTAGAGCAGGGGTCTCCAACCTTGGCAACTTTAAGACTTGTGGACTTCAACTCCCAGAATTCCTCAGCCAGCTGGCTGAGGAATTCTGGGAGTTGGTCCACAAGTCTTAAAGTTGCCAAGGTTGGAGACCCCTGTATTAGAGGATATGAGGAGCCCTTAGTGCTCTCGGAGCTTGCTTGTTTTCTTGAAGATGTTTCATTACCCTAACTAGGTAATGTCATCAGTGCTATTAGAGGATATGTCTGGTCCATTCACAGATCATTATTTTTCTCCTGGAGTGCCCCAATCCAGATAGGGCAGGAATATTTTGTTAATTTCCAGAAGTTAATCTTCTAGAACAAAGAATGTAGAAACAAGGCAAGGAGGAAGTAGAGAGCCAGTTGGGTCTAGTGGTTAAGGCATCAGGCTAGAAAACAAAAGATCGTGAGTTCTAGGCCCGTTTTAGTCATGAAAGCTAGCTGGGTGACCTTGGGCAAGTCACACACTCTCTCAGTCCAATTCACCTCGCAGAGGAGCTGTTGTGAGGAAAATAGGGAGGTGTGTGGGATATGCTTGCCGCCTTGTTTGTAAAAATAATAAAAGCAGGATATAAATAAATACCTAAAACGGGACTAACCTGAAGTCCCTTGCACTTCCTTCCAGTTTTTTTCCAGAGGATTTCATTTCTCTCTGGAACAGAGTTCAGGGAAGATCAAAAGCTGTGGATAAGTGTACAGTACTTTAGATTGTGCCCAGTACCTCATAGAATTGTTTAGAAAGCTTCTGGGTTCAACAATATGCTTGGTCATAATATAAGTTGATTTTGTTTTACCAGGTTGTGTGGACCCAACCAACTGTAGCTTATTCAACAAATCATGGTAAAATCATGCCATGGCTTGGTCTGTAATACAGACACAGCTAATACATGCAAAATACTTCAAGCATTTGCTGAATTGGTATGAAACCATAGGGCCTTTCAGAAGCTAGTCTTCATACACCATGCTAAGCCATGGTTTGACTAACCACGTGGTAGTGACTAAATCAAATGTGAGCAAATTCACATGACATCCAAAAGCCATAAGTAAAAAAAGCACATTGTGGGCTACCAAAGAGGCAAGATTTGAACCAAAGTTGTCAAAGGTAAGTGGTTTGGAGGATGCAAATGATTGATATTTTCAATTCTTTCTTCCCAGGGTGGCCTTGGGCTGTTTGTCCAGCTGATGCCTATCCTCATTCTCATCATTGTGTCTGCCCTCAGCCAGATGATGGTCTCCAGTCCACCTTATAGTTTGAGTCACAGACCGTTAGTAACCATTATTCTTGTCCCTATAGTTAACCCGGGTGGTAGGGTTTTGGGAAAGACTTAAGAGCAAAGCTTTCATTGACCACTGATTGGTATTCTTTGGTGTGTTTTTCCCATCTCTCTTTGTTTTTCTTGGTTTCACACCATGCCTGCTGGGATAAGATTGCTTAAAACATCCAGGTATTTATGTGGTAAACATTTACATGTAAATTGTAGGACTTCACAATCCATGGGAGTAGGACTCATTTAGTTGAAACTCGACCCAGCCTATCATCTCTCATAAAGGGTACTATTTCACACAAAGAAGCATTTTTGTGGCATCTGAAATCCTAAACAGATTGACTGTGCAGATAGATGATATTGACCATGTAATTAGATGGATGCCTTTTGGCTGCCATTTTCTGGGTCAGAAAATCATCAGTGTGGAATTTTTCTAGCGACTCTAAATGCTGAGGTGACAATGACAGAAGGAGGGGATATTAGGTAGGGTACATGCCCCAAGTTATAGCCCTGGGGTTTCCATATATGTCAGAAAAAGCAACTCCCTGAATTCTAGGAAGGTTCCTACCAATCAGTGTTTATGATGCCAGGAAGGATGGACCCTATTCATGAAAATTGTCCAAAAAGGAAAGTAGAAAAGAAAGAAATGTGGATCTTCTGTAAGAATGGGCTGCCTCCTTATTATATGAAGGGCTTTAGGTGGTTCTGGCAGAAGATTTGTTTGTTGTGCAATTGTCAGTTTTACTGATAGATTGACATGCAGGATTGATGAAGGTAAGGCAGATGATGGATTGACATGCAGGATTGATGAAGGTAAGGCAGATGATTGACATGCAGGATTGATGAAGGTAATTGCCTACAAAAAAGTACTCCTTATATACTGTGAGGACAAGATTTTTGGATATGGAGGCTGTGGGTGCTTTTCCATTCTTTCCACACTGTCATTGTTCAATGATGAGTTGGAAGCTGGAACCTTGAGGCATAATCTGATTTCTCTGCGGGTCCTTCTCCAGCCTGGCATTGAATCAGCCAGAAGGGAAAGAAATGTGGGCACTTGAGCCCTTGGACTGGAGGAGACATCCATCCTTTGACTGATAGGTTTTGGTTCCAAGTGGTCTGCTGGTAAAACAAGTCACAACTAATAGACATAAGGGAGTATATAAATCTCATATATTGTATTGCATGTTAGGATGCCACCATGCTTAGCTGGGTTTTAGGAAATGTTGACCGCACAAGAATTATATTCTTTAAGGAGGTGGTTAGGTGTGAACTTCCCATATCTGGTGCCATTCTAAGATGAATTTAAAAAAAAAAAAGGATTATAAACTCTACATTCAAATTGGCACTTTTAAATAGTCATCCTTACGCTAGTTGTTTAAATTGAAACAGCACATTTTTCAATTTTGAAGTCTGAACACCCGGAATAAAGGATTTTAAAACTTGAATATTTTTAAAATGCAGTTTTTTAAAAACGGTGGGTGGCATTGTCGTTCTTCGAAGCTCCCTCCTCCTCTAGCTATTCTTCATGGCAACATCTTGCTGTGATCTTCCATAGATTTTTATCAGCTGGTGGCATGACTGTATAGGCCCTTGTGCAAGACCACAGCCTTGATAAAAGCTCTTAGTAGCTTTCCATGTCATACTCGGGAAGAAGCCAAGATATTCCAAGCCAAGAGCCGCGGTTGCGCAGTGGTTAGAGTGCAGTACTGCAAGCTACTTCTGCTGATCACTGGCTGCCAGCAGTTTGGCAGATCGAATCTCACCAGGCTCAAGGTTGACTCAGCCTTCCATCCTTCTGAGGTCGGTAAAATGAGGGCCCAGATTGTTGGGGGCAATATGCTGACTCTGTAAACTGCTTAGAGAGGGCTGTAAAAGCACTGTGAAGCGGTATATAAGTCTAAGTGCTATTGCTATTGCTATATTTCTCTTTGTCTTTAGATGCAGAAGTCCTCTGGTTCCTGAAACTCACAAGAAACCTTCCCTTTGTTCAATCTACATCTCCTTCCTCAATAGCGTATTTTCTTGATAATTTATTGATTAGTCTTAGACCGTAGTTTTAAAAAAATCAATATAGGTTCTACGTAGTTCTAGGATAAAATAGACAAGAGAAAATACAGTAATAAAATACATATGTGTAAGAACAAGCATTCAGATAAATATATCACTTTTACAGGATATAATGAGTTCTTAGCTCAACTGCCTTAACTATGAACTTAGCAGATCTGCCCCACAATGTATGCATTAGAGCCCAGGAGGAAATAAGGCAATCTGAGATCCAGATCCCAGTGGGCTGTTCTTTCTTTTTTTTTTTAACAATTTTTTTTTATTTTATTTCACATCTTTACATCACATACCATTTCATTTTCTCAATAATAATACAATACTCCTATACATATTTTCTATTTCATTAAGACTATTATTATTTTTTGTATCATCGAGACTGCTTTTTTGCCATCCCTTACTCCCCTTTTTTATTTCCCACAACCCTTCTCCCTCTTCTCTTCCCTCTACCTTTCTTTCTTTTCCCTCCTTTCTGTCCTTCTCTACATCCCTTTCTCTCTTCTACTGCTCTCCTCTTCCCTCCTCTTCCCTTCTCTCCTATCCTCTTTTCCCCTCCTTAGCCTCCTCTCCTCTCCTCTCCTCTCCCTTCTTTCCTCCTCACCCTCCTCTTTCTCTTCTCTTCTATTGTTGTGTTCTTTTATTCTAATAAATCTCGGGATGGTCTTCCAGCAGCCTCGATTCATTACTTATTTAACGCCTCTTTTCTTTTCTATTTCTTCTTCACATTTTTCACTTATTAATATATTCCATTTTCCAATGTATATGTCTAGCATAACTTTTCTATGTTTTCCCCTCTTCTATTTCAATTGTGTCATCTGGGTTTCTCTTTCATTCTTGTTTTCCCTCTATTCATTCATATTTTTTTTCCAACCATTCATAAATCTTAGTGGGCTGTTCTTTCAAGTACCTACTTAAGAGGGGCATATCAGTCAAACAACATGAGCAATATCATGTGTTGATGTAGTGTATGTAATAATGAAGTATATAATGGCTGGGGCACTCTCATGATATGGCAGTTGATAGAAGTGTCCATATTTGGCCATGAAATCCAACAACTCAAATCTTGCTCTAGAATAGCCCTTCTTGAGAATTGTGTCAAAACTCATTGATAGGTATTTTTCAAATTGAAAAAAAGAGTTTTCTTCTTAGTCAATCAACTTCAAGGACCAATTTTTTTTTCTTTGCCAAAAACTCTGTGTCATTTTGCACACTGATATCTGGGACTCCTTTTTAAAAATCTCCAATAAAGGAGAATATTTGTAGCTCATGGTTGATATGAGGGGGTCCTTGGCGCTCTCTGAGCTTGGTTGTTTTCTTGCAGACTTTTCATTACCCAAACTAGGTAACATGTCATTGGGGAACCTATTTGGGGTAATGAATTGTCTGCAAAAAAAACAACCAAGCTCAGAGAGCGCCAAGGACCCCTCATTAAAAAATTCCCTTGCCTGGGAGACAGTTGAGAGTAAATATTGGGTGTGAAATAACGTTAGTAAGTCAGTTTACCCAGGAATTAGGCTGAGCCATACTTCCCTGGTCTGCTAGACATATTTTGGGTAGCCTATCAGGATCCATTGATTAAATCCTCTGCCAGCCATGTGGAAACTTTATTATTCTCAATGCGCGGAGCGGATACCCGTTTCTCCTCTGATGATATGAGCTGATGTGTTCTTATCCATTCCCAGGATGCTTCTTAAACAATGAGTCTGAACTTGTTCAAGTGAGGTGACTTTCGTAAGACTCCCCCACATCCTTCCCCAGTAGAGACTCGAAAGGGAAACCAAATGGATTGAGTGCACTGGCTTGCCACAAATAAATCCGCAGAATTAACCAAGTGGCAAACATTTTGGAAGCAATGGCATCCACTGTCTGAGCAACTGAATACATCATACATGCACTGCACCAGCCATTTGTCACTAGAATATAGCAGATGATAATATGGATAGCCAGAAGGGGGCAGTGCTGCCTTATCAGTTCTGCCTTCCAAGCAGACAAAGTTGTTAGAAGAACTTGATCTTGCCAGCTGTCTTGGTGGAGGAAAATGTATTGCTGCTAAAAAGGCTGGAGTTCAGCCATTAAGTGGTAGATTTAATCCTTGTTTGGATTATCACCCATGTAAACAAACCTATCAAATGGGGAAAAAAAGATTTGTCTCCAATTCACGTACATAATACTTGACTGTATGTCTGTCTTGGGTTAAGAGGTCATCTTCTCACACAAGGCCCAGGGTATTAAAAAGTATTTCATTCTGGATGGCATCAATGGGGGAAGTGGGTAGGAACATAGGCAGCCAACCAGAGATTTAAGTGTCTGTTGCAAAGGCAAAAAGCAACATCCCATTTCTAAAAATCTCACCATGTATAGAAGAAATATCTAGTATTCTCGTATGTGATGCAGAAATATGATTTAAGGAGCAAATACATTTTTGTTTTACAGTGCTACCTTGGTATTCAACTGCTTTAAAACTCGTCAAATTTGGTACTCAACGCATTTTGACGTGAAAATTTTGTCCTGGTGCTCATTTGTTTGGTACTCAATGCACAAGTTAGAACTTATTGATGTCGGTTGCCTTGTGACTCACTACATTATTCCTTATGGTAAAAATTCATTTGTTACTCATAGCTTTTGGTACTCATTGTGCCTCCCAGAACCAATTAAGAATGAGTACCAAGGTATCCCTGTATGTAAACGCTTATGAATGCTTATCTTATTCAGGAGGAAATAGCAATTGTTTGTTTGAGACAGTGCCATCTCTGCAGGGTTGAGGATAAGGTATAAGTAGGGTGAGTTGGATGGGGTTCCTTAACTAGGCTAGGAAAGCCAAAAACACTATTTCTTTGTAAACATCTAACAAGTAGATTTACAAGAATTCCTCCCTCAAAAAAGGTACTCAAAATATCTTGAAATTAGATGTGATAAGAGTAAAACGAACAGATGGAACTAAGCTTAATGTAGAGCGATAGACATTTCTTCCATAAAAACAAATATCTTTGCAATTTCTAGCTCAACCATAATTTTGACATTTTTCTGTAACAATGAGAGTCAGGCACTTACTCTTCTGAAATGGAGGGATTCTGTACTCAAGATACCAAGAACTGGCTCTAGCTTTGCATAAAAACATGGCTTCTGATCAGAAACAAAGACAAGGGATAATTTGCATGGCCCCAAAAACTGGGGGGGGGCAGTTAAGACAAAGCAATTAGTGATTTGCAAAGCCTGATTAGATTATCATTTCTGTCCCAAGGGCTTATAAATAGTCTTGAATGCATTAAAATAAGTGTTTACTAAACATAGGAGCAGCTTTTAAGAGCGACTAATTTCTCATGTCAAGTGCTGAGAAACTTGGGGGAAGGCCTGTAGACATTCTGAAACATGAGAATTACAGAATAATTTCAGTAAGAGGAAAAAGTCTTTTCAGCAGATTGCTTTAATCTGGCCCTGTAGCCCAGAGAGGATCAGGTTCCTTTTTTCTCTTTCCAAAGTAATGAGGAGAGCTCCATCTCTTTTCAAGTTAGCACAAGCTGTTTCTTTCGGGGGGGGGGGGGGGTCCCTGGCATAAGAGACAAAAGCGCCCCCTGTTGCTTCAGCCATAGGAAACCAATTGGTTGTATCAGAAATACGTCTAGTTGTGAGCGTCTGCAGCAGGTTAGTTCAGACCTTTCCTTAACTGGTGACACGCTTGCAGAACAAAGGTCTAAATTGAAGGTGGTTTTTAGAAGGTCTCTGGGATGTCAGCAGTGGTTCAGGACATTGGAAAGAGGTGACAAAATGGGATTTTCAGGAACAAACCATTGAGATAATGGAGAGATTGTTGAGGCAGTCCCCTTCCTCCATTCCCAACCACATTTCATTATTCTTATACAAAAGCTTGTGTTCACCAATATCCACTGTTAGGCTCATTCCGCCCTCATTCAATTTTCCCTTCCCATGAAGTAGCTAGAAACAACCTGCTCTTAAACTTTACATTGTTTCTGCCTGTGGATAATCTACACTAGCCCAGTTTACGGACAATCTAAATTGATTCTCCTTAAAGGGCCTGACAACCACTCTGTTCTTGCAGGAGCAGCATGGCAGAGGATAAAGGAAGATTTGGGTATCACAGTTTGCTTTTGGGTGGGATTGGCTGGTATGGGGTCTTTGGTCTCCTTATCCAAACAAATGTTCCTTTGTGTGTGGGCAGGTGTGCAATTTTGACCGTTGCTTTTGTCCTCCTTTCCTCCAGGTCGGTGGGCCATGTATTTAAACGAACGACTGAGCATTTGAAAGTGTCTTACTATGTAGGTGACAGCTTTGCAGAAGAATACACAGGCACGAATCTTAAAAATGTAGAGAGGAGCGTGGAAGATGATTATATTGCAAACCTCAGAAATAACTGTTGGAAAGAAAAACAGCAGAGTGAGTAGCTCAGCTTTTAAGACATTGGACAAAGAGAAATGCGGGATCAAGGCATTGTAAAGTGCATTTCAAGAAATTCTGTGTTATCACATGCTTCTTTATTATATTTATATCCCATCCCTGTAAATCGGGCCTCACAAAGATGTTGGAAAGAGGTTATTGATAGTTAAAATGAAACCACCTTTATAAGTGAGATGCATTTGACAATTTAGCTGTTGCAGCTCAAGTGTTATTTATGTGTGCACACATGTACAAACAGATCCTGCAAAGAGCCATATGAGCTTTCCAGAGGATATAATGTATTTATGCTGAGGGGAAGAATGCTTGACTTGTGCTAGCATGTCTTGCAAAGTGCTCCTTTGAAATGCTTTATACAGCCCTATTGATCATTACGATCTGCACTAATTCTATTGTCCTGTTTCCCCGAACTTAGAGTTTAAAACATCCAAATGGAACAGTAGTCCCCAAGCTTTCCATCTTTGCACTCGCCTCCTTTAAAAATTCTGCCTAAGCTAAGCTGTAACTACAACATCTGGGGCAGGGTTTAGCAGTGGATAAATATTTTTGACAACTCCTTTTGCAGCTCCCTGCTCAGGATGGCAGGTGACAAAATGAGGTAACCGTAGACTCTCTCCAGTGAAATCCACAAAGTAGATCAGGAATGCAATGCAAACTAAAGAGAAAAGTTGCAAGCTGCCTGGACTGTTACTTTAATGATTTGGCTTTCTTCTTTTACAGAGGAAGGCTTACTTTACCGGGCCCGTTATTTTGGTGATTCAGATCTGTATCAGAGAGCACAGAAGATGGGCACACCCAGCTGTACCAGGCTGTCTGAAGTTCAAGCATCAATGCATGGATAGCTGCGGCAGAAACAGTCCATAGAGACCTAAGTAAGAGCTGGCGATTTCTATTTCTGGGACCTGGGAAGTTTGGTTTAGGAATTCTAATTTTCCAGCATAATTTAGAATCCAAAGCTACTTTCTTGTTTTGTGCTAAATCATGGTTAGTTTTAGCAGAGTTAGTCAAAGAAGCAAGTGTTAGTCTTGCAGACAAAAAAAAAAAAGATATCTCTTTGGTCATTCTTCGATCATCCTCTCCATTCTTAGCAGCATTTCCTTTGCATCTCTCTGAATTAGTTTCACGCTTGGTTTGGGCACAAAACAAACTGGGAATAAACAAAATGCTCCTATTTACGCGTCATGCTAAGCCATAGATCAGGGGTGTTGCAGCCCGCAGGCCGGATGCATCATGTGCTGGTCACACCCACCCCTGGTTTAGCGAAGGGGGAAAAAGTCACGATACGTCACATGACTCCGCGAGTTTGACACCCCTTCCATAGATTTAGTTTGAAAGCCAACATGAATCATAGTTTCAGTGGTTTATTGCCCCAAACCCATTTTTTAATTCACTGTCCCCATTTGCCTGTTACATAACAACCAACCCAAAGCATGACTTCCTATACGCTCTCTAGTCCCTCTTGATGCTCATGTGCTTTTGATCGTCATCCCTTTGCCGGGGCATTTAGCTTAAGTTAAATACCGTACTTTTCGGAGTATAAGACGCACTTTCCCCCCCTAAAAGAGGGTGGAAATGTTGGTGCATCCTATACACCGAATACAGCCATTTTTGGCCTCCCGGGACACACGGGGCCTCCCGAAACCCCGCCTCGCGTGTCCCGTTTTTGCCAAAAGCAGGCCCGTTTTTCGCAAAAACGGGGCGCGCAGAGGCTTTGGGAGGCCTGCAGAGTGCTCCTGGGGGCTGGGGAGGGCAAAAACCTTTTTTTTCTTGTTTACCTCTTCGAAATCTTGGTGCGTCTTATAGTCCGAAAAATACGGTAGTTGCACTTTCCCTACTCTCAGCAGTGTCTCTGGTTGGTGGGCCGTTGTCAAAATGAGCAAGGTGGCAGATGGAGCGTTGCAGTGCGAGGCCCACACCCCTTTTCTGCATGCATTGTCCACATGTATCAAAGGGGCAGGACTTGCTTTGTCTGCCATCTTGCTGAATTTGAGTGGCCTCCCCCTCACTGCTGGGGGTCCCTTCTGTTTCTCAAGAGCATTGTTAATTTTGGTGCAGATATAATTATTGGGAAGCTGATGGGCCTGTGGCAGAATGATTGGTGAACATCTTCTTAGAAGCACTCACTGATAAAAGCTTTTCAGCAGCAGTGGCTTCAGCTAAAGGTAGAGTGTCAAGAATCAAATGGACAGTCAGCTATGGATTGCTGCAGTAGTGTTAAAATACTAGTTTTGCAAACTGAGTTTCAAATGTGGCTTAAAGGCTCCTGTGATTCTTTAAGCACTGAAATCTCTTTGCCCGTGTGTGCTTAGCCAACTTGCTTTACTTTTCAAGTCAAAAACAATGCAATCATAATATCACAGGCATTGGACATTTGGAAGATGACACTATAGTTCATTTTAAGAGTTAGTATTAATACATGCATTTACCATGCCTTTACAAATTGTAGAAAAGAGGTTCAGCAGGGCCTGGTGGACCTACCACAAAAAATGTGGCATTGGATGTCGTTTCCTTTGGATTGCAAAAAAATCACAATGATTTGTCCCTCTCGTGGTGAGAATTTCCTACCGATAATGATGCTTGGCCATAGAATTGTAAGCATTGAAATAATACTTAACAGCTTCAAAGAGATGAGAACATCTGCTTCATTTAGCCCTAGTTAAATGCCTTGAAAAGAAAATAGAAACTTGTGTAAAATACACAGCAACTGATTTAGGGTAGTGATGCTTCTGTAGCTTTCCAATTAGAATTGTTTATCACCTAAAGTTGTTGTCTTTGTCACCACCCTTCTTTGTCTTGTTTATTGTGTGCCATTTTAATATGGGTCAGTTCTCCTCAAAGCAACTCAGAACATCCAAATTACATAATGAACTGCAGCTTTGGGGTGATTGCTTAGCAAATCTATAGACATTGTATCACCTTATTAATGTGAATATTTCTAAAGTTGAAACAATCTACAAACACTCCATATAGGGCCCACTGATCAAAATCTAAAAAAATAATTTTCAGCACTGCAAAAATAATACAGTACATTGGAATCCAAGGGTCAACTGATTACTCCAGCAACAAACTCTAAACCAAACTCACATAGTGTTTACACAACTGGGAAGGCAAAAACAAAAAAACCCAGTGTTAAGATATGCCTAGTATTTTCTACCCCAGAAGCAATTATTATTTGGGGTGGGGGTGTTTCCAGAAACTGGAATTCTGAAACTGGAGTTTTTTGAAAGCCTCAAATGGAAGTCTCTCTAGGATGTCAACCCCGCTAGTTAATGGGATTAAGATGGCGGTTTAGGTGCACTTATGAGTTGGGTGCTTTGGCTTAGCCTGTAATGCAGAGATAGCCTGCAAGATTTTAGGCAGCATGAGTGGCAGTTGTACTAGAATCCTCCAGGGTTCTGCCCTCCCTCCCGACTGGAGCTGAGCCAGATTAGTGATCATTGATCAGGTGTAACCAGGCTAAAAACTTAACCGACTTCTAGTCGCCCAACTTTTCGTTCTTTGTCTTCCTGTGGCATGTGTTTTATTTTGAGTGAGAAAATGGCACAGAAAGAGTTAGAATGCAACTGGGGTGTATTTGACATAATGGTCTTCCATGCTAAATACACACACACACACACACACACACACACACCCTCCCCCCTTCCTTCTGGAACAGGTTTGACTGGAATTTCAAGCGATCCATCCCAGCCATAGCTATGCTTCCTTGATGAAAAAAAGATTTTAGTCATTTTTTTAGAAATGTAGAGAGGCTTAACAGACTTCTATTTAAGGCACCCTAGATATCCGAGGGTGCTATAGGTAAGGCACTGTGACTTTTCGTTTAAGACTTCTGTTCCTAAGAACAATGTTCTGAATGTTGATGTGTGTTTGGGGATAAAGGGAAGAAACATTTGAAGAACATCTGAGACGCCTTCTGCAGAGTATTTAGTCTCGCACTTATCTGCAGTGATAGTCTTCATTGACCAGTGTTCCTTTTCAGGGGCACCCATAAAAGGAGAGCAAAATAGTCAAGATGGTGGAAAGTCATACAACTCTGTGATTGAAGCAGTTCCAGTTTTTGTAGGCATTCAAGGGGTGTGGCTTGATGTAGTCACAGCCATCTTGACCTACCATATTTTTCGGAGTATAAGACGCACCTTTTCCCCCCCCTAAAAGAAGGTGGAAATGTTGGTGCGTCTTATACACCGAATACAGGTATTTTTGGCCTCCCGAAGCCCCGCCCTCGTGTCCCATTTTTGCAAAAAATGGGCCCGTTTTTCGCAAAAACGGGGTGCGCAGAGGGTTTGGGAGGCCTGCAGAGTGCTTCTGGAGGCTGGGGGAAGGCAAAAACGCCCCCATTTTTGCAAAAAAACGGGCAAAAAATGGGGCGTTTTTGACAAAAACGGGGTGGGCAGAGGGTTTGGGAGGTCTGCAGAGTGCTCCTGGGGGCCCTCGTGTCCCATTTTTGCAAAAAATGGGCCCGTTTTTCGCAAAAACGGGTGAAAAACGGGCCCGTTTTTGCAAAAAAACGGGGGGCGCAGAGGGTTTGGGAGGCCTGCAGAGTGGTCCTGGGGGCCGGGGAGGACAAAAACTTTTTTTTTTCTTACTTACCTCTTCGAAATCTTGGTGCGTCTTATACACCGGTGCGTCTTATAGTCCGAAAAATACGGTATTTTTTTTTAAAACGTTAGCCTGCAGATGCACCGTTATGCATTTTATTTCAATGTTTAAAGACCAAAGAAATCTAAGAATCAGCTTCTAAATTAACATTTCCAGTTATGCCAGTCTGTTCTTTAATGGAAGTGTTGGTCCTGTTACCCTTGTGATTGACTGGAGACTGACGCTTCTGCTGTTTTTTCTCCTCAGACTCTTCAAACGCCTGAAGACTTTGGGGGAAGTGCACTGAGCCAAGGAGACAGACTTTCTATTTAAAGAATCAGTCCTTAAATTAAAATGGCATTGGAGTATTAACAACGCACAACTGCCCTCTCCTCTCTTTCTCTGTCCAGCATTAGACTTGAACATCTCTTAAGACAAGGAGGGAAAAGTCGGCTGGTCTTTGTTTTTCTCTCTCCCTCCCTCCCTCCCTCCCTCCAAAGGATCCCCCCCCCCAGAACAGTTGTTGAGTTGCTTTGGTTTCCTTTCGAGATCTTCAGAAAATCAGGAGCAGTGGAGAAAGTTCTGCAATTGCACTAGTCACTTCAGAGAGCAAGGGAGGAACTGGAAGAGCTAGAAATTAAAACAAAATTAATTTTAAAAGACACTATTTAGAATTGAACTCACCATTGTAAATATGTTGTAATTCTAAACTATGCAGGGATAGAATTAAATTGTTTCATTTTTTTTTCTTTTTCTTTTTCTTTCTTTTTTTTTCTTTTTCTTTTTTGCTGAACTTCATAATTTACTATCTCTGAATTCTAGCTTCTTTTTCCCTGCCTGGGCCCTCGTTCCCTTTTCTGGCCCAATGTCCTGTTTTCTATCAATGGCAATCTTATCTGACAATACAAATGTTTTATATTTTATAATGGCTTGGACTTTCTGGGGGAAAACAAAAGTAAATTCACAAACCCTGAAACTCTTTCCTTTTTTCAATGTGAAATATTGAGCCCAATAGATATATTTTCTACGGAGACGTTTTGGATTTGCAACGTATGGCGGCTTTTGCTCAACGACTCGTTCTTCCTAATAAATGGAGAACAAATGGTCTCAAAACGATCTTTGGTTCACCAGGATGGCTTTTGATATGTGGACTTTTTTTTTTTTAATTTTGTTAGGTTTTGCAGACTTTTCATTTTTTTTGCCTTGAAATCAGGGTTCATTTTGCTACCCAGAGGTGTGCTATTACTCCCCCCCCCCAAAAAAGATATCCCCTTCTGCCTTTTTCCCTGCCCCCCCAAACGAATTTCCTCTTGCTCTACAAAATAGTATTTCTTTGACAAAATGTTGCCGCTGTTTTCATTCCAGGAACCTGCTGTGCGCTGGCGTGGCCTACCAAGCAGTGATGTAGCTACGTACTTTTCCATTTGGTGAGACTTGGATGACCCTTCTCTATAGAGCAGGGATGTCTATGCTTGGCAACGTTAAAATTTGTGGACTTCAACACCCAGAATTCCTCACGCTGGTTGGGGAATTCTGGGAGTTGAAGTCCACAAGTCTTAAAGTTGCCAAATGTGGAGACCCTGCCTTCTTTAGAGTAAGGAAAGGCTGTGCAGCAACAATGCTTGTAGACTCTGGTGAGGATCTTCCTCAGGAGAACAGGACTCTGATGTCCCCTTCCTCAGGAGAGCAGGCCATCTTTGTCCAACGAGCTTTTGCTACTTTCCATTATTTAAGCAACCGAAAGAGGCAAAGAATAATTCTTATTACTTGACTGGGCTGTGAAGTCCAACTTTCGTTTGGAAAAAAAAATGCTACATAATGCCAGACTTTTTTTTATCTTTTAAGTCCATATAATGCTGTCAGAAGAGCCTTAAGAGAAGTTACTTCAAAGAGCTGAGCCATTCACCAGAGTTAACAGTTAATGCTCCTAGTTCCGATAAGCCTCATCATCTTGAATTAGCAGTAATCTGAAGATGCTTCCACCCCTGCAAGAGATTTTGTGTTTTCATTAGTCAAAAAAGGATTCCTTTTGCAGGCATGGATCAACTCCTACCATCAAAGCAAATCAGCCCTCAGGGTCAGGGTAATATGTTAAGAAATGGCTTAGTTATGCCAAGGAAGTAGCATTACCATTAATTACTTCACACTGGAACCTTCTTTACGTTGCTGTTAGTTTTGTCCAGAAACCTTTATATTATTTTGTTGGCGAACATCCATCTAAAGACTTGTTCAGAATTGTTCGAGTACCAAATAAGAGCTGATGGATTAGGGGCGGTCTAATAATTGTGTTATTTCTTTGGCATCGACAAATGGATCTTGATTTGAACTGAGTTGCTGGGTTCCCTTTTTCCTGTCATAAGCGGCCATCTTGATGGACAAATCTACTCCATTTGTCTGCCGTCCCAAGGAAATGCCTCCACCCTCCGCTGTCCCCGGAGAACAGATCGTGGCTCAAAACCTCAGCCCTCCTGATTAACATTCAGTGATCCCTCCGGCCATTTTGAAGGATCACTTGTCCAGCTGTGCGGTGCAAAATTACCAGCTTGTGAGATGGCAACAGGAGCCCCAGGCCATAACAAATCAGATCTTTTTGATTTTCTTAAGTAAATAGCTGGGGATGAATGAGCAACGTGCAATAAAAAGCATAGGTCTTGAAAGATATTGAAGAAGGCTGTATTTCTTAATTATATAATTGTACATCTATAAATAAAGATTTATAACATGAAAGCTTGCCCCTAGTGTTTGTGTCACCCTACAAGCAAAGCGGAGTCATTTCACCAAATGCCATGATGGAGTCATCCCAGCAGCTGCCCTTAAACTGAATTGGTGCTTGTTTTTAGTAATGAATATATTTCCGGGCTCTACAATAGGCAAAGCATATTTACAAGAATCCATAGAGACTGAGTGTTCTGCTGATCCAAATAACATAAACCTTAGAAGCTCTATTTGTGAAAAGCTGCTATGCTGTATACTGAAAATGGCTGTCAGATTACCTAATTAAGAATACTCTTTCTTCCCTGATACCATTTCAACCACAATGTCTCCTAATATTTTAGCATTCTTAATGATACCAAGAATTCAGAGATTCCAGAGGAAACAAATTGTAACTTTGCACATAGTTGGGGAGGTGATTCCCACCATAGAAGATTGCTCTCATGCTTCCAACCAAGCGAATGGTTAATACTGCCATGGAATAAAAAAATAATATTGCGGAGGTGATGGAACCTACAAGCTACCTCTGGAACTGAAAATTGGCATTTCTTGTTAGAAATTACGGGAGAAGCAGTGTTTATGCATAGTGCCTCACAGGTGATTCCACAATATATAGACAAGACTTTTAACCCTCCAAGGACAAAGTTAGGTGTGTTAATTTTGGAGTTTCTTCCTGGGATACCAGAGGTTGCTATCAGATATGTTGACTGTTAACATGTGCGCTCTCCCCAGGTTATGGATCCAGGATGTGATAAACAAGATTATTGAGACTTGTCAAGTTCATTTATCATGATTCATATTCACTAGATTGCATGGAAATGAGTGATACTTCAGGTCTTCTTGTGAATGTGTTCTGTCTGACTGAAACCCTGAAGAGGAAGGTGATGGACCTGGTTTGGGTGTTCGTATGTATATAAATGATAAGAGGACTATAAGGAGAGAATTCTAAAGCTAAATGATGGTTACATGAGTGATGATAGAAAAGGTTCATTTCTTGAACCACCAGCTAAGTTCACTCCTACTTTTCATTTGCTTTGAGAGCTTGTGAAAACATAAACGGCAGAGGTGGGAATGCAAGAATCTATTCTCACCTCCACTCACACACACACACACACACACACATATATATATATATATATACACCATGAAAAAAATGAATACCCTTTCTTAGACCCCCTCGAGTGACATTACTAGAATATTTCCTGCAGCCGATTAGCTCATCAGGGAGATAGATTGCAGACTCAACCTGGAAGAAAACCAACCTCTACTGTAAGAGAAACTAAGGATATGCAGATATCTAGAAATTTTCCAGGAAAACAGTTGAGAGATATTGAGACTCTGATGCAACAACCTTGGAAAGAAGATGAGCTGTAATCCCTGTTGAAAATTGAATATGATAGGAGTCGCTGAAGTTTGATGAGATGATTCCCAAAATTGGAATGTAGCAGTGGAAGGATGTCATTACAAGTAGTCCTCGAATTATGATCACAATTGGGACCGAAATTTTGTTCACTAACTGATGTGGTTAAGCAAGTCATCACATGACCAGACTCAATTTTACGAACATTTTCACCATGGTCATTAAGCACATGTGGCTTCCCCATTGACTGTCAAAAGCTAATTGAGAAGGTGGCAAATTTCAATCATCTGACCTCAGTGGTAGTGGCAGTCATAACTTTGAGGACTGGTCATGTCACATTTTAATGCCCTTATAACTTTAAACCATCATTAAGTGAATGGTCGTAAGTTAAGGAATACCTGTAAGTAGAACAAATACAAGAGAAGTAGCATTATACGTCACACATCCACCCCTGCACAAAAATTAAAGCAACTGAACAATGGCTGCATGGGGAAATAAAACTAAGTGGAGAAAGAAATTCAGATGGAATTTTAAAGAGCAAAAGTGGATGATGTTTTTTTCTGAAGTTATATCCCTTACTGGAAAGCAAGAAATAATAATAATGAGTTCAACAATCTGATATCTGAAGGGGATAAGAGCTAATGGGTTTACAGTAAGTTACATTACAGTGAGCTTCAGGTGAACATAAAATGGAATATATGGATGCCAACAATCCTTCACAATGCTATGAATGATCCACTGGATTAAGCGTGCTCTCTCTGGAGGCTTTTAAGCAGATTGCAGAGGTTATTTCCTTACGTTCTGAAATTCTGGCTGTGAGGTTAGAGACTAGCCTAGGGGTCTGCAACCTTAAACACTCAAAGAGCCACTTGGGCCCATTTCCCACAGAAAACAAAACAACGGGAGCCACAAAACCTGGGTGGGCGTGGCCAATTCTAGGTCACTCACTCCCACCCAGTCACATGACTACCTTGCTGAGGGGGGGAGCAGCTCTGACACCTCTGCTTCCCCCCCCCCACATCCCCAGCCATTGCTGCCTGGGGAAGGGACAGGAAACAGAACGCGGCGTGTTTCAAAGGCGGCGAACAGCCGGGCCAGGCCTCTCTGCTGTCCAACTCGCCAATGGGGTCACTTCTGGGCCATCTCCCCCCCCCCCGGCTGGGCTGTTGTGCTCGGTACTGGAGGGGAGCACTTCCCCACGCTGCCCCCTTCTTTCTCTTGGCCCCGCCGACAAGGGAGGAGGAAGGCCAGGCTTCGGGGATGGCCCCCACCCCGCAAGATCTGCCCCCGCCATTCTCTCCCAGCCCTCTTTGCTGGCGGCAACAGCAAATGTACCACAATGAAGGCGGAATGCTGTTGCCGTGAAAAGGCAAGTAGAGGGCGCTTCGCTCCCGCATTAAGGCTCTGGCCATGCCACTGCCGTGACAGGATGATGGCTCTTTCATCCCTCTGCCGCGACAGGGTGACAGTGAGCCACAGCAGAGGGCCCAAAGAGCCTCATGTGGCTCCGGAGCCACAGGTTGCAGACCCCTGGACTAGCCTAAAGAGTTTACAACTCACCACCCACGTTTAGATTATATAGACATTCTGGACATTATCCTGAAAGATTTTGTAGCACCTCATATAAATAAGACTTGATGAACGGGGAGAGCCTTCACTCTAACAACTTACCTCTGTGCTACCCTCAAGTATCATATCATGGCAATGCAAGTAGTCTTCGACTCACAACCACAATTGAGCCCAAAATTTCCATTGCTAAGCAAAACAATTGTTAGGAGAGTTTTGCCCCATTTTACAACCTTTCTTGCCACAGTTGTTAAGTAAATCACCGTAGTTGTTAAGTTAGTAACAAGGTTGTTAAGTGAGCCTGGCTTCCCCATTGACTTTGCTTGTCAGACGGTCACATAACGTAATGTTTGAACGATGGGAGAATATGTGGAGGAAAGGTTTAAAATTTACATTAAATTACAGTATAACCTAAAAGAAAACTTCTGTAAGATGATGTATCTTTGGTACTTGACTCCAGATAAGTTGTCAAGAATGTATAAAGGCATTTCAAATGAATGTCGGAAATGTAAATGTAAAGAAGGGATTTTTTTTATCAAATATGGTGGACGTGTGATAAAGCGAAGAAATATTGGAGTAGGATTCATATCTTAATACTTAAAGTGAATATGAACAGAAAACCAGAGATTTTTCTTTTGGGTGTAATGGAAAAAATGGACTTGGGGAAAAAAAATTGGAACTTTGATGTTATACATGTTGATGGCAGCAAGAGTACTCTACCCACACAAATGGAAGGTCATCTTGGTCCCCACAATGGATGAATGGCTGCAAAAATTGATGGAGTTAGCAGAGATGGCTAAATTGACTGCTTTGATTAAAGAAAAAAAAATACAAATACTTTCATTTCTGCTTGGAAACCGCTTCTAGATTTTGTGCTTGAGGTGGGAAAAAATAAAACTTTGATTTTGGGTTTTACCGATTAGAAAGATTTGTAGTTATAAAAAGGGCTAGTTTAAACTATTATGTAAAAGTAAAAAGTTGAGGTTGGATATTAATGCCTTATTCTACTGGACCGAAGGGAGTCGGAAGTCAATCACTTTTCTCTTCCTCTTTTCCTTCCCTATTTTTCCTATTATTTATTTTTGTATTTTCTTTGTAGGCTACATTATAAACTAATAAAAAAATTGTTATTTAAAAAAAAAGTCACATGACAATGGGGATGCTCCTACAATCGTGTGAAAAACAGTCATAAGTTACTTTTTTCAGTGCCATTGTAACTGAACGGTCACTAAACGAAGAGTTGTAAGCCAGGGATGTCTGTACAAACAGTAAGAGGTATTTAGCTTCCTCTATCTTAACTCCAGGAGAAGATTCCATAATATTCTTAACATCTGTTGTTTTGTGCTTTTCCCTCTGGGTTTTCTTACGGTGATCAGAGATACAAAGTGGTTACTGTGCCTTTAAGCATGTGGCTGTGTGTCTCATCCTTTGCGACCACACAACTACCGTCCTTGTGCTGATTTCATTTGTGTCAACATTGTCCAAATTATTTACATTACTACACATATTTTCCTTGTACCCTTTGACCAATTGAGTTTAAATAAGCTGAAGACACAGGTGGTTGTACCTGAATATTTGATAGGCCATTTTTAGGGTGTCCGCTGTCTCTCTTTCCCCAAAGCTCAAAGAAATAGAATAAAATGTTGCTTAATGAACCAATTACACAAACCGGCTTCCTTGAGTCTTTTTTATTTATTGATTTCCCCCTCCCCCCTCCCTTCATCAAACACAAGCCATTTTATTTCCTTTTTCTTCTAGAGGAAAAAAATACCAGGTGCATGTTACAGGAGGAAACAGTATGCTTATGAATCACTCTCCCGAAGAGGTGTGGAGCAGACTTGTGCAATTGTAGGTGGGTCTTGGAATGACCTGTTTAGCTACTAATCAATCAGCCTTCTTCTGAAATAGTGTGAAACCTTTGTCCAAAAATAGCCTAGCTGGTAGGTTAGCCTGAAGGGGGAGTTTGTCAGCTCCCTCTCTTGCATAGCAACATCCCTGGCAGACCTGCTCAGTCTAATTGCTGGAGTAGTGGAGTTTCCCCAAACTGTTGGTTCTGGAGAAATTCAACCTACCTTTCCTAGGCAAGGCGTCTGGAGCGACCCAAGACTTCATGACCATGAACCATGGACCTGGCCCAATTTACTGAGAGCCCACCATACATAAGGGATCACACTCTGTATCTGATTGATGTTTCAGAACAGACACAAAGAGATCTGAAAGTGAAGAGCATCAAAGTTAGCCTCTAATCATGGAGCAATATCTCCAATTGCTATGGAGCTTCACAGAATGATCCTCCTCCACAGACCCTAATGCATCAATCTCCCCCTAAGTGCCTAATTGATCCAGTGGGTTTCAGAGAGGGAGCTAGGGGGCATTTTAGTTGAGAACTAAGTTGCACACTGGAATAAGAGGGTGGTTAGGACTCTTGATCAAATTGCACTAGAGCAACCTCTCCCCTTTCAAAGATCCACCACATTCAAGGAGATGAAGTAGCAGAAAAGATACTTAGAACATCACTGTAGGAAGACATATCTCAAGCCTGACCAGATATTGAAAAGAGTTCAAGGTTAACCCTACACAGTGGTGGGAAGTTTATGTTTTGCGATATATTATTTGCTATAGATATTGCATGGAAAGTAGAGCAGAAAGCTATTCTGAAGTATATGACTGTTACGTACTGACGTACGGAGTACGAATTTGCATAGGGTTAGGGTTAGGGTTAGCTAATCTAGTGGTGGGAGAAATAAACTGTGTCAGTGGCTAGCAGACTTCAGGGAAGCCCTTAAAAGTGGCTTCCCTGCAGCCTGCCGGCAGTCCGTATTAGTTCCAGCTAATAGACAATACAGGTGCTGAACTGTCCATGCGTCTTGACTCTTCATTCCTGCGCGAATCTAACAATGACTATTTACCAGAACAGAATGGAAAATGGTGAATGCCTCAGTAGAGACCGATAGATGGTTAACAAATGCTTTTATTTGGAACAACAAATAAACCTCTGGTTGAAACAACCATGACACTTAGGTTATGGTCATTGTATGATAGTCTAACTTTTGTTTGCAAAGTAATATGATGTGACAAGGATCAAGAATTACCAAGCTGAGGAAGAACAAAATGGAAATATAAGCGAGGGACAAGGATTATTACTACCAAATTTTTAAAAAGAGTTTTTAAGAAGAGATTGGATAACCATTTGTCTGAAGTGGTGTAGGGTTTCCTGCCCAAGCAGGGGGTTGGACTAGAAGACCTCCAAGGTCCCTTCCAACTCTGTTATTCTATAATTCTATAATTCTAAATTCCATTCTTTCCAAAGTAGGACAGAGATAGTGCTCTTTCTTGCAATTGAAACTAAAATGGTCTCCATCACTCTTTGAACCAACAGAAAACCACAGTGACATATAATTTACAGCTCCCCACATTTTTTGAAACCATAGGGACAATGCCAGCAAATGGTAGGGTTCTTGTTTATGGTGTGAAACTCAAATATTTTGGCCACCTAATGAGAAGGAAGGACTCACTGGAGAAGAGCCTAATGCTGGGAAAGATTGAGGGCAAAAGAAGAAGGGGACAACAGAGAATGAGGTGGCTGGATGGAGTCACTGAAGCAGTCGGTATGAGTTTAAATGGACTCCGGGGGATGGTAGAGTACAGGAAGGCCTGGAAGAACGTTGTCCATGGGGTCGCGATGGGTCGGACACGACTTCGCAACTAACAACAACAATGTTAAAGGCAGAAGTTTATAAATTGCCCCAGTTGCTCCCTCTTCTTCCACCAAATGTCACCAGCAATCACTTACCTTAAAATGAGATGGGGGATGGGTAAGAAGCAGGCTTTGACAGATGTCTAGACCAGCAAACTGAGCCACGGATCACAATTCCTTCTGGTTTTGAACAAATATTTTTGTGGGATGAGTTCAAAAGGAGCCTGATCGATCACCTGTTAAGTTCAGCTTATAGTTGGCATTCCATCTGGCACAGATTTAGCACTATTCCAGTGAAGTGCCTGTGTTGAACAATAACTAATAAATGCCTAGAAAATAGAGGGTGGGATGTGCTCCCCTCCCCACCCCAAAAAAACCTAAAAGGCATGCTGAACTGGTGATTAGAGGCTGGCTGGAAATTTTGGGAATTGAAGTCCAGACATCTTCAAGTTGCCATGACTGAGAAACACTGCTCTAGGGATGTCCATTGTCACCTCTACTTTTTATTCTGACACTTGAGATATTATTGAATAAAATTAGAATGAATTCAAATATTAAAGGAACCAAAATTAAAAAAGAGGAGTATAAAATACAGGCCTTTGCTGACGACCTAGTATTCTTTTTGGAAGACCCACAAGAGACAGGACCAATATTAATTAGGGAAATAGAAAAATTCGGTGAAGTGGCAGGTTTCAAGATAAACAAACAAAAAAACTAAATTATTAACTAAAATTATGACACTGAACCAAGGGGGAAAACTAGAAGAAGAATTGGGACTACAAATTGTAAAAAAAAATTAAATACTTAGGTATTAATTTGACAAATAGATGTTCCTCAATAAAAGACAACAACTATACGAATTTGGTACAACAAATAAAAACTGATTTTGCATGGTGGGGGAAACTACAATTATTCATACCAGGTCGTATAGCAATCACGAAAATGAATATTCTATCCAAATTATTATATCTTTTCCAAATTATACCTATAAAGTTAGACAATTTTTTTTATTGATTTGAATAAGATTACCTCAAAATTTATATGGCAAGGAAAGAAATCAAGAATCAAATTAATTGACCTACAAGATAGTAGAAGTAGAGGTGGCTTCGGACTCCCTGACTGGAGACTTTATTATAAGGCAGCACTATTAGTCTGGACCAGAGATTGGGTTAATTTAAATAATAAACGGATTTTGACATTGGAAGGTCATGATTTATATAAGGGATGGCACACATTCCTATGGGATAAAGATAACAAACAGCAAAAATATTTCCACCGGCATATAATTAGAGACTCATTGATCAAAAATTGTCAGGAAATAAAGAAAAAAACAGTATATGAAAATTCCAAATTGGTTAT
>QLTV01003432.1:775288-794588 GCA_003457575.1 Thermophis baileyi
TCGTGCATGCATATGTAGGGGGGGCGCATTGCATTATGGGTGCCGGCACAGGCGTGCGCTGTCGCACGCGTGTGCTTTCGGCACACAACGAGAAAAAGGTTAGCCCTCAATGCCCATTTCAGACAAATGGCTATCTAGTCTCTTCTTAAAAGCCTCCCAATGATGTTGCACCCACAACTTCTGAAGGCAGGCCATTCCACTGGTTTATTTTTGTCACTGTCAGGAATTTTCTCCTTAGTTCTAGGTTGCTTCTCTCCTTGGTTAGTTTCCATCCATTGCTTCTCGTCTTGCCTTCTGCTGCTTTGGAAAATAGATTGATACCCCTGGCCTCTTCTTTGTGACAGCTCCCGAAATATTGGAAAACTGCTATCATGTCACCTGTAGTCCTTCTTTTCACTAGACTAGACATACCCAGTTCCTGCAACTGTTCTTCATATGTTTTAGCCTCTGGCCAAGACTCTCCCCCTTTGGCTGGATTGGATGTCAACTTTGTTCTTCATACTTTAATCCCATTGAGATCAATAGGAAATGAATGTCCCATTGATTTCAATGACAGTGAAGTGCAAGTAGGAGACTGCATTCAACCAAATGTAAATATTTTCCTTGAGTTCTGGCAAAAAGCTAGACTTTTCCTGTTTAATACCCTTCAGATAATTTGAATACAACCTCCATCGGCCTCATAGCTTAAGGTGAGAAAAAGCTAATTTTCACTGCTATACAATCTAATCTTTATGTCCAAAGGATTCATTCTTAGATATACCAGTACATATCCCAGATTACAGTTTAATTTATTACAACTTAAAAAAATACAGCATAGTTCATATCGAAGTAACACAAAGGTTGGCCAACTCTGCTTCATCTTAAATTGCTTCTTCATCTTCCAGCATTTGTATTTTAATGGCCATCTTGATTCACTGCCTTCTGAATGGACACAGATAAAAATCTCCTGAACTAAAAAGTCATTACGGTTTCATGAGCTTGGGGAATGGGGGTGAGCTGATTTATATGGGACAAATTCTTATACAGAAAATGACT
Source organism: Thermophis baileyi (assembly GCA_003457575.1). Taxonomy (NCBI): domain Eukaryota; kingdom Metazoa; phylum Chordata; class Lepidosauria; order Squamata; family Dipsadidae; genus Thermophis; species Thermophis baileyi. Next base: position 776,324 of record QLTV01003432.1, read on the forward strand.
TCAGGGTTGTCCCATTGCACCCGTGAACTTTATTCTCCACCCCTATCTTCAGTTCCACTTAAATTAAAATACGAGGAAGCTATACAATTTTCAAGTGAGCCATGTATCCATGCCATTATCGTGGTACCAATACATAGTTCACAAGTTGACTCAACTTGCATGCTATGCTTGCATGCATGCTCAGCATGCTATGGGGTATTCTTCAGATTCTTTGCTGAAGCCAAGATATATTATATCTACCGCATTCCCAGAATCTATTACGGAAGTTTTCTAATTAAACATGGCATAATCTGTCTGACTTCTCTCCATGCTTTTGTGTCACAGGGAATAATTGATATAAGTTGCAAGTTTCTAGAGGTGAAGGTATTGGAATAGGAGTGGAGATACCCAGTCCACCCTTGGTTATGTTCATGTTATGGTTGTGGAATTAAATAATATGTAAACACACTACATTTTCAATGTGGTGCAGTGTTGCTCTTTCTGTAGTGTTCTGTGTTCTATACAGATCAAAATATGGGATTGAGTTCTGATAATCTGCTTTGGAATGAACAATAGCTCTGTGTTATACTCAAACTTTGTGTGAAAAAAATAATAATCTTTTCCTTCTAGTGCTTGGTAAGGATAATTTTGTTAGGGTAAATCACTTTTGTTTTTCAAGGCTGACATGCAGTACAGAAATACAGTAAATAAACAATACTTAATTTTTTGCCATTGTGTTGCTTGATATTTGTCTTTCTTGCTATTTTTTTTAAATACCTTTCTGATGTTAATGTTGAGTGCTATTTTAGAGTGTCATTTCAACAATTAAAGAAATCCACTCCAATTGATCAAATGTCAATGAGGCACGCATTTCAAACCTCAGAGGCATGAACATTTCAAAGAAATCTCATCTGAAAGCTTTCAAGAACAAATGACATGTTGGCAATGGTTGCCCTGGATTATCTCCATCTGGGTTGTAAATGGTGGTGCCTTCTGTGTTGACATTGACTCATCTTTGAAAGGGGATCTCTGTCTACTTTCCTTTCTTTGGAGCAGTAGGAACACGAATTGCTGGAAGGAAGCCAGATTTTTTTTTTTAATCTTGCAGGATGAAATTAAGGGACAGAACATCTAAAACTAGGCTGAGAAATCTTTATGTTGGCAGTACATATTACATGGCCCAGATATTATTGTCTGGATTCTGAGAATTACAAATGTGGCTATATTCAAGGAACTATCAGAATGCTCTGGAATATGTATTTCTCTGCCAAAAGGAGGAATCCACAAGAACTAGACATTGGTCTTTGTGAAAACAATGTGGGGTCTGGAATGCTATTTTCTAGGAATTTCTCAGTTCAGCATGTGGTGGTAAACTAGAAATGATTTATGGCTTTTCTTGCCTCTGCAAACTACTGGCAGAGCAAAAGTTTTATCTCGGAATGAAAGCCCAAGTGCATTCGAATTTGGGACTATGCAGGGAGTTGGCATTCTTTATCACGGGTGTCCATAAGGTCCATATGCATGTATGTGTCAAAAAAGTCAAGATGGCAGCAATCAAAGCCCCACTGTTTTTTGCATATATCATGTGACACATGGTTATGGTTGACATTTTGGCTTTGCTGACCCCCAATTAGATATTTCTGACCTCTCTGAAAGCTTCTTTAGGAGAATCAGCTAATTGTGTAGACATTCTCCAAGGCAGGAAGTATCCTTGAAGGTCTTCTAGTCCAACCAGGGATGGGTTCCTCCCGGTTCAGACCGGTTCTCCAGAACCGGTAGCGGCCCGCTGGTGATGTCACGATGATGTCACTGAACCGGATCGGTCGGTGCCGGTCCGTGGGGGCCGACATCTTTTTTTTTAATTTTTTTTGAATTTTTTTTTTGAATTTTTTATATTTATTTTTTCCTTCTGAGCATGCGCAGAAGCCGACTTCTGGCACTGTGCATGCGGTCACCATCTTTTTTTCGGCTTTGTTTTTTTTTGTTTTTTTGTTTTTTTGCACATGCGCATGCAGGCGTGGGAGGGAGCGAACCGGCAGCGAGGTAAGTTGGAACCCACCCTGAGTCCAACCCTTTACCCATGACAGGAGACCTTATACCCTTATACCCTCCTGCACAAATGATTGTCTACTCTTTTCTTCAAAACGTCCAGCAATGGAGCACCAATAACTCTGGGAGGCAAACTGTTCCATTAGTTAATTGTTCTTACTGTCAAAAAGTTTCTCCTTAGTTCTAGTCTGGATCACCCTCTGATAAGCTTCCACCCATTGCTTCTTGTGCTATTCCCAGGAGCTTTAGAGAATAAGTTGACCTCCTGTACCAGTTTTCATATCCATCTTTAGTTGTGATTCTGCTACAAAGATTAAATGATTTTTCCCCCCATGGAATTTTTTCTTCCAAGAGGATCTACAAAAGATTACAAAAGTTGAGGAATATCTGTACCTAGTGAAGTGAATGTAACTTTTTCTGTATGACAGGATAGGTTTGTGACAGGGTCTTAGATGACAGCTAAGTTAGAACAGTCATAACTGAAGAAGCTTCTTGGATGAGAAGTGAAACATCTTCAAGGAAAAACAAAGAAAGTCCAGTTGCCCCCTGAAAAAACACCTTTGGGACAACCATGACCTGGATGACTAAGAATCTCCAGAGATGTCTTAAATGCAAACAATGGAAGATAACAATGAAAGACATCCTTGAAATTTAACAATTGTTTTTTCCCAGACAAAAATGATGGGGTTGGAACAAATTTAAGAAAATTAACTGAGGGATATTATTATTAATGTTACACTAGTAGCAACTTCAAGTCAATTTTGGCTAATCTCAAAAAGCACAGCAAAGTTGGATATACTTGGGTGGACACTGCAGACTAGATTGAGAAGTTCAACTTGGTCCCCCAAAAAGGAAATAACAAATAAAACAGAATATTTGTAGCTCAGGGTTGAGATGAGGGGTCCTTGGGTCCTCTCTGAGCCTGATTTTTTTCTTGCAGATGTTTCATTAACCAGACTAGGTAACATCATCAGTACTAGTCAAGGAAATAACAAACCACTTTTGTATTCTTGCCAAATCCATCACATGGATGTGTCCATGAAATCACAAATAGGCAGCTGTACTTGCGGGAGACTTTTGTGGTTAGTGTTGTTATTTCTATTTTTTTCTGGCTTGTCAGTCTCCAGATTTGGACAAGCATTTCAATCTGAGATTTTTATTAATTTCATTTACTCTTTACTATTCTAGCCAAACTTTGGTCTGCCACGCAAGACTTTTTCTTAAAAAAGATCTTCAAGACTTGAATTGCAGCTTAATTTCAGTCTTGTAGCCTGGTTAACTCACTACCTTCCCTCAGATTAGCAGCAACTCCTAGAGCCGTGATGGCGAACCTATGGCACGTGTGCCACAGGTGGCACGTGGAGCCATATCTGAGGGCACACGAGGCGTTGCCCTATGTCAGCTCCAGCGCGCATGTGTGCACTGGCCAGCTGATTTTCGGCCTTCCGGAGGGCGGGGGAGGTCGTTTTCGCCTTCCCCAGGCTTCAGGAAAGCCTCCGTAGCCTGTAGATGGGGAAAAACAGCCCAATGGGCCTACCGGAAGTTCAGAAATGAACTTCCTGTTGGGCTGTTGGGCTGTTGGGCTGTTGGGCCATTTTTCACCCTCCCCAGGCTTCAGGAGGCTTTCCTGAAGCCTGGGGAGGGCGAAAAACGGCCCAACAGCCCAACCGGAAGTTCATTTCCGAACTTCCGGTAGGCCCGTTGGGTCTGTTTTTCGCCATCCACTGGCTCCGGAGGCTTTCCTGAAGCCTGGGGAGGGCAAAAAATGGTACAACGGGCCTACCGGAAGTCCGGAAGCTTCAGTGAGGTCTGTGCGCATGCGTGGGCGGGGTAGCGTGGGGAGATTGTGTGCGCATGTGGGGGGGGAGGGCATTGCATTATGGGTGTGGGCACGCGCATGCGTGTTATCACACACGCGCGCGCCCTTTTGGCACCCGAGCAAAAAAAGGTTCACCATCACTGTCCTAGAGAGTTCTGGGTCAAGCTAGTTTTTCAGGAATGTCCAGAAGACAGGGTCAAAAATTCAAGATGGCAGCTGCAACTGTGCCAATGAAGCCCTACACCCAACCCCTTGACTTCATCTCATTACAAATGCCCTTATTGACCGTTAGTGGCATTCTTGTTATAGTGCAGGTAGTCTTCAACTTACAACTATTCATTTAGTGACTGTTTGAAATTACAGCGGCACTGAAAAAAAGGGACAAGACCATTTTTCATACTTATGACCATTGCAGCATCCCCATGCTCACGTGATCAAAATTCAGAAACCTTGGCAACTGACTCATATTTATGAGGGTTGCAGTGTCCCGGGGTCACGTGATCCCCTTTTGTGGCCTTCTGACAAACAAAGTCAATGGGAAAGCCCGATTCACTTAACAATCAGATTAAGACTCTGCAAAAGTTAGGAAGGTTTCCACATCTGTTTCTGGATCCCAGACTGAAACAAGAGAACCTGTATTTCCTCTTACAGTATATGTAAAAGAGAGTTCCCAGTGGCATCAGGAAGAATTTTCCTTTCGCTGCAGTGAAAGGAAGTTTTCATTGCAATTTCTCTGAAAGAGTTGTTTTAGATGGCTTGGGAGCCAATCTTGGCTGGAAAGTTGGATGCAGTTCATTAAACTTTTTAAGCAGGCTGAATATCCTGAAAAATAATTCTGCAGATGTAATATAAATGTAGTGTGTTTACATATTATTTAATTCCACACAACCATAACATGAACATAACCAAGGGTGAACTGGGTATCTCCACTCCTATTCCAATACCTTCACCTCTAGAAAAGAATATTTGTAGCTCAAAGTTGAACTATGGGGTCCTTGGTTGTTTTCTTGCAGACGTTTCATTACCCAACTAGGTAACATTATCAATGTTAGAAGGGAGCAGGGTTAGGTCTCACAAGCAGTAAACAAAATCCCAATCAAGGAACGACCAACTCAGACAAACAATGAAATAGTAAACAACAGCCTAATCAAGGAACTACCAAGAGGAAAATACTCCCACCAACACTGACAGAGCAAGTCACTTGTATATAAACAGAGACTACAAAGCCCACTCCCTTCTAGCACTGTCATCTAGTTGGGAAATGAAATATCTGCAAGAAAACAACCAAGCTCAGAGAGTACAAGGACCCCACACCCTCACCTCTATACCTCACTGGGTTTGTGACCTTCAGATTAAAAAATACGACATATGGAGTAATAGGTAAATTGTGATATTAGATTTTGGATAGCCCATTGATATATATATTATTATAACAGTGCATCAGGACAAATAGGTGACTGCTTTCTGATCATGTGAACTGATTTCATTTCATTGCCCAACAGTTTGTGTGAGTAAAAGGAAGGGTAGAAAATACTTTCTCCTCATCCCCTGTCATCCAGCTGCCATCAACATATATGTAAAACCCACCAAAATGGGGTTGCCTCATTTGAAACCATCACTCGCAATGAACTTTAGGTGTCTTTCCAACAGTGGTGGGTTGCTACCGGTTTGCCCCGGTTCGGGCGAACCAGTAGCAGCAGGGGCGGGAGGCTCCGCCCACCCGCTCAGACGTCATCACAGACTATCTGTGCAGAAGCGCTGCACGCAAGCAAAGCAAGCGTGCGCATTCACAGTTCTGAACCAATAGCGAAGGTAAGTGAAACCCACTACTGATTTCCAAGTGTGGCAAGCAACGCACACCACACATCCGACTTCATATGTGACATGAATGTGTGGTTCACTTATAAAGCAGCCTTTATAAGAATTCCTAAGACAAGAGACTTCTGTTCTGGCCAAGTCAGATGGCACCCAGAGATACAGGTTTCTTGGTCCCTGCCTAGACAGCTCCTTTGAGAAGCATTTGGTTGTCTTGTTTGAGGAAGACTCACAGTTTTGTGTGAGAAACGGTGTAGAGAATCCCAGATTCAATCTATGCAATAGTCCTCAAAAAGATCAGGTAACAACAGGTGCTCCAGGCTAAAATCTTAGAGAACTGCTGTATGAGAAAGTTTGCATGCTGGTTGATGTCACTGAACTTATGTTCTCCTTGAATTTAATCATTTCTTTCTCCTTCTATTAATGTGTGTTTTTCCTCTCTTGCTCCTTATCTGCCCTAGGACTTCTCTATTGGCTCTGCCTTGTTGTTAATCTTCTTTGCTGTGTGTTTTCTGTTGTTTTTGTTTTTGCCTCTCTCCAGCAGGAACACATTAACTCGCCCTTTCTTAGAAACCTGTGGGAACAGCTCCGCCCCTGTTCTCTGCTCCATGTGTGTGTATCCTAGTCAAGAAATAAACAAGCCCTTGTTAGCAGGCAGCCGACTCTGCAGCCATTGTCGTCACAGCTGCCTCCCTGCTTCACAAACCCAGCTTTAGAAGGGCTTTGGCTGGGAACACAGTGTATGCACACTGCAGGAACAAATACAAGCCTGCAGGGAACAGGTCAAGAGACAAGCTCAGGTCTGTCGTTGGTATATTTGTGGGTTTTCCCTTTGCAGGTTTTTGTCCAGGCAACACTACTGTGCTTGTTGCTACAACCAAAACAGCCTAAGTAAAATTTGGTATTAAATCCACTTCCACTGCGGGATCAGATTTTTTTTTTTTTAAATCTCTGATAAAAATAAACTTCCTGACTCCGGTTGCTTTCTTTTGAATTAGATACTCTAATTCACATGGCACAATCCTTTCCGGTGTTTTTAATCCCACTGAACTTGCCTAGGTTTACTTCTGAAGGTTCACAGAAGACCTCCCTGTCAATCCTTAAACATTTCCACAAAATTGCTCTTGAATTGCCCAATGCAAGAATGGGCAGAGCTGTTTAGTTTTAATCCCTGATTGAAAAATTTTCCTTCCACACAATTTTTAAAGGCATGGTTGACCTTTCCTTCTTATTGCATTTGGAAACCCAAAATTGTCCAGTGAATAAAGCTTTATGCTGATGGGCTTGGTTTTTAGATCCCCCATGCCTTGCCTTCTAGAGCTGATGACTTATCTCTGAGACAATATTGTGGACTGCAACTTCTTCCAACCAGATGCAAGCCGAATGAATCTGACTTGAATTTCGGCTCGCTGAGAATTATGGAAGTTGAAATCCAACACATCTGGAATGGACTAATTTGTGAGAGGTTAATGCACGGAGCCAGTTTGGTTTAGTCATTAAGGAAGGCACCAGGCCAGAAAGCAAGATGCTTTCCTGCAGTGGTGAAATCCAAATTTTTTTACTACCGGTTCTGTGGGCGTGGCTTGGTGGGCGTGGTGTGGCTTGGTGGGCGTGGCAGGGGAAGGATACTGCAAAATCCCCATTCCCTCCCCACTCCAGGGGAAGGATACTGCAAAATCTCCATTCCCACCCCACTCTGGGGCCAGCCAGATGTGGTATTTGCCGGTTCTCCAAACTACTCAAAATTTCCGCTACCGGTTCTCCGAACTACTCAAAATTTCCACTACCGGTTCTCCAGAACCTGTCAGAACCTGCTGGATTTCACCCCTGCTTTCATGGCTAAGTCCCACCTTAGCCATGAAAGCCAGCTTGGTGACTTTGGGCCAATCACTCTCTCTCAGCCCAACCCACCTCACAGGCTTGTTGTTGTGGGGGGAAAATAGGAGGAGGAAGATGTGTTGGATATGTTTGCCGCCTTGAGTTATGTAAAAATAACAAAGGTGGGATACAAATAAATAAATAAATGTGATAGATATCACAGAGCTGCTTCTAGCAACTTCTAGCAGCTACAAAAAAAAAAAGATAACCAAGAAAGAGGAATTTAGGGAGCTACAGTTCAGCCACAACTTTAGAACCACAATTTTCTTGTCCTTATCATAGCAAGAATTCAAGTTATCCTCCAGCCATGAAGGTCACTATAATACCTTGGGTTATTTATGATCTTTCAGCCTAACCAACCAAGCAAGACTATAATGATATAATGGGAAATAAACTCAATTATCCCACCAGGAGTGGATGAATGGGATATAAGAAGAAAAAAAAATAACAAAAGGTTTCGGTGGAAGAGATGACCACAGTTGAAATGTTCAGTATGCTTTGGATTCCGTTTGTTTGATTATGATGTGCTACCCCATTGTATAATTGTCTAACAGAACAATGGACAGTGAGATCAAGGTTGTTCCCAATGGAGCTCAGGAAACCCAGCCTTGGAAACAAGGGGAAACCCACAGGATTTAGAATAGGGTAACAAAAAAGCTCCGAAGATGGATCCAAGCTGGTTGGTAGAGTTTTTATTCAATGTGTTTCTGATAATCATATCCAGAGGTGGGGCCATTAAGGATTGTGGCCAGTACCTGTTTTGCTTCTTCAGCAATTCACTTCTCGGTTACCTCTGAATTGCCCTAGTAACTACGGCTAAAGTCCAATTAGTCCATATCTGATAAGGAAGTTCCCAACTAGGTATGAAATTATGGCCTCCCTGTGTTTGATCTTAGCCTCTGATATTCAGAGATAGACTCCTTGTCTAGCCCTGTTGTCTGCTCTGAATGATAGTAGCTTTGCAAGACAACTAGCAGGTGTTGTTCCAATGACATGACACCTGATCCTTGTAATTGAAGGCATTAAGGAATGAAATTGCATCCCTTCCAGGGCCCATCACCATGTCACCACTTTGTTCCCTGTAGTTCTTGGAGCTTGGAAAAATAGACTATAAATAATAGTAATTTATCTTATCTATTTTAAAAAAAGACAAAATTCTTCTTACTTCTTTTCTAACACATAGCAGAGTCTAGTGCTGATATCTGAAAATTATTCATTCATTTATTTATGTTTGTTTGTTTGTTTTATTATTTATTTATTTATTTATTTATTTATTTATTTATTTATTTATTTATTTATTTATTTATTTATTTATTTATTTATTTTAAACACTCCACACAATGCCAAGCACAAAGGGCCCACCCAGTCATATGACCAATGATGACAGGATTGGGGAGCTGAGCTGATTTATTTTCCTTTTTTCAGATTGACAGTAGTGTATAGTCGTTGGAATTGCGCTGAAGGCGATTTTTATTTTAAAGGGTTTGCTTCTTTTTGAGAGGTTGATGGAGCTCCATTCTCCCGCTGCTTTGTTCATCTTCCTGAAGAGGTCTTGCCCAGACAATACTGACACGAGGAGTTGGTAGGTCACTTTCAATAGGGTGGACAAAATGAACAGGAGTGAAATTAACAAGAGTTTCGTCAGTTTCTCCTTCTCCCCATCCTGGGTCAAATCCAACTTGTATAATGCCAGGCTACTGTTTCTGTTGGGTTGCAATAGTTTGGGGAAACTGGTTTTAATTCTTTGATTGTTGTCCTCCTAGATGGGCAGAAATTAAAACAATCGCAGATGCTGACAAACTGCTTGGTTTGGTAGTGAAAATGGAAGCACTATGGAAATATCCTAAATTGAACAAACATTTTAATTTCCCACAATAGACATACTAGGGGAAAACCAGATATGTAAAGGACTAGTAGATCTAACACTATTATCACAACTACGTTTACTCACTAGGGTCTTTTGGCCATTCACGAGTTACCAAGTCATTTGGACCTCTAGAGATCCTCTCAGGGTTGAAGTTGGCTCTACTTAGAACTTCAGCAAAATGGCGTCCAAGATAAGGCCCAGTCATGTAAAAATTCCAGAGTTGGATTGCTGGAGATTCATTTTTATTTCCTGAACTATACAACTATTCCAGCTTCTGAAACTATTCAGAAAGAGGAATAATTAACATCAGGTAAGGTTACCAGAGCTGGCCTTCACAAATAAGTATTACTGGCAACAAAAAATTAGAATTTTCTGTATCTTCTTGTGCCCATCTACCGGTAGCTGTTATCCGGATTTCTAAAGCCGGATCTGAAGTACTAATGTAGTTCTAGCCTTACATTAAAAGCAAAGATGGGGACGTTTCTTATTATTTGATATATTTTGCATCTTCAGTTTTTTATTGCGGTCTAAAGTACCACAATGGATGTGGAGGATGGAAGCAATAGGCCTCCTTTGCCACAAATCTCCCAAAATACAGTGTGATATTGGGGATTGACAATTTGATTTAACCCAGTGGCAAATCGGACACCTATGTTTGCTTTGACAAAATTGACTAACCTTTAAAAAAACAACAACCAAATTTGGATTTCTATATTTAATGATTGAGAGCCAGTTTGGTTTAGTGGATAAGGCATCAGACTACAAACCAGAAGACTGTGAGTTCTAATCTCACCTTAGGCACAAAGCCAGACGGGTGACCTTGGGCCAATCACACACTCTCAGCCCTAGGAAGGAGGCAATGGCAAACCACTTCTGAGAAACCTTGCCAAGAAAACTGCAGGGAGTTGTCCAAGCAGTCTCTGAGAATCGGGCATGATTGAATGGAAGTGGGGGGCGGGGGAAAGGTAGATGGAAACACTGTAAAAAATACTTGGGTAAAAAAAGAGAAAGGCAGTGATAGATTGTGCTTATTCCCCTCTCACATGTCTACAAGTGTCCTTTGGATATTTAGATTTATCTAGAGAAACATCTCTTTCTCCTGGTAATATTTTAAATACTTTCTCTGCTTATATTTTATATACCAAAACTCATGATTCTGTATGAATAAAATAGATTGACATTACAGCCATTTTTTAAAAAAGTATGATCTAGGGTAAGTTCCCTCTTTAGATTTTCTCTTTTTTGGGTTGTATTATATCTATGGAAAGTTATGATTAGATTTTATTTATAAGCTTGCAAGAATCTAGAGCATATAAAAAACAGGAGTAACAGGATAGCGGCCTATTTTATATGCAGTTAGAATATTCCTCACTTGTTCTCGATACTTGTACAGCTCACCTTAGCAGTTTTTTTTTTCCCGACAGGACAAAAAGAAAAAAATATGATTTTCAGTTGCACAAATTCCCTGGTTAGCTTTCCAAGCTTTAATCCCTCCTATGAAAATAAACATAAACACACAGCGATTCCCAACTGCTAATTGTTCTCTTAGGGGGGGGGAAATGTACACTTTTATGCTTCTCGTAAAGGTGACGATGAAGAGATGCTGACACCACCAATTAAGCGCAGTTTTCAAAATTGTTCCTTGCCTCGAGTGTCCTACCAGCAGAAAGACAGAATATAAAACTTCAGTATGGAAATAAACAACTAAACCGACAACAGATAAATAGGCAAGCTGCTCGTGTATTTTCTTTGGGAAGAAGAAAAAAAAAATCATTATAGGAAAAGCTCTGGGAAAATGTTGAGGGGTTCTGAAGATGGGATGACCTCATCTGAAATCTCTGCAAAATACAGCTGGGCAATTATTCAACAAAAACTTCATGGGGAAGGGATTGGTGATGTGGCATCGTGCAAAAAGATGAGCCCAGTAACCAGTGCCAGTTTCCATCCCAGATGCTCTCAAAAAAGAATGAAAAGAGAGGATCGATCTTGGCTTGCGTTTCCTTGCCTTGTTCTCTGGCTTCTTCTGTTTTTCTCAGCCCTGTACTCCTGAAGATCCTTAGACTACAACTCCCATCATTCTCAAACTTTGGCATTTCCGAGTGGGGAATTTATTGGAGTTATAGTCCTACGACACCTGGGGACCTCAAGATGAGAGCCTTGTCCTCTGTTCAAACCTGTGCGCCAAGATGTAGATCATCTCACCAAATACAGGTAGTCCTCGACTTACAACAGTTCATTTAGTGACCGTTTGAAATTACACCGGCACTGAAAAAAGTGACTTATGGCCACTTTTCACACTTATGACCATTGCAGCATCCCCATGCTCACGTGATTTACATTCAGATGCTTAACAACCGGTTCATATTTATGACAGTTGTAGTGTCCCCGGGGTCATGTGATCATCTTTTGCGACCTTCTGACAAGCGAAGTCAGTAGGAAAGCCAGATTCACTTAACAACCAGGTTACTAATTTAACAACTACCGTGATTCACTTAACAAAAGGTGGCAAGAAAAGTTGTAAAATGAGGCAAAACAAATTTCTCACTGAGCAACATAAATTCTGGGCTCAGTTGTGGTCGTAAGTCGAGGACTACCTGTATTGTGAGTAAACGAGGAGAAAGCAAGGTAAGGAAACTGCAATAAAAGCCATGATCTCTGAGTGTTGATCTGCTATTGTGGATTGTGCACAGACTGGTATCACAAACACCCTCCCTGAGGGAGTTGGCAGGGAGAGACTCACGTGAAGGGACCTATTCACCACACTCCACCTGCAGAGACGTTCCAGTGACTAATTTCCTCACAGTGGTTTATTGGCCTTATCCGTGGGAGTGGCTAATATCTCCTGACTCTCTGCTTAGCTGTGCGACTTGGCTGCAATAAAACACCCCCTCCTTGGATCATGGTATCTATAGAGGTGTGTCAAAATAAGGAACTAAGATTCTTTAAAAGTGTCTAGAATTTTTTTTTTAAACAGCTTTATATACAGCTGGATAGCGAAAAGCCAGGATTTAGGACACCTTATGAAGAAATCTAAGCTCAGGCAACGTATTTAATAAAAATAGGTCAATTCTAGTTCTTCCTTGAGCCCCGAGGCAAACTGCACAGAATAAACTGAAACAGTGCAAGAGACCTGCAACAAAAAGCTGGAAGGGACCTTGGAGGTCTTCTAGTCCAGCCCCCTGCTCAAGCAGGAGAACCTGTCCTATACTATTTCAGATAAGTGACTGTCTAGACTCTTCTTAAAAACATCCAGTGATAGAGTGTCCACGATTTCTGATGGCAAGCTGTTCCACTGGTTAATTGCTCTCACTGTTAGGAAGTTTCTCCTTAATTCCGGGTTGCTTCTCTCTTTGGTTAGTTTCCAATCATTGTTTCCTGTCCTGCCCTCTGGTGCTTTGGAGAATAATTTGACCCCCTCTTCTTTGTGGCAGCCCCTCAAGTACTGGAATACTGCTATCATGTCACTCTTAATTCTTCTTTTCTTTAGACTAGCCAAACCCAAATCCTGCAGCCGTTCTTCATATTTTTTAGTCTCCAGGCCTTTGATCATCTTAGTTGCTTTTCTTTGAATTTTTTTCCAAAAGTCTCAACATCTTTTTTGTAGTATGGTGATCAAAATTGGTTGCAGTATTCCAGGTGTGGTCTTACTAGGGTTTCATGATCCATTGTATGGGTTACAAGCAATCTCATGATGTCCCCTTCAAAGGTGGTTGGATTTTGTCTCTTGATTTAAAGAATCAAGGTCCCAAAAAGTCAGAAAATATGCAAACTGGTTTTCAGTTTGGGTGCAAAGGTAGAGCTAGGATCATGGTTGCTGCCTATCCTTCCTCTTCTGGCATCTCGGAAAGTGGAGGCAGTTGGACTATAACAGGGCCTTTCTGCAGAAGATCTGGTGAACTCTGGCCCCCACTGGGGTGAGAGTGAGAGAAGCTCTGTTGGTGAAGAAACCATGCGCCATACTGGCAATATTGGGAAATCAGGGCCAGCGAAGAAGGGGAAATGTACAGTGATGCTCGTCTGTGTTAGCACTAATAGCACTTAGACTTATATACCACTCCATAGTGGTTTACAGCACTCTCTGAGTGGTTTACAATGTCAGCATATTGCCCCCAACAACCTTGGTCCTCATTTTACTGACCTAGGAAGGATGGAAGGCTGAGTCAGCCTTGAGCTGTTTAGGATCAAACTCCAAGCTGTGGGCAGAGTTAGCCTGCAATACTGCATTCTAACCATTGCGGCTCTTTATGGATGATTTGGACATAGCATGGATTTTGGTATGTTCTAACCAGCCATGCCTACTTTTAAATACCCTATTTCCCTTCCTTCCCCCATGTTGCTCCTCTCCAATTGGTCACCCAGATGTCCATAAAGGAAGTGCACTGATCCAACAGTGATGATTAGGGGACTGGAGACTAAAACATATGAAGAACGGTTACAGGAACTGGGCATGGCTAGTCTAGTGAAGAGAAGGACCAAGGGAGACATGATAGCAGTGTTCCAATATTTGAGGGGCTGCCACAGAGAGGAGGGGGTCAAGCTATTTTCCAAAGCACCTGAAAGCCAGACAAGGAATAATGGATGGAAATTGATCAAGGAGAGATTCAACCTAGAAATAAGGAGAAATTTTCTGACAGTGAGGACAATCAACCAATGGAACAGCTTGCCTTCAGAAGTCGTGGGAGCTTCATCAATGGAAGCTTTCAAGAAGAGACTGGACTTCCATTTGTCAAAAATGGTGTAGGGTCTCCTACTTGGGCGGGGGGTTGGACTAGATGACCTACAATGTCCCTTCCAACTCTGTTAATCTGTTAAAAACAGTGAACAGAATCAAATCCAACAAACTTGACTTTGGATTTAGTTCTTGTCACCTTCTGCAACAACAGAGGATTTCATCTTTACCAAGACAACACGGGTGGTTGCTAGATCGGCAACATATAGCCGCCCAGAGTCCCTTGGGAGTTGGGCGGCATACAAATTTAATAAATAATAAATAATAATAATAATATTGACTTTTGAAAGACCAGGACACCGAGTATCATCTTAATTGACCTTCCCTGTCAGGATCTCTGTGTCTTAAAACCAGCAGCCATTTTGTAGCTGAGCTTCTTTCAGGTCTTAAAACCTGAATTGAAGAAAACTATTCAGGTAGGAAATTATGGGAGGGAAGAATAGTGAATTGTTAAAAAAAAATAGTTTAGCATGTAAATAGACAAACAGACACCAAAGGACATTCTTGGTTATGAAAAGTATTGTGTGTGGAACTCCCAGAGATGAATCCATCTTTTTTTTTTTTTAACTAATTTCCTGCTGTCATTGATTGTCAGAAGCAAAACAGCCTACTAGTCATCAGAGAGCTGACAGCAGTTGATTGGAGGGATCAGATTGCTGGTTTCCTGCTACTAGTGGAAAACCTGTTTTCTAATGTACCTTGATTCCATGCTTTTGTTAGTTTCTTCTTCTTCTTCTTCTTCTTCTTCTTCTTCTTCTTCTTCTTCTTCTTCTTCTTCTTCTTCTTCTTCTTCTTCTTCTTCTTCTTCTTCTTCTTCTTCTTCTTCTTCTTCTTCTTCTTCTTCTTTCTTCTTCTTCTTCATTATTATTATTATTATTATTATTATTAAAAGACATAGTAGGCATATTTGAGGACTTGCAGTTTCAATCTTATAGATCTCACACCAAAAATATTTCCCAATTATCAGAAAAGTTATTCAAGGAGTATAAACAAATGCTACCTCCTGTCTGTGAGTTCAAGATTGATCTCTATTAAATTTGTATGCCGCCCAACTCCCAAGGGACTCTGGGCGGCTCACAACAATATAAAAAACTATTAAAAGAAAACATAATAAAAACATTTAATGTTTAAATGTTTATTGCCATTTATTTAGGCATTTATTGCCTCCAGAGCTCCCAGTACTCTGTAGAATCTAGCTTCTCTTCTATTTTCATTCATTTAAAAAAAAAAAAGATGAAAAAGAGAGATCCTGTGCTTGTTTTCTGCTCTGCAGCAGTTGTATCTTACTAAGACATTCATATTTGGTTCTGTTTCTATGTATTTCTCCATTATAAGGGTTCTTCCTAAGAAGTAAAATGTGGTTGTGACATATGTGTGTGGCAGTCAACACATATAATACAAAGCATAGAAGAAGACAAGAACACATTCATACCGGTACTAAAGCTATAGAAAAAAGAGAATGGAAAAGAAGCTAATTTAACCAGAAGAGGAAAGAGGCAGTTTCTCAGCTTTGCAAAATGTCAGCACTGTGTTGCGACAGGTGGTGTGTGGTGGCCAGAAGCATCTCCTGCAGCAGATGATTACTTGTACGGTTCCATTAGCTGCAATCTGCATTTGAAGACAGAAGTCTGCAGCAACTATATCTAGTTTGTGGCTAAGCCTAGTAGATACAAGCTGCTTTCTTGCCTGAAAATTATTTTCTGATGAGCGCTCTTCAAGTTTCCTTCTTTAAATTTGCAACTCTAGAAGTTCTGGAACTCCTGAGTCAGGAGTCTCTCCGAAGGTTTGGAGATGAATGCATTCCTGACCATGACAAAGAAAGAAAATTTAGAAGAAACGGGAATGTCATTTACACAGAGCTGAACTGGGAAGTAAGATTCTAAAGAAGGGTTGTCCAACCTTGACAACATTAAGACCTGAAGACTTCAACTCCCAGAATTCTGGCAGTTGAAATCCACAAGTCTTGAAGTTGCCAAAGTTGGACACCTCTGTTTTAAAGTCAATCAATCAATCAATCAATCAATCAATCAATCAATCAATCAGAATAGAGCTGGAAGGGACCTTGGAGGTCTTCTAGTCCAACCCCCTGATCAAGCAGGAGACCCAGTGGTGGGTTGCTACCGGTTTGGCGAACCGGTAGTGGCGGCGGGAGGCTCCGCCCACCCACCCGGACGTCATCACAGACAATCTGCGCATGCGCAGAAGAGCCGCACGTGAGCGAAGCGAGCGCGCACGCACATTCACCATTCCGAACCGGTAGCGAAGGTAAGTGAAGCCCACTACTGACTGGAGACCCTATACCATTTGAGACAAGTAGCTATCCAGTCTCTTCTTAAAAACCTCCAATGAGGAAGCACCCACAACTTCTGAAGGCAAGCTGAATTCAGACAAAGTCTTCAGACAGATTCTGACATGAGCCTCTTCCCTGTGGAAAATAGCTGTATGATCAAAACATATTTCATTTATTTTGCTTAAGTAGGCATAAGTGTGCATAGATGAACCTTTGCCCATCATTCTCCCTCAGAATTACATTAGCAATTACCTTTGAATTGGCCAATGATATCTAGGGCTGCTTTGACATGGAAGCTGACTCAGCAGAGCAATTTATTTTGACTAAACAAAAATAATGAGCACAGACTGAGAGAGCTTAAATAATTCTGTGACACCGTTGTGGCTGAAAAGATATACAAATACAGTCATGGATCAATTAAAAAATGAAAATTGATGTAATTCTGGTTTCACAGGATTGTATCTTAGACCTTAAGAACATAGTCCAGTTTTTCTCTTTACAGCAATCAGCCAGATATCTGTGGGAACCCATAGGAGAAAATGAACACCCCCAATACTTGGTAGTAATTGGTAGCCAGGGACTATCATTAAGTGTTGTACCTTTTGATTCTTGACGAACATATCTTTTCTTTTATGTACACTGAGAGCATATGCACCAAGACAAATTCCTTGTGTGTCCAATCACACTTGGCCAATAAAAAATTATATTCTATTCTAGCCAGGGGCTTATTCTTGCCATTCATAGTCTTACCCATTAATCCCCTCTTAAAATCAGTTCCATTACTTAACTGTGCACAGGGGTGGGTTCTAACTTACCTCGCTGCCAGTTCGCTTCCTCCCGCACCGCATGGACGCGCCTTGTGGGTGCGTGTGCGCTTTGCACGCGCGTGCATGCGCAGTGCTGAAAAATCTGAAAAAAATTTCCCCCCCCAAAAAAAGTTAAAAACAAGATGGCGATGTATGGAAACTCGGCTTCTGCACATGCGCAGAAGAAAAAAACCCGGAAAAAAATTCCCCCCAAAAAATCCCCCCCCCAAAAGCCAAAAACAAGATGGTGATGCATGCACAGTGCCGGAAACTCGGCTTCTGTGCAAGCACAGAAGAAAAAAAAACCGGGAAAACATTCCCAAAAAAAAATTCAAAAAAAAGATGGCGGCGCCCACGGACCGGCACTGACCGAACCGGCCCTGTGACATCACCGTGACGTCACCAGCAGGTCTCTACCAGTTCGGGCGAACCAGTCCGAACCAGGAGGAATCCACCTCTGACTGTGCAGCACCTGTAAGTAATTGCCTGAAAATTATTTACAGTCACTAGCAACCTGGCTAGCTCCTAGCTCTTCACAAATCTGAAAAAGACCTCTGGGATAATCACTGCAAATATCTTTTCGTAACACCAAATTGAAAAGTTTTAATTAATTCCCACTAAGGGTTTTTATATTTTTAAATATAATTTTTAAATAGATAGATGATAGACAGACAGATAGATAGATAATAAATGATAGAAGATGGATGGATGGATGGATGGATGGATGGATGGAGAGAGAGAAAGCTAGTGGTTAGAATGCACTATTGCAGGCTAAGACCTGGCTCTTCCGGCAGGCTTGGGGCCGTTGACCTCGCCTCTGTAATTGGCGAGGTCTGGCCATGAAACGGTATGCATGAGTTTTTAACTGTTTTTAATTGTTTTTATTATGGTTTTTTTAACGGTTTTTTATATTGTTGTGAGCCGCCCAGAGTCCCTTGGGAGTTGGGCGGCATACAAATTTAATAAATAATAATAAATAATAAATAATAAGGTCTTTTTTCATGCAAGTCATTTCTCTATATTGTTTTGCTTC
>QLTV01003432.1:794807-811064 GCA_003457575.1 Thermophis baileyi
TAATAATAATAATAATAATAAAGTAAGTAAAAAAAGAACTAAAGAAGAATCCAATAAGTATCGATTTTCAAAGGGACAGAATAAATATCTAGACATACAGAAAATCTAGAAGTCAGTAGAAATTTCAAAAGTCCAGCCATTTCCTTGTGAATGATTCATTGCAAATACGTGATGTCAGTCACACTACACAATATACTGCGGGCAGAGGTTTTAACGCATTACTACACTATTTGCTTTGGTTGCTTCATAAGCTTCTGCCGGTTACAAGCAATTTTACAGGCTTCTGTGAGTCATCCTATAGCTGACCAGGGAATATTTGGAAACATCTTTAATCTTGTTTAAAAAATGACTTTGGTAATGACCAGGTGATCCGACACTGAGTTAAATAATAAGTAAATCTAAGGTACGTTTACAGAAATAAAGCCAGATTTTTTTTTAAAAAAAATAACTTTAAAAAAAAACATGGCATCCATTTCACACATGAACATAGAGGCACATGTCTCAATACCCCATGCAAGATTTAAGGTTCTTTCTCTCTCCATCTCTCACAGATCTGCTGTGGGCCCTCAACAAAGTGGAATTACACTTAGTTAAGGGTCCCACAATCCGCAACAAGACTGCTTGGAGTCAGTGTCTTCAACAGATAGTACCAACTTTGCTGGATCTTAGATTTTATTTATTTTAAAATTGGACCTTGTATTATTCCAGCTCAACCCAAGGAAGTTTTCAGGGTGTGGTCAGAAAACTCAAGATTGTGGCTGGATGGCACAATCAACCTGATTCTGATGTGTGTTGCAAGTGCAATGCATACAAAGACCTGGTAGAGTGGCAATTACACCATCATGGCCATGATCTTAACTTTTATTCACCATATCTTGCAGATACCCTTGCTTGGAAGAAATCTATCTTTTCCTCAGAAGTCATCACCAACTGCCTTGGTTGCACATGGCATTTGTCTGAGTGCCACATCTAGTCAAATACTATGCAACAGTGGTGAAGTACATGATTTCATGCATCTCAATTTCTCGTTGAGGAAGCATCGCAAAAGAGTTCTCTCGCAATCCCTGGAGAACAGCTGACAGTCTTGGTGACAAAGCCACAGTAGATGGGGAAAGCATCTTGACTGTGGAATAACAACTTCTGATATTCCACCATGCATAGAACTTGCTGACTCTGAATTATGGGCCTTCATTTATTCATAGGAGAAATGTTTCAGTTCATGTTATATACTTTTGATACATGATTGAAACGCCACTCTGAATATAAAAGTGGGCAGGACTTTGATTGCGCAGTCACAGCAGTTATTTTGACTATTTAAATGCCATAATCTGAAGCTATTATGACAGTAAACCATATTGCAAATACTGTATATATTTGAGGAGAAATTGCACTGGAGAACATGATTTTTTAAAAATATCTGTGCGTATTTGAACGCATATGAGGATACATGTTTTAGTGTAAACTTTCTAGGGGGAGGGAAATTGTGGAGCAATATGGAACTGAGAGCTGGAATGGTTGAACAGGTCCAAAAGTGATGAAGATTAGAAGATTAATGATTGAAACAAGAATCAATGGGAACGTTTGTGAGGCAAAACATGGAACTACAATCCCTTTCAAACTTCTTGTACCTGGACTGTTGGAGGGGGAGTGGCTGTCCTTTTTTTATTATCAATTCCACATTAGCAATGTGGGCAATATAGAATTGGGGGTTCCAAATTTATACAATACTAAAACTCTTGTTATCATGACCTTTAACTGGTTGAAACAGACCCTCATAAAGCAACAATTTTTGAACCAAGGTGCCTCAAATGGGCTAACTTACAGAATGCGCCCAAAAGCCAGGATTCATGATTCCTGAGAGAATGAAATTAGAAAAGTTGTGACTGTTTCAGTGCTACTGACTGCAGCTGGGCTGCTGCTGCTGAGGTTATATGATCGTATTTTCAGCTTTCCATGACAATTTCCCAGGCAGTCTCGCAATCCCTTGCTCCCTTTCCCAAAGCAGCAACAGTCATTTACCTGCCTGATGGGATGGGATGGGATGGGATGGGATGGAATGGGATGTGGGAGGGAAGGGAAGGGAAGGGGAAGGGGAAGGGGAAGGGAAGGGAAGGGAAGGGAAGGGAAGGGAAGGGAAGGGAAGGGAAGGGAAGGGAAGAAACTCAATGGAAAAGCCAGAAAGTTTCGGCTCCCACTCCTTTTTGCCCACCCATGGTCATTCCTTTTCACTGTTTAGGTAAGGAAATATCTCTGAAATGATGACCAATAGGGCACAAATTGTCTACCGTAGCTGAGACTAAAATTGATTTCATGCTGTGAGGGCCCAACATTTACCAGCTGCACCAGACCCTTGGAGGAAAGAATCACAAAACCAAACAAATATCTAATCTTTCTGATGATCAAAATACTGAAACACTCTTCAGTCAGCATACAAATAGGAGCATGATCTTGGCATAAGCCCTATGCCTAGGCTACTTGATGTATTCAGTTGAAGTTCCATAAGATGCCCAGCTAGAAATAATTGGGTACAAGTCTTCTTGTTAAATGTTGAGGCTTTCACACACACACTACTGCACTTGGAGTGGGGAAGGGGAGAGAGAGAGAGAGAGAGAGAGAGAGAGAGAGAGAGAGAGAGAGATTATACAATAATCATCTCTTCATTCAAGTATTCTTCACTACAGACCTTGACCAACCAATATGAAACAAAAATACATATGATAGGCAACAGGGCAATGATACTGAGTATTAGCTGACATCAGCTCATATAAAGCACTACTAACACTTCACATGATCTTGATACTATCCCTCTGTTGATGCAGTATAGGGCTGCATTGGTTCGTTGCTTGATCCTGCTTCCCCCAATAAGGAGACAGGTCCTAAATCTGATGAGAAGCGTAGACCTTCTGTCTCCAAAGCAAAAAAAAAGTGCAGAAGAACAGAACCAGCAAGAGATTCTTCACTTTCCTGAAAGGGCTATCTCTTTTACAATCTTAGCATTCCCAAGTTTAACAATCTTAATCAAGATATTCGCATTTCTGAAACGCTAAGCTCTTCTAGCCAGTGTGCTGCTGCCACTGTTACCGGTACCATCCATTTGATTCCTCTAAAGGAGTGTTCCTCTTTCTTTAAATTTAAAAAAAAAATGATGATCATCCATAGTTAGTGTGCTCAGATAGTAGGGTGAATTTTATTTTCAGGAACTATATTCTTGCTTCAGCTGCCTCCTGCGTTTCTCGTAGTAAATGGGATGAGTCAGATTTTTTCATTTCTGAGAACCAGACAGAGCTAGGGTCAATACTTGAATAGTGTGTCGTTATGGTGCAATTAATGCAACAAAAGAGTCAGCCTTGTGTTGCACGGAGACGCAGTGCTTTACAGCATCTGTGCCACGTGGTGCCTATGGCCAGGGTCACGAGACCATGCCTTCCTGGATTGCTTTACTTCTTGCTAAAAGTCCCTTCTGTCTAGCTAGGAATTGATGTTTGCCTTAAAATACCCTGATTCCAGGGGTGAAATCCAGCAGGTTCTGACAGGTTCTGGAGAACCGGTAGCAGAAATTTTGAGTAGTTCGGAGAACCGTCAAATACCACCTCTGGCTGGCCCCAGAGTGGGGTGGGAATGGAGATTTTGCAGTATCCTTCCCCTGCCACACCCACCAAGCCACACCCACAGAACCGGTAGGGAAATTTTTTGAATTTCATCCCTGCCTGATTCACAATCTTTTTCTATCTCCTTTTGCAGCTGCTTTAGGTTCCTCATTTGTCCCCAAACCTCTTTAAGATGCCTGAGAACCAAAGTGGTCAGGCTAGATGCCCCTCTCCTTCTTCATAAGAAGAAAAGAAGAAAATCTACTCAGTGTTATCCAGTACTTGGGATAGTCTTCCAGACACCCTAAAATCCAACTTTCATGTAAAACTATTCAGTTATGAAGATGCTGAAAGAATAACAATAGCACTTAGACTTATATACCGCTTCACAGTGCTTTTACAGCCCTCTCTAAGCGGTTCACAGAGTCAGCATATTGCCCCCAGCAATCTGGGTCCTCATTTTACCCACCTCGGAAGGATGGAAGGCCGAGTCAACCGTGAGCCTGGTGAGATTTGAACTGCCAAATTGCAGGCAGCCAGCAGTCAGCAGAAGTAGCCTGCAGTACTGCACTCTAACCACTGCGCCACCGCGGCTCATGGAGGAGTCGAGAAGAGAATGGAGGAGGTTCTCTTTCATTCATGGACAGCTGGATCCTACAGATGTTGATTCTGAAGACTGCAAAATTCAGGGCTCCTCAGAGACGAAGCTCCGTACCTTTTTTCCTCTCTTTTGTGAATTTAAGTGTGTGTCGCTGGGTATTTGCTCCAGCTTCTCCTGCCCCTTTGCAAGAGAATAAAATCTGTTGCTCCACCTTAGTTTATGAGGTCCTTGCACCCAGGTTTGCATAATGCACGCACATCTGCTCTGTATGGAAATACCCACCGAGATATTAGTATGCCGAAGACAGTCATTTCTAGTAAACGCATAATTCTCCTACCAGGCAAAGGAAAGGGATCTGATCTAATTATAGAGACAGATAGACTTTCTTTGTAAACTGGCCACCCGACAGCCACAAAACCTGCTTTTTCCTTGATAAGCATACTAAAATAGAGAAACTGCCATCTCCCTTCTGACACGTGCTAGCCATTTCCCCCCCCCCTTGTATGGATTGACACATTGTGAAAAACAAGTTTTTTTTTTTAAACCTGGGATGTCTGGGAAAGAGGTTAAAAAGTGGGAAGGGCTTTGATGGTGTGATAGTTGCTGTCATCCTGATCCTTTTGGCCCCTGTGAACATCCCTGGTTTAAACCCAAAGCCTAGCGCATACAACTTGCTGTTCTGCAAACAAGCAAGCATTTTGAGTGATGCCTGGAGTCAGGCAGTTTTTGCCGCTTTTATACCTGCGGAAAGGGCTGTAAGTAAAGCAGCTGCAGAAAGAGCATTGTTTTTGGTCCTAGTTTTAGGAATATTGGAGGAAGTGTCCTGCACACATGCATGCACAACCTTCTGGAATGTCCTGGGGTCCACTTCTACCAGAATCAGAGGTGGGTTTCAGCAGGTTCTGACCAGTTCTGGAGAACCGGTAGCGGAAATTTTGAGTAGTTCAGAGAACTGGAAGCGGAAATTTTGAGTAGTTTGGAGAACCGGTAGCGGAAATTTTGAGTAGTTTGGAGAACCGGTAGTGGAAATTTTGAGTAGTTCGGAGAACTGGTAAATACCACCTCTGACTGGCCCCGCCCCCATCTAATCTCTGCCTCCCGAGTCCCAGCTGATTGGGAGGAAATGGGGATTTTGCAGTAACCTTCCCCTGGAGTGGGGAGGGAATGGAGATTTTGCAGTATCCTTCCCCTACCACGCCCACCAAGCTATGTGCACCAAGCCACGCCCACCAAGCCACGCCACGCCCACCAAGCCACGCCACGCCCACCAAGCCACGCCCACAGAACCGGTAGTAAAAAAAATTGAATCCCACCACTGACCAGAATGCAAGGAAATTCAAGTCACCTGATCAGATGGTTCCACCTGGAAACCTCCCTCATTGTCTACAAAAAGATCTAAAGCATTCTTTGGTTCCTTAATAATCTAAAGATCATTCTCAGTTTTGGCACCGCTTTGTAACGGCAGGCCTCTTAGAAGAGGTATTTTGGACCTTTGCTGCAATTTTTAGACTTATTTAGGTTTAATACGTATTACAGGTAGTTCTCAACTTACGATCACTATTGAGTCCAAAAATTATGTTCCTAAACGAGACAGGGGTTAAGTGAGGTTTGCCCCATTTTACGACCTTTGTTGCCACAGTTGTTAAGTAAATCACCGCAGTTGTTAAATTAGTATCACGATTGTTAAGTGAATGTGGCTTTCCCATTGACTTTGTTTGTCAGAAGGTCACAATGACCCTAGGACACTGCAACAGGCATTAATATGAGTCAGTTGCCAAGCATCTGAATTTGGATCACCTGACCATGGGATACTGCTATCATTGCAAGTATGAAAAATGGTCATAAGTCGCTTTTTCCCGTGCCATTGTAACTTCAAACAGACACTAAATGAATTGTTGTGAGTCAAGGACTACCTGTACAAGCTTATAAGAACCATCTTTTATTAATTAACCACACGTGTTTTAATGAATGAAGGTTTATTAATAATGAGCCAAATGTTTTGGCCATATAAGCAATACTTTTTACAATTAATAGAGATGAAGACTGGAACTACAACCACTGCAGAACTATGTGCCTCTGGTAAGTCAAAGGAGGAAGCTACTAATGTGACTTACTCCACCCTCTTCCTCTTAATCAATTTATAAAATGAAATAAAAGGAAGGTGTATGTCCCTTGCATGCTGTTATAAGCTGAAATTATCTGGGCTCTTGTACATAGCAACAACATGAAGAGTACACGTTGGGTAGTTTCCGAAAATTCATTTAAATGCAACCAACTGATTTATTCACCAGTCAAAAGGCAGAAAACATGTTGTTGTTAAATAAGTCGTGTCCAACCCATCGCAACCCCATGGATAACATTCCTCCAGGCCTTCCTGTTCTCTACCATCCTCTGGAGTCCATTTAAGCTCACGCCAACTGCTTCAGTGACTCCATCCAGCCACCTCATTCTCTGTCGTCCCCTCCTTTTGCCCTCAATCTTTCCCAGCATTAGACTTTTCTCCAGTGAGTCCTTCCTTCTCATTAGGTGGCCAAAACATACATACATACATACATACATACATACATACATACATACACAGTTATATTTTATTGCAGTGATTTGAACCATCTCATAGCATATATTTTTCATTTATTCTTTACATTTTATCCCTATAGCATTTTATCCAATAAAATGTAATAAAAACAAATCTTTTTAAACAATGAACATTCAGTCCATAATGTAACTCTATAATGGATTTTTTTTTAGGAAAGTCATAGATATGTCAGAAAGGATTATGAGGGGAGGAAAGATAGATAAAATTTCTGATTATAGATTTAACACCCCCCCTCCCCCACACACAGACACGCACACAGACACACATATATATATATATATATATATACACACACACACACACACCATAATACCTTAATTTATTCATTCTGTTCTGGTATTAATTATGTTATGTAGAGTTTAGATTTCTAAGGTTTGTTCTGAAGGTTGGCATCTACCTTTTAAAAATAATAAATAGGCTAAAGCATTTTTAATCAGGTGACAGCCCACAACAAGATATCTGTTCTTATGGAGAAATGCCATCTGTTGCAATAAACAGATGGTGTTACGAGGCACCAGAACTTTATTTATTTACTGGTGTTTTCTATGCTGGTAAACTTGATGATCAGAAAGCTGCTACTGTTGTTTTGTAATGGAAAGAGCTGACCATGGACTGTGGTGTGCAAGGAGCCAATTTCTCCATGTACTTTCAGAGAGGCATACGAGGAGAGCTGTGCCAAATGACATAAGCTGAGTTGCTACCCAATATGCTAGGGTGCTGAGGAAGCCATTCATAAAGACTCGCTCAAGTGCAAAGCTATGTCATTCTTAATGGTTTAGCTGACCCCGGGCCTTCTGGGGTCAATTCCAAAAGAGCAAAATGAGAATCACGTTAGAGCTTAAGAACCCATAAAGATTCTTTATGGGGAAAACTCTTATAGGGCATTAGCTGTAGTAATTCCAGGCGAATGGAGAATGAACTAGAGCAGCGGTTCTCAACCTGTGGGTCGCGACCCCTTTGGGGGTCGAACGACCATTTCACAGGGGTCGCCGCACACGTTAGCCCGCCATCTTGGTGCCACCGTCACTGCAGGGGTGAAATGCTCCTGGTTCGGCCGTGCCTGCGGGTCGCTGGATAGCCGGTAGTGACACAAGCGGGAGACTTCGCCCACCCGCCCGGACGCCGCCATTTGGGTTCTTTTACCCTCTGTGCATGCACAGAATGCTTGCGCAGAGGGTAAAAGAACCCAAATGGCGGCTTCCGGGCGAAGTCTCCCGCTTCCGACGCTATCAGCTGTCCGGCGACCCGCAGGCAAGCCCGAACCGGGAGCATTTCGCCCCTGGTGCCACGCCCCCTTTGTCACCTCATCCCACATGGGGAGAGGGCGGGGAGGGGGTCGCGGTGGCGGCGGGGGGGTCGCGGCATTAGAAAGGTTGAGAACCACTGATGTAGGGAGAGGCGGGGTCACGGGGGGGGTGCCGCGCCATTAGAAAGGTTGAGAACCACTGAACTAGAGCAATGAGCTTCTAAATCCCATAACAGAGATGGGTTAGAAACTAAGAACATTGGGGGGGAAATATTTTCAATATTTTTAGGAACCAAAAAGTGTTTCTGTACCCTTTGAATCTGAACTTCAGCAGCAGAATGAATAACCTGTGAAGATATTTGTGTAACCTATATGGTAGATAGGGACGCGGTGGCTCAGTGGCTAAGACACTGAGCTTGTCGATTGAAAGGTCAGCAGTTCAGCGGTTCAAATCCCTAGTGCCGCGTAACGAGGTGAGCTCCCGTTACTTGTCCCAGCTTCTGCCAACCTAGCAGTTTGAAAGCACGTAAACAATGCAAGTAGAAAAATAGGGACCACCTTTGGTGGGAAGGTAACAGCGTTCCATGTGCCTTTGGCGTTTAGTCATGCCGGCCACATGACCACGGAGATGTCTTCAGACAGCACTGGCTCTTCGGCTTTGAAATGGAGATGAGCAGCGCCCCCTAGAGTCGGGAACCACTAGCACATATGTGCGAGGGGAACCTTTACCTTTTTATATGGTAGATACTATATATAACACTATATAGTTTATATGATATATGATTCAAGTTTATATTTCTATATAGTATATTTATAATTTGTATGTACTGTTCTGTATCATGTATGTATTATACTTTTATACAGTATATACTATTTAAAACAATGATCCCCAACCTTCCTGGCTTGGTGAAGAGTGAGCCACAGTGGTGCAGTGGTTAGAGTGCAGTACTGCAGGCTACTTCTGCTGACTGTCGGCTGCCTGCAATTTGGCAGTTCAAATCTCACCAGGCTCAAGGTTGACTCAGCCTTCCATCCTTCCGAGGTGGGTAAAATGAGGACCCAAATTGTTAGGGGCAATATGCTGACTCTGTAAACCACTTAGAGAGGGCTGTAAAAGCACTGTGAAGCGGTATATAAGTCTAAGTGCTATTGCTATTGCTAAAACAATGGTCCCCAACCTTCCCGGCTTGGCGGCCCGGCGGGGGGAGGAGAGGGAATGGTTCCATGTGAGTGGTACGTGCGCATTCAAGTGCTCACAGCTCCATTTGAGCAAGAGGCAGGCGCACGCCCCTCCACCATTCACACAAGTGGAGCTAAGTGTGCGAGCACACGTGCCCACTGCTCATGCACATGGAGCTGAATGTGTGAGCAGCTCACCCACAGCTTGTGCAGCCCAGTTCCGAACGGGCTATGGCCCAGTAGTGGCCGGAGTTTGGAGACCCCTGATTTAAACTATACAGTATAAGGATGTTGATATAAGATATATATACACATATACATCCATACACACATCACATATACGACAGTGACTACTGAATGAAGGATAGTGATTCGTACCCACTGTGTTTCCAAAATGTTCTACCATCTTGAGCAGGAACTGAAATTCCACCACCTATGAAAGAAATTATCCAATCATCTATGGAGATTCTCAGTCATCCAGGTCCTGGTTGTCCCAAAGGTGCTTTTTCAAGAGGCAACTGGACTTCCTTTGTTTTTCCTTGAAGACATTTCTCTTCTCATCCAAGAAGCTTCTTCAGTGTGAAACTAAAGAAGCTTCTTGGATGAGAAGCGAAATGTCTTCAAGGAAAAACAAAGAAAGTCCAGTTGCCTCTTGAAAAAGCACCTTTGGGATAAAATTATCCAACCCAAATTGAGAAAAAGCTAATCAGCAACACTTACTGAAAACTCATGTGATGGTAATGACTTTTTCTTCCCTAGCATATTTACACATGGATCACTTTACAATCAGCTCTCAACTCTTCTAAAGTACATTTCAGTGTCGAGTGTCACTAACTTGTCCAGTGACACTGACTGGGACAATATTTGCCCTTCTCTACTCTCCTGGCCCTGCAGCTATTTCTCCACCATTTCTCAAAGATCTTGGGATAGGCATTCAGTCCATTTATCAGCAAGCTTCTTCAGTATCCTGAAGGATGCAGTCTATCTGGCCCTGAAGATTCATGCTCATTCAAAGTAAATTGATTAAACCAGAGTAAGAAAATATCTATTTGAAACTTTAATCCTGCCCATTCATTGTGCTTTTCACAACTGCCTGATGGACCTCTGTTTCATCTTGCTGGTTTAATAAGTGTTGAGTAGTTCTATCTTTTCTTTTGTTAACTTTCTGCTTCGTCAGCTTCACTGAACCATTGTCTATGTTTCTTTCCCTTTTCTTTGACTCTGAACATATCTAAAGCAATTCTTGGTCTTCTTGTTGGTTAGCACCCTTTGTAGATACAACCCATTCTCAGATTTAGCTTTTCGATAACATTTCTGCAGTTTGGGATGAGCATCCTTGGTGATTTGTCTCTAAATTTCACCTCCAATTTGTCCCATCCCCCTTTTTTCAGATTTTCACACAACTTTTTTTTTTTTGTGCATTTAATTTTTCTCAATTTCTCTGCTTCCCTTTCTGTGACATAGATATTTCGTGATTGGTTCCTCCTGTTTTAGAAGGAGTTGATTGTGGTGAGAAAGCAGTTATTATAGAAAATGAAGAGGAATGAAAAGTCTGGCTTGAAAAAAAAAACCAAAGGAAAAACATGCTTAGCCTGAAAAGAGAGTACAGTTTAGCCCTAGGGATTGTTCCATTTTAAAACTGCACTTCCGGGCACTTCTGTGAATAGATGAGAAGCTTTAGTGAGACATAAAAAACAAACTTAATGTTATGTATGAGTGACACCACCATTTTAGAATTACTGACAGTGCCACTTCTTTTTCTAATTCTTATTAAAGTTGTCAATTCATGCTCTGCACAGTCCAAATACTTTTATATTCGGTGCATGAAAGATTAAGATGGACTAGTCAGCAGTATACACTCTGCCAGACTTTTAACTATAAACTGAATGGCTTACATTCATGCATCATATTAAATCAGGATTTTAATCGTGGTTTAGTGAACAAACCAGAATGGGCACCTGATATGACATGATCCTAAGCTATCATGGCTGGGGTTCCCATATTACAAAAGCTAAACCCCAACTCTCTTTTAGCTTAACTGTGTGAACAGGGCTAGAGTTCTGCTCTTAATGTAGAATCCTATACTTTGGGCCATATTTCTCAACCCTGGCAGTTGAAGATGTGTAGTGTGGACTTCTACTTCCAGAATTTTCCAGCCAGCTGGCTGAAGAATTCTGGGAATAAAAGTCCACACATCTGAAAATTGCTAAGGTTGAGAAACGCTGGTTTAAGTTCAAAATATTGAAAATTAATTTATATTTAAATGAACCTTTGTCCCCGTATACTTTGCATTATGCTGATATCACCAGTGGAGAAGTTCAATGTGACGATTACAGTACAAATAGTCCTTGACTTACAACAGTTCATTTAGTGACCATTTTTCACACTTATGACTGTTGCAGCATCCCCATGGTCACATGATCAAAATTCAGATGTTTGGCAACTGACTCATATTTACAATAATTACAGTGTTCATGTGATCACCATTTGCAACCTTCTGACAAGCAAAATCAATGGGGAAGCCAGATTCACTTAATAATCGTGTAACTAACTTAATAACTGCAGTGATTCACTTAATAAATGTGGCAAGAAAGGTCGTAATATGGGGCAAAATTCGCTTAACAATTGTTTCGCTTAGCAACATAAATTTTGGGCTCAATTGTGGTCGTAAGACAAGGACTATCACCCATCTCCTCCCACTTATGACTGCATGACTGTAACTTTGTTGCTTGCATCCTTACGATTTATATTGATTGTTTCCCAGTATGATTTGATTGCTTATTTTTACCCTATGACTATCATTAAGTGTTGTACCTTATGATTCTTGATGAATGTATCTTGTCTTTTTATGTACACTGAAAGCATATGCACCAAAGACAAATTCCTTGTGTGTCCAATCACACTTGGCCAATAAAGAATTCTATTCTATTCTATTCTATTCTATTCTATTCTATTCTATTCTATTCTATTCTATTCTATTCTATTCTATTCTATTCTATTCTATTCTATTCTATTCTATTCTATTCTATTCTATTTATTGGTTTATCCTATCTAGACATGCCAACCACTGATATCTGGAAATTATAGGATAGTATAACTTCTCTAAATTCTTCTGAACTATTAAAACTTTTAAGATATGCTCTATGTTTTATCAATCTACACATGGGCTGCTAGTTGATTGTATTTCATTCCTACAATCCTTCCATCAAAAGTTCATCTTTTCTCCTTCCCTTTCCTTCTTCCAAAAATCAAACCATCCTCTCCAGCCAGTGTTTAGCAGGAGTGAACTCGGGGTGGTTTTTTTTTTTTCTTTCTATCTGCTCTGCCAAGTTTTTCAACTTGATACCATCAGTGTCCACTAATTATATTATGCTATTTTAGGAGCATTGTTTACTTGCTTGAAGCTCTGGCCAAAAATGCAACATAAAAATAAACATTAAGACAGTATGATTGGATCAAAGCATATATACTAAATCTGGATGAAGGCAGTTGTAGATCAAACACCATTGCAAAGTTGTAATATAGAAATGTCTTTTCTGAAGATGGGGAAGCTGATTGCATCTAGATTGATATATTTATTGCAATGTTGCCAATCATTACAGTCTCTGAGCGGCTTTCAATCCTACACTCGGTGAACGGGATTAAACCATTCAAAATCAAAAGCAAGCAGGGTAAGTACAAAACATTGTAATCCAAGATTGTAATAAAGTATTCATAGGCTGAGAAACAACTGTGAAATTATAATAAAAGCCCATTGGAGTGGAGGATCTATCTCAATTTGTCTCTACTATCAAAAATCCAGGTTTAATCGCTTTCTAAATCCCAACAGGGTGATCCAATTATAATCAACAGGCAGCATTATCACCCTCCCCCAGAGACTCTGATTGGAAAATCAGAAGATTCAATCATCCACATATACAGTGAAAAATCTCTCCCGCAAGAGAGTTTAAGCTCAGTGTGATGTAGTGAGTAAGGTGATGTATAATTGAGGAGATACAGATTGAAATTCATCCTTAGAGACAGAAGGTTATTGATGACTTTGGACAAGATACTCTCTCTCTCAGCAGAATGCAGGTAGTCAACTTACAGCAGTTCATTTAGTGACCATCCAAAGTTACAACGGCACTGAAAAAAGTGACTTATGACTATTTTTCACACTTATAACCATTGCAGCATCTCCATGGTCACGTGATCAAAATTCAGACACTTGACACCTGGCGTGATCCTGCGGTCATGTGATCACCTTTTACGACCTTCTGACAAACAAAGTTAATGGGGAAGTCAGAGTCATTTGAGTCAGGGAGAGCAATCAACCCATGGAACAGAAGTTGCCTTCAGAAGTTGTGGGAGCTTCATCACTGGGAGCTTTCAAGAAGAGACTGGACTGCCATCTGTCAGAAATGGTGTATGGTCTCCTGCTTTGGCAGGGGTGGGGGGGTTGGACTAGATGACCTACAAGGTCCCTTCCAACTCTGTTAATCTGTTAAATCATTTAACGCTACAACCATGTTACTAACTTAACTGCAGTGATTCACTTAACAACAGTGGCAAATAAGGTGGTAAAATGGGGCCAAACTCACTTAATGTCTCCCTTAGCAACTGAAATGTTGGACTCAGTTGTGGTCGTAAATCAAGGACTGCCTGTATAACTTACAAAGTTGTTGCTCTGAGGATAAAACAGAGTATTGCTGTACGTTTCTGGAGTAAAGAAGGCTATGAGTTAACAAATAAATATACCTTTAGGAATGTACTGCGTTATGCAATTGGGAAATTATTCAGTGTGCAGTCCTTGTTGATGTGAACCCCAAACAGTTGTGAATGTCATCTCAAAAATAAAGTATGCTTCTGTGTGAAGAGCACGATAGTTCATGATTATTAACTCATATGATTACGAACAGTGATTCAGTATCCACTCCAAGCCACAAAGAATGTGAATCCCAAGTAAAGTCTGTTTTGAAGAGCGTTCGAGATCCTGACTCTTAAATTCTTCAGATTGCTCCAGAAAATACCAGCCTTTCTGAACCTAGGAGCGCTACTCTTCTTGGCCCTCCTGCAAAACAACCCTTGCCAGGGTCACAGCTCAGGTTTCAGAGCTGAAGCAGTAAACACACTTGGTACTGTTTGCTGTTCCTTGTGAAGAGATCTTGGCACCGGTCTCACGTTGCATTGAGCCAGTTCCTGGGGGCGGCCTTGCCAAGTGCCTGTTCTCCTCAGGCCAATCAGATAGCTCAATGAAACTCTCCCCAGTCCAGAGGAGATCTCTCTCTCTCTCTCCCTCCCTCTCTCTCTCTCTCTCTCTCTCTCTCTCTCTCTCTCTCTGTGTGTGTGTGTGTGTGTGTGTGTGGCTCCTGGCTCCTTTCCCGCTGCTGAGTTTGCTAAATAAAATTTGGTTGATACAAAGAATTGCCGGTGGCTTCTGAAAAAGCCATAGAAATATTCTTTCTGGAAAAAGTTGAGTTGTTTTATTCTTGGGTCCAACAATTTAATTGATCCATGCAGAAGTCTTATAAGGATTGAAGTTACACCTCAGACTCCAGGTAGAAAATTAGGTTGCCTTAATGTTTCCCACTCCCCAAAATGTAAAAAAAAAAAAAATCCTTGTGAGAATCAAGCTAGTAAGGAAAAGAGGTAGGACAATGTTTTTCAGATTAGATCCCATCTCCCTGTTTTAAGGAAGAAGTTTGAGGTAGACTAGAGGGTTTCTCCCCCCCCTCCCAGTAATAATAGTTTTATTTATTTATTAAATTTATTTGCTGCCCATCTTGTTTCGAAGGGACTTAATATCCCTTTATGAGCATCAGTCTTCTTGACCCCCATAATCTCATTTTTTTCCAGTTACATCAAGTTACATCATCCCACAGCAAGTAAGATAGACTAATATTATATTATTATAATATTAGTCTATATTATACACTAATATTATCACAAATACACTCTACATAGAGTTTTCACAAATGCTTCATAAACATTTTATCCACTCATGGCTACTAATCATGTTATACATATGTTACTAATCAACCACTTTCAGAGTCAGCCTAAGCATTCCATTATTTGGGGAAAGAATGATTTTAAGGTTTTCCTGATTTTGATAGGCTGAGGTTAATTTCTCTTGAGGTTTGCAGACTTCAAAGGGTTCTCCATTCTGTCTCCAAAACTTCTAATATTTGTACATGTGAATAAAGTACTGTACTTAGAAGGTAGAATGACAGAGTTGGAAGGGACCTTGGAGGTCTTCTAACGCAACTGCCTGCTCGAGCAGGAGACCCTATACCCGTGATGGCGAACCTATGACACGCGTGCAGAGGTGGCACGCAGAGCTCTCTCTGTGGGCATGCACGCCGTCACCAGCTGCTCTTTCGGGTTCCATCGCACACATGCACACCGGCCAGCTGCTCTTTTCCGTGTTCTGGTGCTCCGGCGCGCGCATGCGCACGTGCGCTCCAGTTTCAGTACTTGGTGCCAAAAAGTTTAACCATCACTGCCCTATACCATTACAGACAAGTGACTATCCAGTCTGTTCTTAAAAGCCTCCAGTGATAGGGCACCCACAACTTCTGAATGTATGTGTTCCTTTTGTCTCTCAACAGAATACAAGTGATTCTCTCTCTCTCTCTCTCTCTCTCTCTCTCTCTCTCTCTCTCTCTCTCTCTCTCTCTCTTATCATCTATCTATCTATCTATCTATCTATCTATCTATCATTGTCTGTCTGTCTGTCTATATATCTATATATCTATCCATCATGTCCCTGTCTAGAGCAGAAAAAAAATCAACTCCATTTAAATTTTTTGCATCTGTCTTTACACAAAGGGAAAAAACAGTCTAACCTATCAAAAACAGCACCACAAAAAACAGATTAGGAACACAAAATAGGGAAGAAAATGGTAAGTGAACACCTGTCTACCCTAGACGAGTTCAAATCACCAGGACCGGATGGATTACACCCCAAGGTTCTGAAGGAACTGGCAGACGAGATCTCAGAACTACTGAACTATATCTTTCAAAGATCCTGGAGCACCGGGGAACTGCCAGAGGACTGGAAAAGAGCTGA
>QLTV01003432.1:831760-849365 GCA_003457575.1 Thermophis baileyi
AGATAGATAGATAGATAGATAGATAGATAGATAGATAGATAGATAGATAGATAGATAGATAGATAGATAGATAGATGATAGATAGATAGATAGATAGATAGATAGATACCGGTAGATGATAGAAGATAGATAGATAGATAGATAGATAGATAGATAGATAGATAGATAGATAGATAGATAGATAGATAGATAGATAGCTCTCTAAGAGAGAGAAAAGAACCAGACAGACAGACAGACAGACAGACAGACAGATAAGATAGATAGATAGATAGATAGATAGATACCGGTAGATGATAGAAGATAGATAGATAGATAGATAGATAGATAGATAGATAGATAGATAGATAGATAGATAGATAGATAGATAGATAGATAGATAGATAGATAAATAGATAGATAGATAGATAGATAGATAGTTAAGGGTGGACGGACAGACATCAAGGCTGAGTTAGCTCTTACTGTATTTCCAATGTATACTACAATTGTAATATTGTATACTGTACATTATAATTGTAATTATATTGCAATACACACACACAGTAAGAACTAATAGCCTTGATATCATGCTTGCAAAGCTAAGAAAAATAAAGGCATTTAGAAACCAAATGAGAAGTAAGACAGAGTACTAAGATCAGCATGTTGATGCCTGACCTGTGTTGTACAATATGAAAATAATCAGGGTCATTGCTTGTTATAAGGTTTTCAACCAAAGCTGTTCCAATATAGGAAAACTTAACCATAAAACAGCAGGAGGATTTGTGGAGTGCTTTTCTTGATTTCTTCAAAAGTGCTTGTCCCAAAGGAAGACTAATTGGGTCTTGCCTCCCAAGATGGCAATATGTACCAATTTGCTTGCTTTCTCCTGTCAAAGGTTCAGTTCAAATGCCTTTACAAATAAGAGAGTGTCTTTTTAGTTACTTGAAGATGCTAACTCATCAATACATTTTAAAATATATTGCACTCAAATACACTTTGTCAGTGGGAATCTACTGGTCAAGCAAAATTATGCTTCTTCAGCAGCCTTATGAGCTATTCCTGCCCTGCTTACTAACAACGGGAATTAGTTGCCTATCCTGCAACATGCAGAAATTATGCCCACATCAAAATTTTGTGGTGAGCAGCACTATGAAACTGAACATTCCACATATGATTCATGGGTAATTCCATGATCTTGCAGATAAGATTTAGTGTAGAATTAACATGTGTAACTTTCTATGCTGTCTCAGTAGATGTACAATTTCAGGCAGGGCATTTTATAAGCTTCCCCAAGTAGAAACTGGGACCTGGCACAGTCCATTATTCTTGGGGTACAGCTGCATTTCCCTGGGAACTAGTGATATAACTGTCCTTTTCCCAATATCTTTGTATTTTTCAGTGTTGTTCAATCAATTGTTTTTATTGCTTTACATACTCAGGGAATCATCAACTTATGGCCATAATTATGAGAGCTGAGGTGGCGCAGTGGTTAGAGTGCAGCACTGCAGGCTACTTCAGCTGACTGCTAGCTGCAGTTCGGCGGTTCAAATCTCACCAGCTCAAGGTTGACTCAGCCTTCCATCCTTCTGAGGTGGGTAAAATGAGGACCCAGATTGTTGGGGGCAATATGCTGACTCTGTGAACCGCTTAGAGAGGGCTGTAAAGCACTATGAAGCGGTATATGTCTAAGTGCTATTGCTATTGCTATAATTGAGCCCGCAATTATGGTCATAAGTCTTGACAGCTGTAAAGCGAATCACCATGTGACCAGACCTGATTTTACAACCTTTTGTGCGGTGGTCATGGTGTACATAAACCAAATACCATGGTTGTTAAACAAACACAATAGCCATTAAGCAAACCCATTGTTTGCTCTGGGGCAGTTTTTTCCAGAAACCAGAAGTAAACACGGGGTTCCAATGTAGTATCGCGATCACATGACCATGGGATACCACAAATAGCGGTAAATGCAGACTGGTTGCCCAGCAACCAGAATATGGTCATGTGACTCTGGGGAGGTGAACCTGGATGTGAAACTTCAAAACTGAATCATAAGCAGCCTTTTTAGGGTCCATCGTAACTTCAAACGGTCGCTAAGCAACCGGTCATAAGTTAGTAACTACCTATAGATCTATTGCAGAAGGCAAGTTTTTTTTTTCTTAACCATGCCTTTCCAAAAAAACAAACAGGCTGTAAAACAGGATCTGAGGCTAGATGGTGGGTGAGGCATATATGTACATAAAGGAGAATACTAATCCTAGTTTATAATTTTGCTGCCCTGGTTTCAGAGGTGGGTTTCAGCAGGTTCTGACCAGTTCTGGAGAACCGGTAGCGGAAATTTTGAGTAGTTCGGAGAACCGGTAGCGGAAATTTTGAGTAGTTCGGAGAACTGGTAAATACCACCTCTGACAGGCTCCACCCCCATCTATTCTCTGCCTCCCGAGTCCCAGCTGATCAGGAGGGAATGGGGATTTTGCAGTATCCTTCCCCTGGAGTGGGGTGGGAATGGAGATTTTACAGTATCCTTCCCCTGCCACACCCACCAAGCCATGCCCACCAAGCCACACCACACCACGCCCACCAAGCCACGCCCACAGAACCGGTAGTAAAAAAATTTGAATCCCACCACTGCCTGGTTTGCACTGATTGCGGTTTCCAAATTTTTAAAGGCAGGTCCACATCAGGGACATCCGTACAGGGGAGAGAGTGTAAAATAAGTCAGTATGGTGGGTGCTTATGTGATTGAAACCCCTTTTAAAAAGGGAATGGTGTGAGGGATACCTGTAAACAAGGAGTGGGGTTCCCATCATGTGGATGTGGCAGCCATCTTGACCACAGATTTCCTTGGCCCATATATTGCATTCACAGCATTGTAAATTCCTATCACTGTGCTTTAAACTTTTGGCTTCAAGAAAAGTGTAGAACTGCTCAATTAAACAACATGCTTAAAAAAAATAATCAAGTGAAGACCTCTGAAACAACGAGAGATTCAGTATTATTTTTCTTAAACAGTATATTAGTGGACTTTACTTCTAACACCTTCACTTTTCTACATACACAAATGTGCATTCCTATTTGTGGATTTCAGAGAATGGGTTTTTATCATGAAACAATTTATATGCGATGACAAATTAAGCTTCTAACATGCCACAGGACTGTTTATCTTACAATAGGTGAGCACATAAGCCCTGCTGTAATTTGCATCTCAATCTTCCTTCCATATTATAATATTGAATGCGCTCTGTAGAAGAAATGATTAAATAGACAGGATGTAATCACATTGACTGTTATCCCGTTAGGTTGATTTTAAATAGCTACCTTTTTGCCTTGATACAGTTCAGTTTTTCAAGTGTGATCATTGCTTGTCATCAAAAGGTTGAGGGACAGAGTCATCTCTCATGGAAGTCTGCATGCTTTGCCGTATGAAAGACTGCAATCGAGAATGTAAGAAGAGTAAATGGTAGAGAACATGAGTTAGAAGTAATGCTT
This sequence comes from Thermophis baileyi, assembly GCA_003457575.1. Taxonomy (NCBI): domain Eukaryota; kingdom Metazoa; phylum Chordata; class Lepidosauria; order Squamata; family Dipsadidae; genus Thermophis; species Thermophis baileyi. The sequence continues at coordinate 835,226 of QLTV01003432.1, forward strand.
GCTTAACAAAGGTAATTGGGACTGGAATTTCCATGGGTAAGTAATGCAATCATGTGTGATGTCATGTGGCCATGACAGTTAGCAATAGCAGTTCTAGCAGTCCCTGTGCTGCCGCGCTCCCCCCACCCCCCACCCCCACGTACAGCAAGAGTTCTACAGGTGTTTCTTCAACACCCCCGCCCCCCAAACAGGTCCTTGGAAAGCCTCATGCAGGTTCCAGTTCTGAGCTCAGCACAGTGAGAGTCACTGGGCAACAGAGCCCAACGGGCACACAAGAAGTCCAGGAAAGCACGCCACAAGTCGAACAGGTCAGGATACATGGCAGGAGCACACAAGGCACGGAACTGGGCATGTTGCTCCAGCAACGCTCAAGTCCTTGGGGTAGGGTTAAGTAGCCAATGCTGGCGGATCCCTTCACAAGAGGCGAGGATGCCTCCTCGCGAGTAGCCTAGCTGACCAGAGTTGTGCCTGTCTCTTCTCTGCCCTATCTGTCCTTGGATCAGGAGAAGGTATGGACTCCACCTCTTCATCATCACTAACGGGCAGCAGCTGCTCCCGGTCCTCACCTGGACTCTCCTGGCTAACTTGCTGCAGCTGTGGCTCACAGCTGTGTCACTCGTCCACTCGACACACTCTTCGAGCCCCAAACCAGACCATCACTTGCATCCGTGCTTTCCTTTGTTGACTCAAACTCACCCTCCTCCTCTGAACTCGCATCCGGGGAGGGGTCCAGAAGTGGATCCATGACAGTCTCTGGTTTGTTGTTGTTAGTTGCGAAGTCGTGTCCGACCCATCGCGACCCCATGTACCACATTCCTCCAGGCCTTCCTGTTCTCTACCATCCTCTGGAGTCCATTTAAGCTCACGCCGACTGCTTAGTGACTCCATCCAGCCCCCTCATTCTCTGTCGTCCTCTTCTTCTTTTGCCCTCAATCTTTCCCAGCATTAGGCTCTTCTCCAGTGAGTCCTTCCTTCTCATTTGGTGGCCAAAGTATTTGAGTTTCATCTTCAGGATCTGGCCTTCCAAAGAGCAGTCAGGGTTGATCTCCTCTAGGACTGACCGGTTTGATTGCCTTGCAGTCCAAGGGAAAGTAAGAGAAAATCTCTGGTTACCACTGTTAAACAAATCACCTGTAGCCGTAACTTTGGGAACTAGTTGTAAATATCATTCATTCAGCCTTTTTATGAGTTTGAATGGTTGCTAAGTGAATAATCGCTAACCAAGGACTGCCTATAAGCAGGAAACCCTATACCATTCCAGACAAATAGCTGTCCAGTCTCTTCTTGAAAACCTGTTTGCAAGACTGCTATCATGCCACCCCTAGTCCTTCCTTTCATTAGACTAGATATACCCAATTCCTGCAACCGTTCTTCGTATGTTTTAGCCTCCAGTCTCCCTTTTTGGCTCTTCTCTGCACTCTTTCTAGAGTTTTGACACCTTTTTTTATATTGTGGTGACCAAAACTGGATGCAGTCTTCCAAGTGTGGTCTCACCAAGGCATTATAAAGCGGTACTAACACTCCATGGGATCTTGATACTATCCCTCTGTCAGTGCAATAGTTAATGCTGTTCAAGAGTCGATTTTGGGCAAAAATGAAAATGGAACAAAAAAAAGGAAGTGAAAATAAAATAAAAAATTTAGAAAAAGCACAGGAGAGTACCAACCTAGAAATAAGGAGAAATTTCCCGACAGCGTGAACAATTAATCAGTGGAAAGGCTTGCCTCCAGAAATTCTGGGTGTTCCATCGCTATAAGAGATTGGACAACTGTTTGTCTGAAATAGTATAGGGCCATGATGGTGAACCTATGGCACGCGTGCCCAAAGTGGCACGCGAAGCCATGTCACCCAGCACAGTCGGCCTTGCCTGTTTGTCTTCCGGGTTTCTGGTGCGCATGCATGCGCGATGATCAGCTGTCCTTCGTGTGCGCGGCAGTGGCGAAAACCAGTGTGCGCATGCGTGCTGGCCAGCTGATTGTCAGGTGCGCATGCGCACCAGAACCTGGAAGTTCAACTTTTCCAAAGCGTGATCCCTTTGCGTGCGCGACAGTGCCGAAAACTGGCCTGTGCATGCGCGCCGGCCAGCTGAGCGTTGGGCACGCATGCGTGCTAGAACCTGGAAGTTTGGCTTTTCTGGAGCGTGGTGTTGATGAGTGCGTGAGCGCGACATTTCTGCACGGCCTTTTCGGCACTCGGTGCCGAAAAGGTTCACCATCACTGGTATAGGGTCTCCTGCTTGAGCAGGGGGAAGGTTTGGACTAGAAGACCTCCAAGGACCATTCCAACTGTTGTTCTGTTACTCTCTTATTCTGTTAAAACTAAAAGGGATGAAAGTATCTAGAGTGAAAGTGGGAGAATTTTGGAGAGAGTATTTTAGAGAAGTTATCGAGAATGGAAATGATATGTGGAAGAGTGGAAGTGAAATTTTAAAAGTGCTGAAAAGTGAGTCATATAATTTTAAGATCCATGGACTTCAACTCCCAGAATTCCCCAGCCAGTCTGAGAATTGAAGTCCACAAGTCTTAAAGTTGTCATGGTTGGACATCCTTGGTCTAACTGGATAAAATGGATGTGATTTGCTTATGAAGTGGCTGCCTAAAAGGCTACCACTGTGGTCTGACAATTCAAAGAAGGCTTTTATTGTTCCCTTATAAAAAAATGAAGAGGTAGAAAGAGTGAATGTATTGCAAAGTGCATCTGAGAACGTTTGACAGAATTTTGATTGAAAATGTACAAACATATGATATGAGCAACATTTGAGAAAAGCAAGCCAGATATCTTCGAGACCGCCTTCTACCACATAGCTCCCAGCGACTGGTAAGATCCCACAGAGTTGGTCTCCTCCGGGTCCCGTCAGCTAAACAGTGCCGGCTGGCGGGCCCACGGGGGAGGGCCTTCTCTGTGGCTGCCCCAGCCCTCTGGAACCAGTTACCTCCTGAGATCCGGACTACCCCCACCCTGTTGGCCTTCCAGAAAGCGGTGAAGACCTGGCTTTTCTGGCAGGCCTGGGGCCGTTGATCTCGCTGTTGTAATCCTGCGAGATCCGGCCATGAATGGTGTGCATGGGTTTTTAAATTGTTTTTAAATTGTTTTTTAAATGTTTTTTAATGTTTTTTTATATTTCTGTTGTAAGCTGCCCAGAGTCCCTTGGGAGTTGGGCGGCATAGAAATTTAAATAATAATAATTTAAATAATAATAATAACAAACATCCAGCAGATTTTTGCTCTTTTGTAGCCCATGGAGAAATGTATAAATGTGAGTAAGATCAGTGGTGGTATTCAGCCGGTTCTCTCAGGATCGCGCGAACAGGTAGCGGCGACTGCGGGAGGCTCCGCCCACCCGCCCCAACATAATGCGCAAGCACTGCGCATGCGCAGAAGGCCGTGTGCAGGCGCAGATGAGGCGCGTGCGCTCACATTTGCGAACCGGTAGGGAAGGTAAGTGAATCCCACCTCTGAAAGATAGTATATGATGCTTTCTGATTTAGAGAAAGTCTATGAAGTAAAGAGGCTTGAGTTATGGAATATTTTGTAGGAATATGAAGATTAGCTGCTGAGTGCAATAAAAATGGTATAGTGAATGATTCAGTACTGAGCAGGGAGTAAATCAAGGGGAAGTGAACTCTTGGATGTTTAATAAATGCATAGATAATTATCAAGAGTATTTGTGGTGACAGAAGGGGTGTGTTTGGTTGGGAAGATAAATACATATCTTCTTTTGTTTGCAGAAAATTTGTGTTGCTGGATAGAATCTGAATTACTTGCCGCGAACATTCAATTGTACAATGCAACCAGGAATATGGTTCTGAACAATGATTAAAGAGCAAGATAACTGTGTTTGACAGGAGAAACAGAGTTAATGTCTAAAAGTTATACATAAGGAATATTTGGTGTTCTCGGAGCTGGGTTGTTTTCTTGCAGATGTTTCCATCCTGATGATGTTACGTAGTTGGGTAATGAAACATCTGCAAGAAAACAACCCGGCTCAGACAGCATCCTCTGTTTTCAACTCAGAGCCACAAATATTTTCCCTTATCAGTTATACATAAGGATGGTCAGAGATAAAACAAGTTCCTTATAAAGTATTTTTCATTTCTATGATGGAAATTGAAAAAAGTGTTGATTTGTGGATTTAATGATTGAAAAGGAACTAAATAGGGGGCTGAAGGAATTTTTGTAGTGTTAAAGCAGTGGTTCTCAACCTTCCTAAAGCCGCGACCCCCTCCCCGCCCCCTCCCCGCACGCGATGAATTGACAAAGGGGGTATGGCACCAAGATGGCGGGCTAGCGCGTGCTTAGGCGACCCCCGTGAAAGGGTCGTTCGACCACCAAAGGGGTCGCGACCCACAGGTTGAGAACCGCTGTGTTAAAGTCTCTTTTCTTCTCTTTGCCTTATATTCTTTCTTTACATTTATTATGTACGTTAAAAGTTTTAATAAAAATTATAAAAGTTATAAAGATGAACTTTTGTGTCTTGGCAAAATGTTTTCTAAAAATGAGAAAATGGATGAAGAAACATTAAGGTGTGAAAATGCTGGTTACAAGTAAAGGAAGAGCAGATACAGAAGATGGGAAACACTTCTGGTTAATAGAGTAGCAGAGTCGGAAGAGACCTTGGAGGTTTTCTAGTCCAACCCCCTGCTCAAGCAGGAGACCCTATACCGTTTCAGACAAATGGCTGTCCGATCTCTTCTTAAAAACCTCCAGTGATGGAGCACCCACTACTAATGGAGGCAAGCTTTTCCACTGATTTCCTGTCAGGAAATTTCTTAGTTCTAGGTTGTTGGATGGAGCCTGATGAATCAGGACTCAAGAAAAGTGATGGAGATGTCTCTCTCTCTCACACACACACACACACACTCACACAAACAAACAAACAGGCACTTTTGTCCCTCCACCCATCCCGATAAGACACCTACCGGTATGTTGAGAAGTTTAAAGAACAGAATGCAAGGTATGAATTGGTATATGAACGCATAGAAGGAAGGATTGTTTGCAAGGATAGGCATGGATTGATATAATGGTGTAGATTTTCAATTGTTTTATACCTGTGCCTGTTTTTATTTATTTTCTTAAATTGGTTTCTCCACTTGCAAGAACATTGCTTATTTCCATAGTGTGATTGGTTTATATACATATAAAGGAAATGTCACCCGATACTATTTTTGTATTGTGCTGTTGGTTAACATGATCCTTTTTTTTCCAGATGTGGGTACTTTTGAAGGTATCCATGGAAATTGAGGAATTCCCATCAAACTCAGGGAGGTGACTAGGTGCTTTGAACGGATTTAGAATCCCATCTCTATTCTCCATTGTGATTAATGTTGTCTTCCCCAAGGAGACCAGCTAGGGTTGAAGTCTCCATTGCACGTAATAAAAGGTCTCATCGCTCATTTCTGGAATATTTTGTAAACCCCCCCCCCAAAGACTTTGTAAGTAAGTTTCCTGGAGTGATACCAACATGGAAATGTGACAAAGAGCCAAACATACTCCAGTCTAAGCTTCTCGACCAGCGGTTCTCAACTTGTGGGTCGCGACCCGTTTGGGGGTCGAACGACCCTTTCACAGGGGTCGCCTAAGCTTGCGCTAGCCCACCATCTTGGTGCCACGCCCCTTTGTCACCTCATCGCGTGCAGGGAGGGGGTGGGGCGGGGGTCGCGGCGGCGGGGCAGGGGTCGCGGCGTTAGGAAGGTTGAGAACCACTGTTCTAGACTTTTAACTCGTCAACCTCCTTGGCAACCTCCTCCAGAACAAGCACGATTGGAAGGAAAGGGGAAATACCTTATCTTACATGATTTCCACAGGGAGTTTGGAAACTGAAGTTTAGTTCCATTGAGTAGAAAAATTATATGTTTTCTTGATGATCTGAAGTTGAAACCTAATCACATAAGCTTCTATTGCCTAGACCTCATGGGAGTGCATCAATTTAAGTTTGGAAGAAAAACTACCAACAACAGCCAATAGCGTTATATGCCCTCCATCTTTTACTGCTAACTTCTATTATGGTGAACATGGAAAGAAACCAGCACATGAAGGTCCTTTAAGCTGGGCAAGATCTTCTCACTTGGCAGAATGGCCTTCTCTCTTCCCTTTTCTCCCCTCCCCAATTGCTTATAAATTTAGCCAATAAAAACAAGAACAGCAGCAAGTTATTACAAAACCTTTTTTTTAATCAGGAAAAGTAAAAAAACCAAGTTGCATAGAAATTCTTCAAAAACTTGAACATCAAGTGTATTTCACGTGAAACGGTAATCAATGGAAGCACCAGAGACCGAATGCGAGGGGTCCTGCCCCCATCGCAACTTCTTAGCATCACCTTAAGACATACATCCCCAGGATTTCTAAGCACGGACAGGGCCCAGTCCACCTGCTGCCCTGCTCCTCCCACTGGTCTCATTCACAAAAAAAATGGAGTTGCACAGCGGTGCCCAGTGGATTAAATCCCCCCCCCCCCCCCCCATTCAGCCAGAAGTCTATATTTAGCTGCCTCCTTTTTAGCTGCCCAAGTGTCAGTAGTGGAACGTCTTCACATTCATCTTGTATTAATGTTACACATGCTTGGTCCTTTTAGACCTGAACACTTATTAACACACACTGCAACTTTCACCAGACATCCATTGATTACTATCTACTTTTTTTCCTCCCATTTGTTGTTTTTTAAAAGCTTAACAGGGTGGGGGGGAAAAGGCAACCTTCATATATCTTTAGCGGCAGCCCCGCTGCTGTAAAGTTATCAGCTGTCAGGAAAAAAAAAATACTGCTAAATCAGTAAGAGAAAGTCATCCCATTGGCAGAGAAGGACTTTTAAAGCTAGCATAGTGTATTCCAGACCTACTACACAGGAGCGAGCTTGGTTGCTGGTCAGAATTAAGTAGCAGAGTGTTGTTCTTACAGTCAAATCTTGCCTTCTCTTCGGACTATCTCCCACTATTGCTGTAAATCAAACTTCCATCTAATCTAACCTACTGTGGCTCCAGAGGGACAACCACTTCTTGAAAAATCAGCTTATGTTCCATAGCCCTTTTAAAGTAACATACCTCCCCAGTTTGGGCTGGGAATGGCCCCAACTTAAGAGTAAATGCTCAGTTGGTTCAACCTAAGAGGAAGAGGCTACTTTCAACATTCCTCTATGAGCAATTGTTCGGAGCTATACAACTTCTTTTTGATGACCCTGAAGCCTGTGCTGAGCTTCAGGGACTGACTGAAGCCCGGAGAGAAAGCAGAACCGGAGCTAAAGAGTCCTTGGATTTTAGGCCACAGGCGGGAATCCAGTCTCAGAACAAGCGTCAGCTGGAAAGTAGGCACCAGGTTCGGATCCACAGCAATCTGCTCCACGCTGTGGCACACCTTCCCTTGTTCCACGCACAGGTGGATGAGGGCTCCCCTCAAGCCACAAGGCTCTCGGTAAGCCAGGTGAAGCAGCTCCTTGCTCACTTGGGTGACCAGCTCGTTGGGCATGAAGAGTCGGGAGGGACGGTTGGAGTAGAGCTTGGCTTTGTTCAGGGTGACCTGGATGAGCTTCATGAGGTTGGCGCACAAGAGCTCATCCTCGGGATCGTTGAGCAAATCGAAGTCGGGCAAGGACACCTCATCCAGATATTCCTGGGCGTCTGGAAAACGAATCGAAGTAGCCCGTGAGTCTCATGCATGTACAGACCAAAAAAAAAACAACAACCCACCACCCTTCTTTCCCCAACAAAGAGAATTCAACTCGCGTAAGAGCAGCACAGAAAAAAAACTGGGATTAATCTATCACCAGGAATCCTGGGTTTCAGCTTAAGTTTAAAGAGATCTCTCTAAAAAGCCAGATAGCAGAAGAGCCTAAAAGGCAAAGGTGCCTCTGGTCTGGATTCCTCATTAAGACTTTCCAAAACGCTAAAGGGGGCTGGACTACAACTCCCATCGTGCTGAGCGAACAAGTTGGCTTCAGATCGGTCGGAATCCAAACACTCTCCGTAGGTTTCTCTCTCTCTAACCCAACTTATTCGCCCACCACGATGGATGTTGTAGTCCAGGCCCACCGAGAAGGCGCTAGAAAGGGCGCACAGGGGCAGCCAGTCTCACCTCCTTCGGAGCTCAAACTGCTGTCCAGGGACTCGCAATCGGAGTTCTCCAGCCTGGCGGTCCGGCTAGCCGCTTCTTGGTAGGCGCTCTTCTCCCATGCAAAGGCAGGCGCCGGGTTCTCCCTCTGCTCCGGAATGGGAGGCAACGAAGGGAAGCCGTCCCAAGACACCGGCATCTTCCTCGACGGAGCGCCGGGCTTGCAGGTTGGAAGCTGGAATCGGCGGCGGGAGAAACGACTCTGGAGGAGGAGGAGGAGGAAGAGAAGAAAGGACCATTAACTTCTTCCACGGTGTCACCTCCTGCAGTGGTGGGGATGGTGGCCAGACCAGGATCAGGGCAGGAGCACCGAAGACCAGCGCTCGCCTCCCTCTCCCCGCTGCCCAAAAGAAGTGCTTACCAGCTTGCAGGACGCCTGCCGAGAGTGTGCAGGAAAAAAAAACCACAAGCGTCTCGGCGGGGCTAGCGGCAGAAACCCTGAACCGCAACAAGGCGTTTAAACAATAAAAAGACGGTCAACCCAAAGCTCGGCGTCCCTCCCGCCTCTCCTCCCTTTAGCTCTTTTCTTGGCACTGCGCTCCCAGCCCCACGTTCCGCCTTTAAATAGTCAGGTCAAGGGGAAGCTCCGCCCCTTGCCCACGCTCACCCCTTTCTGCTCGTTCGCTCTCCCGTCGCTGACTGGCCGGCCGGGAGGACTGGCTGGGCCAATCGCGAGCGGCTGCACGTTCGCAACGTTCTCTCCTGCCCGGTTACAGCAGACCGGGACACACCTCTTTTCGTGCCGGACGGGGCTAAAAGCTGGGGTGTTGAGGGGGGTGGGTGTGTGAAGCAGCGCGTACAGGGAGTGGGGGGAGGCCCGGGGACTGTGGAACAATAGGAAGGGGGGGAGGAGGAGGGAGAGTTGCTCTGCCTCTGCGCCCCCCCCCCGCCCGTTGGTTTGAACCCTGTGCTCCGGGAGCCTAGAAAACCCGAGTCGTCCTGCTTTTCTGAATGCAACCCTTCCTTTCCACGCCGAGCTGCGTGGAACTTAGTTGGGGCTTCGCAGTGGGACGCGGACACCCCCCCCCTCAGACGGCCAGGGGAGGCCGGCTCGTTCCCCGCTTTCTGTGCAGGCCTCCCATTTAACCTAGTTGGTGGAGCCAAGATTGGGGTTTGGGGAGCAGATCCCGGGAAATCGAGCCCAGCAAAAAAACAAGGTCTAGATTTACTCCCCCCCCTTTTTTTTGCAAATGGGTGGTGGGCTCCTCTTGAAAAACAAGAGGATCCCCTCCCGCCTTTCCTTTTAATGGACCTTAATTCGAGATAAGCCAGGATTTTTTGGGATAAGGCAATAATGGGCTCAAGGGAGCGAGGCTCAAGCCAGCATCGTTCTTAGATATGAAATCTAATATACAGGCTTATTCTACAGCTTCGTGGGATTCCCACGTCGGAGGCAAGTCCGATTCTTTTGGTTCAAAGTACGTGTGAACCGATCTGGGATGCGTTCAGAAGTCACGACTATCCAGGCTTACCAAGGGAACCTTTGTTTATGCTAACTTTTTTGGGGGGGCGGGGCTAGAGAAACCCTAATGGATTAGAGTTTGTTTCCAACTCCCCGTGGACACCCGCGATTCACACCCAAAAGTCCCATTCGTTGCGTGTAACGCGTTTGTTCGTGTTGTGTGTACTGATTAGACACGCGCTCGCCCTCTCCCCCCCCCTCCGATCCTGGATTTCTCGATTATTATTATTTTTTTACGCTTAAATCTTTGGACGGCTCGAAACTTTTTCCTCGCTAAGTAAGGATCGGGCTATCAAACTTAGAACTTAATACGATTCATATCTCTTTTTTTTTTTTAAACGCCAGGAGCAACTTGAAGAAAGTCAAAATTGGGGGGGGGGCAGGAGTTAAACTGTGTCAAGACTGGCTACTGTGCTCAAGTGGAGCAACAGTTGCCCCTAAGCGGAGCCCAAGCGTTGCATTTGTAAAAAAATAATAAAATAAAATAAAAAGACATTAAAAAAAAAAAAAATATTTCTATTAGTTCTTCTGCTTCTCTTTTAGTCATGGTTGAAATATTTCAAGAGATAGCCTGAAAATTCAAACACAAGTACAAATAATAAAAAAATAATAAAATAAAAAAAAAAAACAATAAAAAAAAAAAAAAAGAGGCATGCCTGGAAAGATCCAGCATCCCCGGAAGGGCTCATCTAGTTCAAATGGTTTGCTTTTGCCCTAGAATCTGCTCCCATTCCTTTCCCGGACGGTCCCCAATGTCATAGAAGCGTTTCTCCCAACAGGGTCCAGTCTGCGGGCTGGATTCCCAATGAGAATCGGCCAGGCGCATTCACACGACCCTTGGTGCTGGCTGTTCCCTGGGAGAAAGTGGTTGTCGTGGCGCGATTGCTCAGCGCGACTTGATCTCTGCAGCTTCGGCAGACGAAGGTCGGGACGGGGGGGGGGCATTTTGCAGGACCCAGAGCTCCAGGCTTTTCAGCGGAGGCGGAGGCTCCCGCCGGGTCCTAACGCCTCCCGGGCTCCCAAGCTTTACTGTGTACTGTAAGCGATCGCGAAGGTTGCATCAGGATCGGCGAGCGAGGAAACGGGCAGCCGGGAGGGGGGGGGAGAAACGAAGCTTCCGCCGCGCGTTGCAAGAAGAGAAGTCGTTTCATCAGGAGGAAAAAAAAAAAGTCCTCTGTAAGGTAGATGACGACCTGGAAGGTTTAAAGTTATAAAAGTCTGATTCATCGCTTGCTTTTCTGGAAATTAGCTTCCAGAAATCGTCACTCTGCGTCACTCTCCTCTTGATAAGGTTAGGAAGCTGCTCGGAGTCGGAGTAAGAGAGAAATGACCACTTAAACACCTGTATAGCTTAGGGTTGCTTAGGCAATTTCATACGTGGAAATAGATAGGGAGGCAAGAAAGAGAGAGAAAGGAAAGAAAGAGGGAAGAAAGAAAGAAAAAGTTGGAAGTTAAAAGGCCTCTGATATGCCCCCCTCCTTTTCTCAGCCTCCAAGCTATTTGGTCAATCTTAGCCAGATAAAGTGGTGGAACAGGGAAATACATTGCTCTTTGTGTGTTTTTCCCCTATAGATCAGCTATTAACGGTATAATTATCCCATCTTGACACATCATTTTTTTTTACCTCAAGAACCCATAAAGACCTTAATACACATACATGCACAAAGAAAGGGGGGGGGGAATCAGAACTCTTAAGTTTTACACACAGTGATCAGGCATTTTCATTGTAGATCTTTGGTGAACTTAAGTTAGAATATTTTCATCCCATGGTACCTGCTCAGTGACTGCAAAATACACAGAAGAGGATAAATAGCAGAGTTCCTTTTTTATTTTTCTGTTTTCTTTAAAAAAACAACAAGAAATTCAATTGAAAGTGGCCACATTTGTTTGGCCAAATTAGGTTAACAGTCCCTTTCCCAAACTTAGTCCATTTCCTACCCTGTGCACAGATTTGCTGTCCCACATTTTTCTAACTTACTAAGAAGTAGGTTGTGGTCTACTATGACATGCCAAGGATACAAATCTCTTTTCTTGAAAGGACGTGACACCATGAACTAAACCACCATTATTTTGAGGCACAAAATAGTAATTGGATTGAAGAACCCTTGAAAGATGAATGAATGCAAGGGCAACAAACCACTCTTGAGTAAAGTCTTTCTAAAATGTGAAATCACACCTCTGAATTTAGTTGTGTAGAAATAAAATGGTATCCTGAATTAAACTGATCTGAAAACAAGTGGGGAAAAGAGCGGACTTGGAAGAAAAAGGTAATAAACATGTTAGAAGCTAAAGAAAAGTTGAGATTGGTTTGGTCCCCTCTTTTAGCACATTGACTGCTACCTGGTGCAGATGTTACTTAGTTGTGCCTTGTCTTTTTTTTGGGGGGGGGAGTGGGATGGGGAATATTTTAGTCATTAGCCCAAAATGACATTATTATAACATTATAATACTTAATTGAAGTATTGGATTAATATAGAGTGGCTGGAACTCCACCCAAAGTAGATTAGACCATCTTCAGTATGTGGACTGAGTTAGGATTGTTCATTTTTTTTCCGCGTCCTTTTCCGCAAGAGGAATGGGTGGGGGAATCCCCCTTATTAAAATTATGAACTAACAAAAGCAGAACTATCCTCAGCTATTTTCTTGTATGTTCTGTCTCAAAACAAAGGCAAATTATACTACTATTTTTTTTTTAAACTAACGTGGCTGGAAATTAGCTTGAATTTAAACCTGGTGCAGATGTCAAAAGTACAGTTTAATGTGTGAATGTGTCGGGGCTTGCTTATGCTCGGAGAAATCTTCCCATTGCTTCTGTTCCCAGGTAGACAACTAGTTTGAAGTAAAAGAGAAGTCCAGATCACTGTAATTAAAATGTCTACACTTTACAGTAATGTCACTAACTCAGCATTTATATTATGTTTTATGAAAGTTCAGAACATTTGACCTGTAATCTTACTTCACTAATCCCTACGAGAACCCTGCAAGGTATCTCAGTATTATGTTTCTCACACTGTAGATGGAAAGAGAGACACACACAGGTACAGGTTCAGCTCATAAGTAACCCAAGGCCTTTGTAGATCTGGGACTTTTCCAGGATGATAATCCCAAGTAATTAATTCTATAGCTGCTCTTCCAGGCAAATCCCAAATGGCAGGCTTTCCCAGCAGTAGCAATTTTTATATATAATTAGATGAATATTACTTATTCTCTGTCCTGATGTTCCAACTGTTATAAAACAACAATGATCAGGTGTCATTTCTTCTTGTAAGTTTTTTGGCTGCTTTATTTAAAGTTAGGTTTTGAAATGCTTTTTTCCCCTTGTTTTAAAATTATGGAAATAATAAAAGTCTAGATAGATGCTCAATAATCATCCTGAGTCGCAGACTAGTTATAACTATTGATAATGTTCTTCATGATCCAGAAACAAACCATCTTCCTAATTTCTATTATGGTCCTGAGTTGTTTCTCACATACCACCACCACTGAAAGAAAACTGGGATTAGTCTATCAAAAATGTACTCCATAATAATCAGACTAACTGATTTATAGAGTGCATACAATGCGATTCGCAATGGGATTACATTTAAAATGTTCCCATTAAAAGAACAAAACTATAGGTAGTCCTTGACTTGCAACAACAATTGAGCCCAAAATTTATGTTGTTAAGTGAGACATTTGTTAGGTGAGTTTTGCCCCATTTTACGACCTTTCTTGCCACAGTTGTTAAGTGAATCATTGCAGTTGTTAAGTTAGTAACATGGTTGTTAAATGAATCTGGCTTCGCCATTGACTTTGCTTGTCAGAAGGTCGCAAAAGGGGATCACATGACCCCGGGACCCTGCAACCGTCATCAATATGAACCAGTTGCCAAGCGTCCAAATTTTGATCACATGACCATGGGGATGCTGCAATGGTCATAAATGTGAAAAGTGGTCCTAAGTCATTTTTTTTCAGTGACGTAACTTTGAACGGTCACTAAACGAACTGTTGTAAGTTGAGGACTACCTCTACTATGACTCTGTCCGACTGCCTGTCTTTTTGTGTTTCTCAACCACAATTTTACGCTGCATATTTCAACTCCCAGAATTCCCCCAGCTTAAAGTTGCGGAAGTTGAGAAATGCTGAGTTAAGGTAAAGAGAATTACCAAACAATAAGGCAATGCTCCTATGGTCATCTCAGTACTAAGCAAACTACAGTTGTGGCAGGAAAGCTGTGAACCTAATGCAAAGTAGAGAATTGTGTGCTCTAATCCAAACTGAGGAAGGTGAGTGGATGAGAATTATTATAGATAGTATGGCACAGAAGCTCAGTCAAGGTACTGGATTCTTAAAAGAAGACTTAGTATCAGAGGTGGGATTCAGCAGGTTCTGACCAGTTCTGGAGGACCGGTAGCGGAAATTTTGAGTAGTTCGGAGAACCAGTAAATACCACCTCTGGCTGGCCCTGCCCCCATCTATTCTCTGCTTCCCGAGTCCCAGCTGATCTCAGGGAAATAGAGATTTTGCAGTAACCTTCACCTGGAGTGGGGAGGGAATGGAGATTTTGCAGTATCCTTCCCCTGCCACGCCCACCAAACC
>QLTV01003432.1:849637-861496 GCA_003457575.1 Thermophis baileyi
GCCCACCAAGCCACGCCCACCAAGCCACACCACACCCACCAAGCCACGCCCACAGAACCGGTAGTAAAAAAAATTTGAATCCCACCACCGCTTAGCATGTCCCTTTTCTCTGAGTCAAAGTTTGTTTCTTTGACCAGAACTCTTCAAAAATGCTTCCATTTTCAATTCTGTCATTGAAATCCTACTGCCTGTTCTTTTATATTACTGCAAAAAGTCATTAGCATGCATTATTCATGAAGTAACTTGACAAGAATGAAAAGTGGAAGCTCCAAGGGCTTTTCTTAACATAAAGGTGAAGATTTTACTCTGTTCTTTGCTGTCACCGCTAGTGCCCGAGGTGGACGAAGAGGCCTCCAAGGTACCCTTTGAGCTGTGGCATGGCCTTTCCACTTTTATTTGGCCTTGTTGATTGCAAATAGTCAGTCCGTTGCAACATTAAAGTTTTCAAGAAACTCTTCAGGAGATAAATGAAATTTATCGAATAAATGAAAATCAGGAATAAACTAAATCTCATGAAGCTGTTTCCCCAGTATTCTTGCAACACAGACAGCTGTTAGCATCATTACTTCAGATTGAAGGATTATGGTGGGCAACTAGAATGGGATGGACTTTCCTGACTGGAAATGGAATGGAATGGAATGGCTTGCCTTTAGAAATTGTGGGTGCTCCATCACTGGAGGCTTTAAAGAAGAGATTGGAAACCATTTCTCTGAAATGGTATAAGCTCTCCTGCTTGAGCAGGGGTTGGACTAGAAGGCCTCTAAGGTCCCTTCTGACTCTATTACTCAATTCCAGGGGTCTCCAAACTTGGCAACTTCGAGAATTGTGGACTTCAACTCCCAGAATTCCTCAGTCAGCCATGAAGGACAACAAGAAGTCTGTTTGGTCTCTGTCTCTACTTCTGATCCTGCTTATGAATATTATTTCACTGTGTATATATAGTACACTCTGAATAGTTATATCCAGTGGTGGGATTCAGCCGGTTCGCACCGGTTTGGGTGAACTGGTTGTTAAATTACACCCACCCACCCGGCTGGATCCTGGGCACTGCTGCGCTGCAATGGAGAAACGGGCAATGGAGTGGCCAGCATGAGGGACGGAGAAGGCCGCTTTTCCTCTTTCTTCTCCCTGCTGCTCCTCCTTCCCTCGTGCCGTCCGCTCCATTTCCCGTTTCTCCATTGCAGTGCAGTGCCCAGGATCCACTTTGATAGCGGGGTGTGTGTGGGGTAATTTAACAACTGGTTCGCCCAGGGTCAAGTTGGCCATCGAAGGAGGCTCGTCCCACATGTGTAGCGAAGCTGGAGGATGGGGATGGGCCACGCCTCCCATGACAGCCAACCTGGCCCTGGGCGAACAGGTTGTTAAATTATTTGAATCCCACCACTGCTTCTATCTAATCAAGTTTGCATTCAGAACACTAAATTTTGGAGAAAATTTTAGAAAGTTTGGTTTAAACGCCTTCCTTAACAAACTTTAGGGTTTGGATTTTTTTTCTTTTTTTCTTTTTTTTGTATTGCAGCGGTTCTCAACCTGTGGGTCGCGACCCCTTTGGGGGTCGAATGACCCTTTCACGGGGGTCGCCTAAGTGCGCACTAGCCCGCCATCTTGGTGCCACGCCCCCTTTGTCAATTCATCGCGCGCGGGGAGGGGCAGGGGTTGTAGCGGCGGGGCAGGGGTCGCGGCATTAGGAAGGTTGAGAACCACTGCTGTATTGGCTTCCAAACAACCTCTGCTGTAATTTGGATTGGCTGGAAACTTTTATAGGGATTAAGCGTGCAGTCAAGGCATATTCAGCACTAAATCAAACTCAGGCTCAGATAGTTAAGAGCTGCATTAACAAAGAGAAGCTTTCCTTTACCATAGCCTACAAAAGGCTGGATTACCACATCTTGAAATAACCACGCCCTTCTAAAGTAGGGGCTTTCATAAAACAAATTAAAATTATGCTTGGGCTCTCTTATATAATTCTCTTATATAATTCTCTATTGATTTATACACTGGCTAGATTATTGTATTTCTAGGTCATTCCGTATGCACTTTAAATACAATAATAAATTAACTTTTTATTTCAGTTGATTGCAGCCTGTTTTAATCTGGCAATCTCCAGGAGCCCTGGTGGCGCAGTGGTTAGAATGCAGTATAGCCGGCTAACTCTGCCCACAGTCTGGAGTTTGATCCTGATGGGCTCAAGATTGACTTAGTTTTCCATCCTTCCGAGGTTGGTAAAATGAGGACCCATATTATTGGGGGGGAGGGACAACCTGCTGACTCTGTAAACTGCTTAGAGCAGGGGTGTCAAACGTCACGGCATCACGTGACGTATCAGGACTTTTTTCTCTTCACTAAACCAAGCGTGGGCATGGCCAGTGCATGACGCATCCGGCCCGCGGGCCGGGAGTTTGACAGTACTGGCTTAGAGAATTCTGTAAAAGTACCATGAAGTGGTATATAAGTCTAAGGACTATTGCTATATGATAGGACTGCAGTTGGGAGACTCCCCATCTCTGAGCAACACATCTGGAAAATACTAGATTGAGGAGGCAGATTTACATAATACTTAAACATATATGCTAAGAATTATGGAGTCTGACATTCAAGAAATAATTTGGTAGTTCTTATTAATCAGAGGTAATCAGAATTTTTTTTAAAGATGGGAAGCCTTTGCAACACCAGAAATGTGCCTTAACCTAGAACTCTATAGAAGATGGGGGAAATACTGTAAAATATTAATAAATGAAAGAAGGCATGACTAATTTGCCATTTTTATAGACGTGTAAACACAGTACACACTGTCATTCAGTTCACATGCAGCCATGTTTTTTTAACCGTGGTTTACAGAATAAAGCACAATTGGCTGGTTTGCACAACCGATTAGGCGCAACTACACTTCGCAAATGATAACGACTGAGTTAGCACATCATGTTAAGCCAAAGCAAACAATCGCATAATTTAGTGCAATAAATGAAGCAGATCTCTTATCTTATTCCCTTTGCTAAGCATAAGTTTATCACCATAAAAGTTGACATATTTTGGACTCCTTCCCTTGGCCTCTCTCTTTTTCCTAAGACATCTGTCAACTTTCCTAAGAAAATAAGAGAGCTTGGGCTAAAAATCCATGGAAAATTTGCTGCTTGCCACCTGGGGGGAATAGGCCATGATACCTTGCTATGATTCAGGGAGCTGGAAGACGCTTGCCTGATTATTATTTTGCTATGCTTCTCATGCCTGCAGATAATTTGTAGGGAATCCATGTATCATTTGGCCACGCTTTTCACAGAACAAGTGATGCACTGCAGCTGACCTCAATTCCAAACATGATATTGAAGACAAGAGCAGCAAGCAACAATACAGGGCAGGCTTGGCTGAAATCCATCTCTACTGATAATAGAGGTGACTTGGAAGCAAATGACAAGAGGCAGGGTGCTGAGAGAGGGTGCAGATGCGGCCGTGAATGGTTCTTGCCTTGCCTGGATTTTGAGCTTCCCCGATGGTATCTAAATTAGTCTATAATTCAGAGAAATGGATGGACTAAACTTGGAGATGCAGGAAGGACTGATCAGAGTCAAGATTGCAACATGCTAGTGAAGGTTGACTTTTCCTACTCCACAGTGTCCTTATTAAAATCACCAATATATCCCTATCTTCTTTTTTTAGAGGGCAAACCAACATATTTGGGGACCAGTCTTCATGGCTCAGTGGTTAAAGATGCTGAGCTGACAACCCAGGTTCAAGACCGAAGCGCCGTGCAATAGCAATAGCACTTAGACTTATATACCGCTTCATAGTGCTTTACAGCCCTCTCTAAACAGTTTACAGAGTTAGCATGTTGCCCCCAACAATCTGGGTCCTTATTTTACCATCCTCGGAAGGATGGAATGCTAAGTCAACCTTGAGCCGGTCAGGATCGAACTGCCAAACTGCTGGCAGCTGGCAGTCAGCAGAAGTAGCCTGCAGTACTGCATTCTAACCACTGCGCCACCACGGCTCTATGGGGTGAGCGCCCATTCTTGCCAAAGCTCCTACCCATCTAGTAGTTCAAAAGTATGCAAATGCGAGTAGATAAATAGGTACCACTTTGGTGGGAAGGTAACAGCGTTCCCTGCACTTTTGGCATGCCATGACCATGGAAAATTTCTTCAGACAGCACTGGTTTCCTCGGCCAAGAAACCGAGATGAGCACCGCCTCCTAGAGTCAAACACAACTAGACAGGGAAACACTTTCTTCATTGGGATCAATAATAAAGAACAAAAAGTAAAAAAATTAAGTCCTCTGCATGCGCTGATATCTCAAAATTGATTTTTTTTCTCTCTCTTCCTTCTCATGCATCCATACCACAACTATTACTTGAAAATGACAGCAATCAGATTCAACCAGTGCTGACACAATGAACTATTGTCCATTTTGGTCTACAACTATTAAGAAGATGCTTTACCTTAGGTTTGGGATCCATATCAAAGAGCTTCAAAGTATTTGTAGATACATACACAAGCACCCTGTTGGTGTTTCAGATCTCTCATCCAAGTGGATACCAGGAAGATCATTTTATATTGACTTCATTGATGGCTCCTATTTACTTACCCCAACCATGCTCCTGGGTTTACATCAATGATTTTTCATTTGATCGCCTACTTAGTTGTTTCTCAAATCATTGCCTGATGAAACTATAGCAGTGGTTGTCAGAAGCAGTAGTGGGTTCTAAAACCCTTTACTACCAGTTTGCGCGCATGTGCAACGCTTCTGCACATGCGCAGAAGCGTCCTGGGTGGGTGGGTGGAGCCTCCCGCCGCCACTGCTACCGGCTCTAAGAACCGGGCCGAACTGGGAGCAACCCACCGCTGGTCATAAGTTTTCATGTAATGAGACTGGGAAAAAAACCTAGGTCGGGTGGCGCATGTATGCATATGTCTGTATCTTCATGGATCATTTTCTTGTAGTTGTGAAAGTGCCTTTGCATCCTAATGACTTTACAAACTTTCCTGCCCAAAGTGTACACTCTGATAAAAGAGGTACTAAAAGAGGGGATTGACAAAATCAAATTTACTAAAGCAAGGGTGTTGGCAACTTTAAGACTTGTGTACTTCAACTCCCAGAATTCCCCAACCAGCATAGCTAGTACCCCCTGTACTAGAGAAAGAAATGAAACCCCACTCCAGCATTCCCCTCAGGAGACTACATGGACATTTACAATCAAAACACTCCCAAATTGATGTTGGAAGTTGAGCCTGCCAGGGGAGAAGGTATCCAAGCAACTAGGATGGAAAAACGGAGAGTAGCTCTGGTACGTATTCCATGGATGATTAAAGCTGAAGTTTCTTGAAAGTTAAATTTAATATGTAAAGAACATGAATCCACACAGACACACATTTGGCATGTGTAATGCCAGTAATGTGACCCATAGCAAACTCGATGTCAGAGCGTAAATATTAAGGTTGAACACTGGACCTTCTGAGGATCAGCAAAGTGGAATAAATAGGAATAAGTTGCTTCAAATGAGAGGATTTCCAGATCTGCTGAGGACTAGAAAAATCACAGGGGGGGGGAGACTACCCTTAGGGAGACTACCAAAAAAGTGCCAAAGCCAGCACCTGGAAACAACCCTTAAAAATGTTTGAATAGTTTTAATTCAAGTCCAAAGCAAGCCATCAATATTATAGTGATCTCTGGTCCAGTTCCAATTACTTGTCCAGAGGAGGGCAGAAGTTCTAGAGAGGTTTGCAACATCGTGCCAAAACAACATCAAAAAAAGGTAAATTAGCACCTGAAATAATGGGGAAATGTGCCCTCAATGTGAAAACAAAGGAGAATTCTACAGCTCTTCTAAAATAAACCCCTCAGTGTTTATGGCAAACACCTTGTGCTTTAATTTAAAATATGACTTTATATATGGACATCTCTGGATACGACAATACAGTGCTGAAATACAACTGAATATATATTTTGCATGCAAAGATGGAGAAATTGCATTCAGTCAGCAAAACCAAGAGCCAGTGTTGATTGCAGTGCCTTTGCAAAAAATTTACAAATAAAATAAAACAGAAAACAAGTACAGACATGATATCAACATGATATCACCTCACAAATATTCAGTAGGATGATAAGGCAAACAAGAATAATACGTTTGCTTGAATAAATAAATAAATAACTTTGATTTGATGAATAGAGAACCTGAAAAGCTCTAAATAGATATTTACAACATTATTAAAAGTGAAGCAAAGACAAATATCCTGAAAAAGCGAGATGAAATTAATTTCTGCTGAAATTACTGAAAACAGTTGCAAAACAAAAGAAAACAAAACCGGATAGCAACAGGTAATAGAGACCAGAGGAAAATCTGCCTAATTAATTCCACTGAAGGGTAATAAAAACTGAGGATTTATATCTAAATAAGCAGTACAAAAAAAGGAGTGAAGATAACCATATTGTGGGGATGATGAAAGATTTAAGAAAATTGCAGGCATCAAGAGAAATTTTATGCAGATCTAGTGGAGAAAGGGACTATGAAGAAGCTATAAAAATGATATAGTACAGAGATGTATAACAAAGTTTTCAAATCATTACTGGAAAGTCGATTGGGCCCAGCCTAGAATATATTAGTGTACTAACAATGAAACTGCAAGAGCTGATGAAATTCAGATGAAACAGATAATGGAAAGGACAAGAGAAATGCAAAAAGAGATCTCTTTTTGCTTTAGTGATGTTTTTGACTGTGTAAACCAGAACAAGCTATGGATAGTCTTTAAGAATATGGGTATAGCACAGTGGTTCTCAACCTGTGGTCCACGATATCGTCACAGGGAGTCCACGAAGGCTTGAAGAAATGTTAGGATTTAAATCTTGGGTTAAATCTTGGGGATCTGTGGCCATGGTCCGTAGCCACAAAAGGTATTTAAAGGGGGTCCATGCTGAAACAAAGGTTGAGAACCACTGGTATAGCAGACAATTTCATCTGCCTTTGAAAAATTGTGTATGACAATCGGAGCTGTGAATGAAATATGGAACAGCTAAGTGGTTGAAAATAGCAAAAGTGGTATGCCAAGCTTGTATCATTTATCTTAATTAATGTATATGTAGAATACATAAGGAAAAATTTTGGATTAAAAGAATCAGAAACTGGAATTTAGATTGCTGGGAGAACCATCAGCAACCTCAGATATGTGAATGATTCCACTTTGACAGCAGGAAACAAGGAAGACTTAAGGAATCTCTTGTTGGAAGAGAAAAAAGAGAGCAGGAAAGCCAGTCTCTTGCATAAGATTAAAAAGATTGTTGTTGTTTTTTTACTTATTGAAACAGTTTTTATAGCTGCCCATCTCACAGCAGTGATTGTGAGCCAGCCAAAAAGATTTAAATGGAAAATAAAAATATATCAAAATAATATAGCGTTAAGTCTGGGTCCAAAAACATTTTACTTTTAGTCCATGTAATCCAAATAAATTAATCCACTTCTAGGGCTGATTCAACCTCTCAGTTCAAAAGTCCAGATCTCAATCAGAATAGAGCTGGTAGGGGTCTTGAAATGCCTTACAAAAGGCCAGAAGGAGCCATCTGGCACTCGAGGGATGCTGTTCCATAGGGCAGGCCCTGTGACAGAGATACTTATGTCAAGATGCAGCTCCAACCCAATGCAAATAGGAGGAGAAGTTGAAGGAGTAACAGTCTTTAGTTCTCAGACATGAAAAATTCACAAATACAGTAATAGTAGTAGCAGTAGCAATCAAAATAATTGATTAAATTTATATACTATTTGACTCACAGAGACCCTGGACAGTTCACAAATTGTTACAAACATTTAAAAACACGGAACAACACAGCAACAACGCAAAACAAAGGACATAAAGATAGCCGAGAAAACAAATCTGGACGGGAACAAAGAAAGGGAAGAAAAGGGATGTCAATCATTCTTGCCAAAGACCTGGGCAAAGAGCATGTCATCAGAGATGTCAAAATGTCAATAAGGTGGGTTTA
The DNA here is from genome assembly GCA_003457575.1 of Thermophis baileyi. Lineage (NCBI taxonomy): Eukaryota > Metazoa > Chordata > Lepidosauria > Squamata > Dipsadidae > Thermophis > Thermophis baileyi. The sequence continues at coordinate 857,604 of QLTV01003432.1, forward strand.
TTCAAATCTTGGGGGGAGGGGGAACACCTCATTTCAGAGGGCCGGCACCAGGACAGAAAAGGCAAACTTTCAGGGACGCAATGGATGGCTTTGTACCGATAGAAGAGAATATTTGTAGCTCAGGATTAAACTGTAGGATCCTTGGTGCTCTCTAAGCTTGGTGGTTTTTTTTTTTTTTGCAGACGTTTCATTACCAAAGTAGGTAACATCATCAGTGCACTGATGATGTTACCTCGTTTCATTGGTAATGAAATTTCTGCAAGAAAACCACTAAGGTCAGAGACCCCACAGATGGCATTGTTTAATCGACGGAGCCTGGGGTGAGCCAACCTTGCCACAAATATATAGCCATGAATTAAATAAATGTCGTCTGCGTAGTCGAAAGAGGATGACGGATCCAGACAAAAGATTAAAGTGAAGAAATAACACACTGGCAATAATAGTACATATTGTCAAGGTCGTACATTTTCTAGTACTAACATATGGCTGGGAAAGCTAGGCTATCTGAAAGACTGGACAAAGGAAAATGGATGCCTGCAAATGAGCACAGTGCAGAAAAATATTGAGAAGTTGAAGTTGTTCAATGCTAGTTGATATAAAACCAGACAGCTCACTAGAAATTTTACTAATAAGACTTAAAGTGAAATTTGTGAAGGCAACAGTGTTGGAGAAAACATTGACACTTCTCCTAAAACTGAATCAAAGGCAATCAAAAAAAGACACTGACAGAAGACAGGTTGGCTAGATCCTATTACTGATGACAAAAGCATGAGCTTTCAATTTTTTTTTTTTTTAAAGTTATTGACAAGCAACAATTTTCTTCTGGTCATAAAGAGCTGAAAGTAACAACAATATATTTACAGAATTCCTGAATACGCAATTTTGCAATCATACAGTTCTCACAACTGCTAAGCTATAAAATTAAAACAATAGCAACCTAGAGTCTAAAATAAGAGGAAATTCCATCCTCGTATCCTTATTATTCAGATGAAAACAATCAAGGTAATACAGACAGCATTGTAGATAAAATCCTAAATATGCTTATCTGTGAATAACCCCCTTGTGATTGAGTTTACTTTTGAATTATATTATGTACCAGATTGTGTTATTAAATCTTTCAAACAATGGATCAGCTAATAAACCTATCCACTGACCAGTTTATGGTTACCCTTAAGTAATTATAATAACAATCATTAGCTTTGATGACTACATTCAAAATATATTTCTCTGAAAAATGGGAAAACCAATATTTGATTTCATCTTCCTGGTATTTCTTCCAGATGAATGATCTTTTTTATCCTCCATGCTTGGATTACTCATTTCAGACTTTCTTAAAACATCTGCCATAACATTAAGCTATTTCATTTTCTTGTGCGTTAAAAATGTATTTTGTGCTGGAAATGAGAAGCTCAAATTCTCAGATCAATAAACCATTTGATTGAAGTCAAAAGGGATAGGTTGTGTAGGGCAAGGAGTGGCAGAACCTGGGGGCAGAGTTAAAAGAGGGATTAGCCTAGAACAGGGGTCAGCAACCTGCGGCTCTGGAGCCACATGTGGCTCTTTCATCCCTCTGCTGCGGCTCCCTGTCGCCAGTCGGCTCCACAATTGATAGGACAGGTAGAGGAAAAAGGATGCCGCGCAGGAGGAGACTCTATGGTGGGGGAACCGGACTTCCGGTCGGCTCCAGAATTGAATGGGAGGCTTCCGGTTAGGACATTTGTGGCTCTTTGAGTGTTTAAGGTTGCCGACCCCTGGCCTAGAATCTCTACGTAGCCACAAGGAAACTAAGTCCAACCTCCCTCGAATTCTATTGACCCTTCTATAACTCCTAGCAGATGCTAACTGTTAGTAGAGAATATTTCTGTGTGCATAGGCATGAGTGACAATAAATCAGTTTAATTACACCTTCACGTGTGGATCTGATCTTTCGAGTCTGACAGGTTGTTGGGAGTCTGCTCACATTAATTTGAATAGTTAAAAAAGGTGATGAAAACAGTATAGCAGGGGTGTCAAACTCGATTTCTTCGTGGGCCGGATCAGCGGTCTAGTTGTCCTCTGTGGGCCAGTGGCGGGGGGAGGAGTTGGGCGCATGAGCGCATAGGCGTCAGTGGGCACATGCGTGCGCAGGCCCCGCCCATGCCATCCCGGCCGCCTCCTGTGCGCATGCGTGCCTGCCGGGATGGCGTGGGCTGGGCCTGTGCGTGTGTGCAGCCACCGACTCCGCACACACCAGGATTGGGCGGGCCTAGCCGAAGCAACGCGGGCTGGCCCCTTACCGTTTTCCGGACAGCCGCGCGGGCCAGATCCAACCACATCGCAGGTAGGATCCGGCCCGCGGGCCTTGAGTTGGACACCCCTGCAGTAAAGTAAAGAAATGCAAAAGGGGAAGGATTGCTTTGTCAGTCCTGGTTCAAGATACAGATCGTCCCCAACTTACAACCAAAATTGGGACCAGAATTTCAGTTGATAAGCAAGGCAGTTATTGCGTCATGCCTGATGTTCTGACCTATTTGCCATGGTTGTTAAGTAAATCACTGCAGTTCTTAAATTAGCAACACGGTTGCTAAGTGAATCTGGTTTCTCCATGGACTTTGCTTGTCAGAAGGTCGCAAAAAGGGGATCACGTGACCCCGGGACACTGCAACCGTCATAAATGTGAGTCAGTTGTCAAGCATCTGAATGTAAGTCAAGAGACCACGGGGATGCTGCAACGGTCATAAGTCTGAAAAATGGTCATAAGTCACTTTTTTCAGTGCCGTTGTAACTTCGAACGGCCATTAAATGAACGGTTGTATGTCGAGGACTATCTATACATTTGCCAGCTAAGCCCATTGAGCCCAATGGGACTTACACCAGAGTACCAAGTTAGAGAAACACAAGAAGGAATGCATGTAAGTTTCTATTGCCCATTTAACCGCTCTTTGTTTCTTTGTTGAAATGCATGTTGGTTCAAACACAAAGATAAGGTATAAAATAAGGGCCTTAAAAATGCATATGCTGATTCGTATATCCATAAACAGAGTTAGAAATGACTCAGCTTTAAACAGAAATGCAACTCAACTGGACAGCCAGTTACCTATGTCACCGCTTGTTCTGCTTCCAAGCAGAATAACTGTTTGTTCTGTTAATAATTGGTTTTAATACTTGATGGCTTGTTTTTAGTCTTTATTACAGACATGTAATAAACTCCTTTTCAGGACTAATTTGGTAACGTAGGAGGTTTAGTTATTTTAGAAGTAAGGTTTATATCCAAGCAAGTGTGCATTTTGTTCCATGGCACTTTATATATCATCACAACTGTAATCCTTCAACTCTTTACACTGAAAGCCTAATCAAAACGCAAAGACAAGGAAATACTTGTTATTCTGGGTTAGCATTTATTATGGAACTAGATTGTGGAGGGACGTATTTAGACAGAGGAGTCCAAACAGTTGCATCAGCTTTTCTCAGCAATTTTAAGGTGTGTGGACTTCAATCGCCAGAATTCCCCTCGTAGTATTGACGAGGGGAATTCTGGGAGTTGAAGTCCACACATCTTAAAATTGCTGAGATTGACAAACACTGAGTTGGACAGTAACTAAGCTATAAAACAACTGAAATCTGATATGGATGATAGTTCCCCACCCTTGTGCTTCTTTGTCAAGATTCTTCGGGCTGGATTTCCTATATCTAAGCCAGCAAACCATGAATTGCTCTGCCTGTGGCTGCTGGGAATTTTAGTCAAATACAACAACCACCAGGTTGGAGACATTAGGGCTACAACGTCACTCCATGTTTCTTCCACATTCTACTGAAACGTTTACAGCATTCTCGGTGTAGCACAGGGTCAAAAAAAAAAAAAAAAAAAAAAAAAAAAAAAAAAACAAAAATGGAGGCATTTCAAAAGAAAAAAT